>JAUMHL010000005.1:6321674-6421536 GCA_032362345.1 Sandelia bainsii
CTTCTACTTAAATGCCCTACTTTCATGATATAATATCACTGTAGTGTGAACTTTTTACGTTTTCCATAAATTTCACCTGAAAGCCAAATATCCCTAACTTTTTGTGAGTAGTGTATATATATAATGAACTCCCTTCTTTGCTCTTGCTGTCTTCTCATCAGAGCCACACAGACTGACTTAACTTAGATTACAGTGCCATGAGATGCCAGTAAAAACTGAAAAACCAGATTTTTGGCTGTTGGCCTTTTGAGAAACATTTAAAGCTATCCCCCTGAAAGATTACAGCTGACACCTATAATATATATAAGGCTATGACTACAAAGCATATTTATAAGGCAGGCACTGTGCAAACCTATGCTTTTGCATTGAGTGTGTAGTTAAGGGTAATTTAATTTGCACTATCGAAAATATGAAGATAATGTTTTTGTAAACCAATTTCAGTTTTATACTGTACTATGTCATGACTCATATGGTAAGAAAACACCTTCACTATTAATAACTCCCTTCATCAAACATAAACACTAAACCTAAGCTAGTCTGACTCATACAATGTAGTTAATTTAATTTCAGCCACACAAGTTACACTCAAAAGCCTCATAAAAGAGGGATTTTCCTCCACTTTTTTTGCATGATCTTGTGCATGAACCACCCCATCTTAATCTGTTACTGTATGAATCCCAAAATGGAAAAACCTTACTGCTGACAGATACAGCAGGGCTTATGACCAATCTTCCATCTAAATTAAATTGTAATGATCATGTTGATATGACAGACATGACAGCATTATGGGAAATATATGCACCATTTGCTTTTAGGGGGCAGAAAATAATCCACATAAAATTCCTATTTTCTATGAAGCAAGTTCAATCTTGTCTTGACAATACATTTTGTAGGCATTACATTTTGGCTGCATCACTGCAAATTTTATATACAGTATATGCAGAAGCAACAACATGTGGAGCATCCAACGCTGTCTTCTCCTAAAAACAAAGTCAAAAGTCAGGTGACGACTCTGACAAAGTTGACAAAACCTAAACCTAAGAAACTTCCATAACCGAGGCAATGAACTTCTTTTCTATGGGTCATATCAGAGGGTGAGGACAAATAACATATGTGGTCATATAGGTTGGCGGACTTATGGATCAGACCGAGTTTCTACCTTGGGACACAGACCATTACTCTCATGTCCAAACTCAAGACCACAACAGACAATTTAACTACAGTACTTCATAATGTAAATTACCTGTTTTCCTTCCTCCTTTCCTTCCTATTCCTTGTATTAGGAAACCAAAATCAATAATATGGCGTAACTGAGCATAGTTAAGTTAGTAGTTTCTGATTAGACTACAAATGGTGAGGCCAGAAGAGAGGCTGGGGTGAGTTCAGGGCAGACAAGGAGCCTGGTCTGGGATTAGTCTGTCAGACCTCATTATTCTTCTGAACCCTAAAAAGCTCCTGTTGTGCTGTCTTCTGTCTGAAACGTACAGGGGTATAGTGGCAGAGGTGAACGGATGGTGCACTGAGGATAGAAGGAGGAGATATGAGCGTCTCCTGCTAAATGTTGTGGGTAATCCATGTGGATTAACCCTGGATGACCTGATTTACACCCAACACATCAACAAAGCCAAACACATTACTTAGCACTGCTACTTCCATCTGTGTTCAGAGCCCTTCTGAACTACTGGTCATTGCTAATGGAAGTTACCAGGACCTAAAGAAAACAGCCCAACAGCAATGTAACAGCACAGGTCATAGTATTAAAATGATCAATGAGTAGAAGTTTTCCAGAGACCCCAAAACACTGGGGGGGAAAAACTGAGCAGAATTGGCCAGTTTTTACTATAGATAACAGCATATTTGCTAAATCAAATACTGAACAGCTTCCTTAAAATATGCCTATAAATAAAATAAAGATAGAAAAACACATTTTCCAGAAACCTCAAACTAGTTTTTCACTGCTAAATAACAAAGCCTGAAATTCTCCAAAATGCCAAATGAGAGACGAGTGCAGTGTCAAGACTGAAAACTTTAATAAAACTTTATATTTGTTTTTTTGTATTTGAATAACTGTTGCCTAATTACACTGACAATATGAAAAAGAAAAAAAATAACATCACTGCTATATTTATTTGACATCCATCCAATTATTGCATCGTGGTTCATTATTTAACTAGACTCAGTAATAACGTCAATAATGTACTGACACCATCACTGGGTTTCTGCCCCTTGGCGGCTGTTTCATTTTCATGTGTTCTTAAGGCAACAAAATTACTCTCATTAAACATACGTTTAGTGGTGAATAAATTGCTTTCTCTGCCTTTTCAATCACCCTTTCCAATGTAAGAGCCTCAAAGGCATATTGGCAGTCAATATTAATATACTCAGTACCATTGAATCAGTTACAGAGGGGGAAGGGAGACTGGTAATGTAATCAATGGCAGCTTTTCTACCTGAAAGCTGCAGTTTAGAGGTCAGCAGAAATAAAATAAAGACTCTGGTCCAAGACTGATGGCTAAGAATAAAGCCTTTTATTCTAACATTATTAAAATTGCACTGTTATTCTTTTGGCAGGTTACAATTTGTATGCAACCTCAGTACAACAGACAGACTCTTAGAACAGCATAGTGCACATGCCTGGAGCTCCAAGTCAAGTAATATATTTTTTGTTTTGTTTTTCTAGTTTTTCCTTAAAATTTAATGGCAGTCCACATCAGTGTTAGCACAATTGAATAGACTGAAAGAGAGGTTTATTGAGATCTGCATAGATTTATGGGGTGATAATAGCCTTGCATGTGACGTCTTGGCCCAGCTGGATCGGGGTGCAAGCCACAAGACGTCTCACACTCCGTAAAACCGCTGCTAGTGTGGCTAGTGGGTTAGAGCTGTATGAAAGATCCAGTTAGTGCATGTGACAGAGGGGGAAATATAAGAAAAAGACAGCTGCAGGTAATACTAATGAATGTAAGAGGGGGATATCTAAATAGTTCACATAAATCTTCTTTTCCTGAGACTAAAGTGACCGCAAACACATCTACAATTCAGTTAGAGAGAAGGTTACTCCCTGGTAATTCTTCTGCCTAAATGAATCTAAATGTTCCTACAGAGTTCCCACATCGCTCAGCCGTGTATGCAAAAATATAATAAGACATGTTCTATCTGAGTTGTAGTGCAGTGTTGAAGTAAGTCTGCTTTTGTTTTGCAGAAAATGTGTGTTGTTGGAAAGCTAGGATAATTACTCTGCCAGCATGGAAAAACTTCACCCACATCATTATTCTTCGGTTACTCTTGATCACAGGTTTCTGTTATCTGAAAGGGAATCTGCACCTGGTAGACTGTACGACACTGCTTGACTTTGGGGACTGTTGTAGAGCAAATACCAATTCGCTGAAATGTAAAAAATCAAATGTAGAGACAAGCCCGGTAAAGCAAACAACTGCCCGAGTGGCTATTTCTTGGGTGATAAGTACAGTTGTGTTGATGCAAATAATAGAAAAACTCAATGTATAATGTAATTATAGCAGTAAGGTGCACGCACAGATGTAAAGAGATGGTGACAAATTATGGAAAAAGCATGAATGAATCAAAGCAAGAAGAAGGAAGTAGAAGAATTAAAGCTGTTTTAGTGGTATGTGGTCATTCTATTTGTATATAAAAATGAGGCTGTAAACCAAAGTGTTGAGTGGTGGCTAGTGAGCACATTGTATCTCTACAAAGAGAAAGGAGCCAACTGTGATTCTCTGTCTTAACAAATTTTGAGCCGTGTTTGATTGTATTGTCTCCTTGTGTATTGAACAGCTTTGTTATTTATTTCATTTTTGCTATGACTTTGTTACCCTATAACTGCATAATGGTTGTGACTGCAGTTGCAATTAAACATACGTATTATGATATTCAACACAGTCTCAGCTCAGTAAGTCTGTGTAATGCTACAGTAAAATCTTGTATACAACTTGATAAATGTTACTGTAGTTACATTGAATGAATCATAAAATGAAGGCAGGGACTTGACATTAAAACAGATTAAGCACACAAATAAAAGGAAACCACATGAAATTGTAATGAACTGACCATACTGTGGGTAGCCTCAACAGAGACACTACCACCACAGCATGTTTGCCAAGACAGCTACAAGAACATAAAAGCCTGGCATAATGTAACTCTTACACTGTTGTTCCAAGGAGAGTTCAAGCATAGAGTAAACTAAAAGGCTACTTCCAGGTTTGTCCAAATCCTAAATCCTTGTCCACAGAGTATTAGCAAGCTGCGTTTGCCATAAAAGAACATACTATGGATATGGAATATATTGTGTATAAATGTCAAGTTAAATTTTCTGGTCAAGTAACACTTTCGAAAAAATGAATCTAAACTCTTTTTTGACGTACTTCTGTGACGATTCTAAAATGACAGCCAAAAAAGGAGAAAAATGCTATTTAATGAGAAATTTTTAAAAAACATTTCTGATAAGATAGCATGAACACTTCAATGGTCCATTAGTGGCTTTAGCCCTGTCATACTCACTATCTGCTGATAAGCCTAAATCAGTCTCTGTTCATCTCTATTCAACAAAGAATAATTGCCTCTTCTCTTTTCCCTGCATTGCAGATCATAATGATCATAGATACAAGACAATGAAAACAACTAGTGAAGACAGTTTCACACTTGCTCCTATCTGAGTTCATTTCTTGTAAAAGACCTGACCCAGTGAAATGCATCAACACAACTAAACAAAGTATGATCAAACTTAGATTTGGCTTCAGATTCAATCAGGATCATTCTGGTGTTGCACTCCAAAGAAGCAGGAAGTAAACATGGCTTTTGGTGAGCGAGTGTGCAGAGAGTGCTTCCATTTGTTATATCTGAGCTACCTCCCAAAGAGACTCATATTGCATTTTATATTTCAAACGAAATTACATTACAGTATGTTGCTATGGTGCTCTGTCAGGAGAAGTCGCAGTAGTTTTTGCTTGCCTCGTCAGAGGCAGGGCTGCATGCCGCTCCAGTCTAATGCAATCAAGTTGCTCCAACTCAAGATAAAGCAGATGTGCTCCCAAACAGCCTGACTGGAGTGGACGTGAGGGTAAAGAAGGCTCCATTATGGAAGGAAAATTGTGGAGGGGGGTCTTTATAGCAGCCAAGCTTTGTCTGCATCACTCAGAATGTGTGCCACAGCAGAAGCTTTCTGAAAGAAAGGTTTCTCTATCTCCAGCAGCTCATTCAAAATATGTGGACCAGGATATAGCTACATTAACAGCAGTATTTTAGTAATTAAAGTAAAATATATATAATACTTGATTGGTTTAGAATGAAAATTATTGGTGTTGCTTGTCCCATAAGATGGTGCTTTACAAATGTTAGGTGATGGAGCATCATGTTAAATCACAATCTTCTGTCTTTTTATGCAATTATATTACTTTTCATCAAAACATTTACCAGCTATGGGGAAGATTAGTTTCCCACTATCTATCATCCACTTGTCACTCAATCAAAAAATAATCATTAGAATCTAATGGAATACTTCACTGGCATGAATGTATCTGACATCCAAATATGCAGAACGCTGGCCCTCGGGCAAGGCAGTGTTCAGTAGCACTGTTCACAGCTGACTGAACAACCAGCAGGTAATTGTAGGTTAGTGCATTTAGGTTTGGGAAGATATTATTTGGCAAACAGTACAGTGCTTTAGTGGTTTAAACAATGCTGTCAGTCAAGCTGCTGTCACCCTAACTGACAAACATATCTCAAGTATGACTCTGATGTGTGGGAAAGAAAACACCTAAAATTATGCAATAACAGTGTAGGGTGTATTGAAAATAGTAGGAGGTTAAAAGTATTATTGATGGCTTGGTTTACAGTCTATAATTTACCTACAGTTGTGTTAACCTGATGATATGTTAATGATATGACAGTTTATCTTCATAATGCTGCAGCTCACTGAGCTCTGGAACAAATGTTACATGAGGTGATCTGATACTCTTCGACCACAGGAAAAAAACAGGAAATGGATATAAAAGCTTAATGTAGTAACCACTAGAGCTGCAGCCGGATATCAAACTACACGTTTTTTTAAGAACAGACTGAAATGTGTCATTAATCAAAAATTGTCAAGTACAGAAACTGAATGCAGAGATTTAGATTTGTACTCTTCTTGTTTTTTAATCAGATCATTGTTTAAAATCATACAAATCAATTTTTAATAATTTTATTTAAGCAATGTTATTGTACTACTGAATATTTGACAAGTTTTGTTTCTTTTGTTAAACAAAAAAATGACTTGTAGTAAAACATCTACATTCCTCAAGACTTACCCAGATTCCCAGTCTTAGTTACCTCACATGCAGTCTGTGTGGTACACAGGCACACCCCCTGGACATGTAGTGAGACACCCACAGCCCTAATATACAGTGAACAAATCTCTGGAGAAGATGCTGCTACTTCTGATCCATAATTGAACAAAAGGGCACACCAAGCAAGGAGAAGTGTGGGGGCCTCTGTCCCTCCCTGCAACACTAGCTGTGAACTTTTGGAGGTAAGAGCCCTGGGGTTCCAAGGACAACTGTCAGGAGATGCAGGCTGTGAACCCATGCTAATGAAGGCAGCTCAGCCCTGTAAACAGCATGGGAGGATGTCACAGGAATACATTACAATACATAACTGTCTCCCCAGGGCAGGAGGGTTGCACATGGCTCAGGCCCCCAACACACACACGCATACAAAAACACACACACATCCTGTGGTTCTATCAGCTCACCTGGATACCCCACAGGCCAGAGCCGACACAAGCAGACAAGTACTGAGATGACAGTGGCAAGACACACAACTGAGGTGTTTGTCCAAAACGTTCTGAGTTTAAATGTGAAGAGGTGCTCAAGCACAATGGGAGCTCACTTTTTAAATTTGCAATGACCTATGTAACTCCTGCACAATTATTTCAGTGTTTCATAGCTACTAATAATTTCCTCTTTTCCATTCGTACTACAATACACAGCACACACATGCCACGAAAAGCTGAAAATTGATACAAACTGTTGAGAGCTGAGAAGGCAAAGTGAGGCGCTTAGAATGTCGGTGCTTTGAGGAAAATAATGGGGAATGAGGGAGCGATAAAGTGAGTGTGTGTGTGTGTGAGAGAGAGAGAGAGAGAGAGAGAGAGAGAGAGAGAGAGCTCAGACAGGAATGCAACTGTTTTCAGGTCAGTGAGCTGCAGTGTGAGAGAGAGGGAGAGACAGAGGAACAGAAAGGGGGGTGGTAAACTAGTAAACCAGGCCACAGTTTGTGCTAGAATGATCTTCTGCTGTTTCCCCTTCAGTCAAAGATAGAGCAAACATAGCGCTGAACTTTATCTCCCAGGGTTGTAGGGCATTAGTGTCATTGTGTTAGAGCTCTTGTGATTTGGCAGCATTAGCTGCACTCTTGCTACTGCACAGCTTGATGCATTTTTGTCCTGCCACATTTAGAACAACTTTCACCTGCTCTTATCAGATTATCAAGCTTAAAAAAAATGTCTAATGTAAGAGGTAGTGTCCAACTTCTAAATGGTCACATTTAATAAGTTTCAGCTAAAAAAGATAATGTCAGTGTTGTGCTCTGTCTTAGAGACTACAGACTTGGGTTGGGCGATTATTTATTACTATCTGGCGGCTTTCAGCTGATCGTGACGTAATAAACTTATGTTTATTGTTCTACAAATTTCAGCTGTCTAAATGATTGATTCTGAGTAAGCTGCAATCAGAAATGACTTACTGAAATTTTGTTTACACATTTGAAGAGTTTGGTTTCAAAACACAATGTGTTGATTTGGACATCAGTTTGATTATTTTGTACGATGATTTTAAATACAGTTGCCATGTTGTTACGCCAGATGTACAAATTGGCAAATATTCTTATAAATGAATGATGATCTCTTCAACCACATGGCCCAGATATTTTTAAATCATAAAAAAATGTTCTGGTTCATTTGATGCATCCTTGCAGAAAGAGTTGTTAACTGTATACTATATGTGTAAGTCTCTCTAATGCAGAAACCAGGAACCAACTTTAAGCACTGTCAAAGAAAACAGTGCAAACTTTGTGCTGAGACAAGTACCAAATAAATGAGGAGTAAACTTACATAAGGTATTTTAGTGCATTTCAGGATGTTACAATCAGTATTTTCCACTCTTTGCACACCACCTCATGAGTTAAGACTCTGCACATGATTCCTTTGCCATTAAATATGATATTGTTTTACAGTCTGATTCTTAATAAGGAAATGCCCTGCTGTCAGAGCCAGCTGCCCCTGCTTCCCCCCCTTCTTTCCATTATACTAAGGTGCATGACCAAGAGGCCTTGGTACCTTTGAGAGATCTCTGAAGTTCCCAGGCAAGGTCAGGTCCAGCTCCTCAGAGTCATAGTTGGTAAGAACCCAGGGAAAGACCGGGTACTGGTTCAGGTCATTGTATGTCCTCCCTAGACACACAGCAGACAGAAATCTGTGAGTGATGAAGGGCTGGGAGGAAACAGAGGGGTTGAGAGCAGGGCAAGGTACACTTAAGGCTTCAGTTACTTTGGGGGATCAGCATGCAACATTCCAACAAGCTCCCAATCGGAGATCCCTCAATCAGACACACTTCCTGTCTCATACAGAGTCTGCCAGTGGAACACATACACTAATGGCAAGCTTGCTCTGCTATGTGAGAACGTTTCCAGCGCTCCCCATGACTTTGCCTGCTGAGTGTACTTTATCAATAGGCTGTGGGAGTTACAACAGGCCTGAGGAGGCTGTCTTGAACTTTATAGAGAACATAAGTACTTCTAAGTTGTGAGAAGTGGATGTAATTAAAAAGATATATATTCCTCTGGGGGCCACAACTCCAAACATGTAGAATGTCTCTGCAAAACTGATGCACTTATTGGCCAGATGTGAATTTCCTCTGTGCTCTGGCAGTGGGTATATGGTTTTCAGATGGCAAAAAGTGCCAGGAAAATCATGGGAAAAGCCAAGACCATGTGCCATGTTGTCATTAATGCTCTTCTTTTCTTTTGAAGATGACACTGATACAGCTCTGAGGTCACGTGGTGGCCAATTATAAACCAGGACTTGTACTTATATGTAGGGCTGCAGCAAAGGGTGTTGCTGATTTTTTTTTTTTTTTTACAGCTGGCAATAAATAAATCTAAAAACATAGGCTTAAGCAAAGTTTTATTTAAGCCATTAAGAAAATGACACAAAACTGTAAAAGGAAGCAGCATCTATTTTAAGGATTGACCACATCCCTATGGCACCCTTTTTAATATAATCAATAATACAAATACTACTACTACTAAAAATAATAATAACAATAGATACTTTATAAAAACTTTGGGGAAATTCTTGTGGACAGCCAGCCACATTTAAGCACTAAGGGTTCAGGGTTCAGAATCATTTCCTAATTTAAAATTAAAGTAGTATCAAACATTAAGATCAAAATAATAAATGATTTTCTATGAGATTTCACCTAAAGCTCATGTCTTATAGTATAGAATATTATTCCGTACAATGAAATAATATCATTCAATGAAAATAATCTTCCTAAGTCTGCTAGCGAGTGTTTTTTCATGATTACCCACAAAATATAATCAATATATGAGTTGCACCTCTGCTCACTCCTGAAGAGTATGGGTTGGCGTAGAGAGTCTAAACCTAACTGAGCGAGGGATAAAGTGTGACAGGCTAGTCAGTGAGAATGCTTCTGCAGAGTGGCCAGGGTCTGTGGGAAGCTAGAGAGCATAATTATCCAGGTTAATGACACATAGTGAAAAGGAAGCAGTAGAACATGCATTGAGGAGGATGAGTTGGGGGTGTTGGTTAGACCTACTTGTGTTGAGTTGAGGTGGGGTGGCAGGATGTTAATAACAGTGGAATAGTGTTTAATTAGAAGACCCCTTCCCGTTCACACCTCTTCCCAGCTCATCACCCCCCGCCTGTCTACCGCCCCACACTATTCTGACATCCCTGTTAGCTGAGGTCATTACTAGAGATTTTTAATGAATTTTGGGAATGTTTTTCTGTCTACCTTACATCTAATTAGCTGACAATAATGTATTGAACTCAAGCACAAGCTAAATATAAATTTGCATGAATATGCAAAGAGAGAACGGATGACACCTCTCAGAGCAGAGTAGTGTGCAGTCGCTCTTGCCTTTCCTGTTAGTTGCAGTTCAGATCAGAGAGTCGACAACAGAACCTCTCAACTCTGTAGACACACGTGTACGCTCTCACAAAGCCAGGCACTAATTATCTGGCAAAATCTGCTGTGCCTGCTCTTTGCTTCAAAAAGCACACTCCCATAAACAGTGAAGTGTGCTACATCCAGGACCACATAAGGATACCATGGATTCTTAAACAAATATGACGTACCTGAGGACACTTACAGTATGTTTGCAGCTACACTGACGTAAAGTTTTTTGATCACGATAGCTGAACTTAAAGCCATAAGACGTGGTGTAGCGATGCACTTGGATATTAGATTCAAACTTAACACTTTCACTGGCTGTAAATCTTTGCCAGATAAGGAAGAAAACAAATCAGATTCTATATATTTAACTGATGGCTGTGATAAAAGAAAATACATTATTTAATTCCTTCAGCTAATTTCAAACTAAAAGCTTTGAGTTTCACTTGGGAATAACAGCATAGTACATGATGAGGAGTCCTTACCTGCAATTGTGTTGAGAAACATGAGGTACTCAAAGTTGGATATCTCTCTCCTCTGCCAGCGCTGGGTCATATTAGAGGATTTGAAAAGCTGCCGAGGTGTGGCCAAGGAAATGCGCCTGTAAAAAAAAACCCAAAACATTTAAACAGTAAATTAGAAAACAGAAGGTTGTTATGGATATTTTAAACTAAACTTGTATTTTTAAAAGCAAATGCCATAAAACTTATGTGATACTATGCTGAAATTCAAAGGATTGGCTCCATTACAGTAAACTTTTAGATGAATGAAGACATTTGGTATCTGAAAATCAGCTCTATTTCTTAATTTTATAATTAACAGAACAGTATACACAAAATGACAAGCTGCAAACAAAGGGAACACATTAGGCATGTTATTCACTAGCACACAATTTTGATTCTTAAATTAAAGGTAAGTGCAAATTACAAGTTCTTAAATTACACAGGTAATTCACTAAGTTCACTAAGGCTTGCCTGATATCAACCCATTTAACAAAAGTGTTGATTAAATGTGGTTGTTTTCCAACAGTATATAAATAGGCCTGTTAGCACTATGAGAGTCTAAAGGGAATCTGTGGTTTTCTCTGTGGTCATTGGCCTGGCTGCAGGCCTGCTGTATAGAGTCTTCTGTCAGAGAATTAGGTCAGTTCAGTCAGGGTCAGTGCACATCCACTTCAATGACTGGGGCGAAAGGACTTCAAATGAGTTTGCTGCAGGCCAGGCTGCACAGATGCTCCCACACACAACACAGATGAGATACTATTGGTCATCAAATAATAATTTTAAGTATTTATTATTAATTTGTTTATTTCATTGGAAATATTTAGCAGAAATATTTTTTTCTATTGGCATCTGTGACCTACCTGGCTTGCGGAAGCCCGTAGCTGGTGCCCACTCCCACTCGAGGAAGACTGTAGACCACTTTTTTTACTGTGGCCTGGTCAGGAAAGTTGAACATGACTGATGCTGTGAACAGTGAGAAACATCACATAATGATAGAGGAAATGGTAAAAAAAACTCGGATTTCCAAATCCTGAGCTATAATTGGCACTTAACTTACTTCTGTTGGCCATGAAGACCTCCATTGCTGTGTTCTGTAGGAGGTAGCGTCTGGAGAAGACAGCCCGGATCTCACTGAACATCCACTTTCCATGTAAGCCCTCAGTGTATGCTAAGACCTTAAAAGGCAGGAAGAAAAGAGAAAATTGTCCTCTGGTTATTGTAGCTGCATTAAACTCGTCCCAGGATACAGATGTTGTAGACTTCGGTCCATTTAAACAGGTTTAATGTTAAAGCTGCATAGCAGGCTTTCAGATTATTGTATAATATTTGCCACTGGCATTTCTGCACTCTAACACAACTGCACTGAGGAAAGTTTTCAGACTACGATTCTAATTATTTGAACTATTACAACGGAGTATGGGTGTAAACTTAACCACTGCTTTGTTATGATATGGAGATAAAAACAATTCAACTCTGAGATAACTGTTTTCGAAACTGTACCAGAGCAGACAGTAAAATATGACCTGAATAAAATTCCTCAACAGGGAGATAAGTGTTTAACATTTGCTTACCACTTCACTATTTAAAAACAGTTGAACTTTTTAGTAGGTCTTGTTATGGGCATTGCGCTATTAAAATCTAATCTTAATAACTATTCTGTGAGTTTTGTTAAAACTAAACTACCAATGTCACTAGTAACAGTTCATTCATTCCTAACATTAGACACATTATAGCATATCCCAAAGCAGTTTTCTGCACAGCATGAAGTTCTACACATTCTGTTTGAACACATTTTCACTTCTATATCATTAGAGCAAAGGAAAGTGGTCAGAAAAATGACCTCCCGGGGTCAGTGAATAAATAAATAATCAATAAAAACGATCATGCCAAAGGAAGGAGAGAGGAGTCAAGGAATCATTACTGTATGCAGCACCAGCAGTCCACACACAGAAAACCAAGACAGTCGTTCTGACAGGCGAGAATGGTCCCCTCACACACATTTTCCCTCCTTCTTCGATCTCACTTCCCTCTGACTGAACAATTTTATCCAACAGTATGAGCCGGGGAGCAACCTCATCAACACCCCAGGTTATAATCACACATAGGCTCAGTTCAGAGAAAGTGTGTGAGAAAGAATAAAGATATATAACAGGGCAGTAAGGGGGTGAGGCCCTACAGTACATTAATGCGTGTGAGAGGGGGTGTCTGTGTGCGTGTGTGGGGGTGACTGAGGTGGAGTAGGTAGGGAAGAAGGGAAGCAGAGTGAGATGTTCAGCTGGGTTAGGTCTGATGCTAATGCTCATTTAAAATAGTGACAGGCTGGAAGAGTGCAGCATGAGCCAGGCTACCTTAATTTCTCCCTGGAATAGCTCATGCCCGACCTCTGTGCCACATCCAAAATCTCTGGAGCTCAATTAAAATTGGATTAGGTGGAGATGCTGGATGTGCAGCACAGCATCTCTGGTGCTCTCCTCCCAGTAATGCCCCTCCTTGACACCTCTGCAACCCCCAACTCAAACAGTTGTCATAGAGACAGCGCAGCCCAGAGGAGGCAGCATGCTGACTGGAGGGGGGATACAGTGGAAGGGAGGCGAGATGGAGGGATAGCTATGGAGCTGCAGGCGCAGTGTTGAGGGCCAGCAGCAGCTTACGAAGAGGCAGGGTAGCTTTTATCCCCCTCCTGCTCTGCGGCCAGATGTTCTGGAAGTAGTCTTTTGAGTACAGCGCTGAAAGGCAAGTCGTACAGATATGCATCATTGGAAAGCTGCAACAGCATATTCCGTCAAGACACTAGTGAGCTCTTATTTGAATACATATTAAGTTACTTGGATGTCTAGAGAATGGTTTGTCATTTTCAGCACAGTCTCCATTTTATTATTGAATAAATGTTTTTTTTTTTTTTT
This sequence comes from Sandelia bainsii, assembly GCA_032362345.1. Classification (NCBI taxonomy): domain Eukaryota; kingdom Metazoa; phylum Chordata; class Actinopteri; order Anabantiformes; family Anabantidae; genus Sandelia; species Sandelia bainsii. Next base: position 6,335,271 of record JAUMHL010000005.1, read on the forward strand.
ATTGTGCCATAGAATTCTGAATTTGTCCACTCTGCCATGGACTATAAAAATAAAAATACTATAACTATAACAATACAGGAAGTCATGAAAAAGTCAGTTCACACATGTTTGTTGATACACTGAGCTGCCGGTTCTTAATATTAAAAGACAGCTATAATACGGTACCGATTGGTATTGATTGTCAGTATAATCGCATTTTAGCACTAGCTGTTTCTTGTTACCCACCTAAAGTGAACATTTTGCTGCTATGACAAAGTACAGGCCAAAGGGCTAGCTGTCAACAAAAGGGAGGCTAAAGAGGAGAAAAAAGAGCTGATTTCAAACAGCCTAGATCAAAAAATTTGTCATAACAACAAAGCTTTGGTCTAAACCAACATAGAGGGGCCCCTGTAGACTTGGAGATTTGACAAAGCCCAGCCCTCATTTTTGGAGGCCCAGCTGTAAAAAATGCCATTTAATGAACCTGTCTGCTGAAGCTGTCCCCTGCCTGTCAGAGGTGTCAGCCAGTGACAAGCGCTGGGGACGGCCGCCTCCAGTCACAGACAGGCCTGCCAGCTGGAGACTTCGGCCCCAATCTAATCACGCCACCAGGAAGGGACCGGCGCTCTGCTCTTGGTCTGTCACGCTCAGGGCTGGGGAGCAGTGAGGGGGTGGGTGGAGGGGTCTGGCATGGGCGACAAGTGCAGCCTTTTGTTTCCACGCAGGTCCCTCCACGCAGGCTCATTAGGACCCACAGGCGCATGCGCTGCTCTGCCAGCTGCAGGGAGATATACCTCTCCAGCATAATAACCATAATGCAATTTAACATCTCTGCCTCTCTTTCCTTTATTTGCCTTCTCTGCCTTCCCTGATTTGACAGAGGGCAGGCTGCATTCTGCCTGTAGAACATCACAGGCGGAAAACGGAAAAATATTGTGACAGATGAGATGAGAGGAGGCACAGGTGACACCGGTGTTTAGGCTGAAACTCATATATAATAATGTGCAAATGCTCAAATGGAGCAAATCACACCTTAAAGCAATAGGAAGCCACTTCATTCGTGGAAATAGATTCTAATCACATCTGACTTCCGAGTAGCTTTAACCCCATACTGACTGAGACACTATGACAGATGGTATTTATAAATCTAACGAAGCATTTTCTCTAAATCCTGATGCAATTTTCTCCCATATGGAACAATACCATCTTCCTCCACTGCATTTATACCAAAACAGGAAAATAATATTATTCAATGAGTTCTCCAAGCCAGCATGACTGATATATTTATATGAGACTTTATATGACACTCTGACAACCTGATATCACAGCACCTCCGCTGCATTCTTCTCAGATTTGTCTAATAGGCTTCCACTATAAAGCCTCACAACTGCATGGTCCCAGGCGGCCAGAGAGAACAGTGAAGTGGAAGAATAAGGCGAGGATGCGAAAGGCAGTTTCAATTTGAGTGATATGACTACCCCCCCAGGAGTGAGTGGGATGGATTTCACACATGGCAATTTGGAGGATCAGCACTCACAGTGTATACTGTATTCAATGGCTGACCCCAGGCAATATGGGCCAATTCTGTGAAGAGGTTGAGAAGTCTGAGAAGGCAAAGAGAAGGCATAAAACCTGGCAACAGCGAGAGCAGAGAGCAACTCTCAGCTAAGTGGGAGAGCATCACCAGCTACAGACACAATAGTAAAGTGAGTCATGAAAAATATATTTATAAATATATTAGAAGAGCAAAACATATAAGAAATTGGTGATATCTTGCAATGTCAGTATATAATGTTGGTTACATCTGCTTTCATCTTATCAGTCTGTTAAGGATTAGCCTCTGGGATTTCTGATTTTATCTCAATAAAATGGAGGCAAATAGATTTTTGTTTATCTCTGCTCACCAAAACTTCTTTCAAAAAGTCTTTTGAGTTTTTCTTTTCACAAATATCCTTTTTACTCTACTCTGGAGAGTCCACAAAAACATTGTCAACATAATTGACAGGGACTATGCAATCAGCAGAAAGCAGCTTTAGTGTTGTTCATAATGAAGTGTGTAGCTTATCCAGCGACTCTGAGGCATTGTTTATCGAAAGAAATGTTCCTTCAGATGTTCTTTTTTAATTTTTCTTTTTGACCTTTTAAAGGAAAATTTGTTAATGAATGAGTGCACATATATTCTTATTCTTCGTCTCAGGTGTTCTGCACATCATGAAATAAAACTAATTCTGGTATACTTAACATTATAGTGTTATGTAGATAGAAACCTTTACTTTATGAGCACAACGTGCCTAAATCCATACTTTGATTTTAGCTTTAACAAATATTTATAAGATACTGTACTGCATGCCTGAGCTTTAAAACATATTTCACATCTCAACTCCTCTTAATGTGACAACAGTTATGAACTGTATAAATGTGAAAGATTTCTTTTTTTTAAAAACAGGATTTTATTTGCTTTTTCTCTGAGATACCGCTATCTCAACTTCAATAAAGTAGCAGGCTCCTAATGCAGGTATTGGGGGAAAACAAGATACAGATTTACATAATCAGTGTCACTATACATTTGGGTGGTAGCTGGAGTGTGGCAAGATGACACAGCTCGAGTGCTCTGGCAAGACCAGTGGGATAAAGGAGATGAATATGCATTAAATATGCTGGCAGTTCACTGCCCCAAATGTCCAGCCAAGTTTGTCAATAACATTTATGTCAGGGATGGGATTTCATGCACATTAGCAGGCCCTGCAGCACTGTCTTCAACACTGCCATGGTAGGACAGGTGGGAGGAGCGATTTCCCTACTGCAATTTCTTCTTAAAGAGTCAAGGTTCTTTAAACATTCTGGTAAAACATAAAACTTCAAGAAAAACTTACTCCTACTTATGGTTTCCTACAGCAATGATACACAAAATTTGGCATCAAGCCATGAGATGGCTGCTGAAGGCTTCTGAGAGGTTAGAGGACACAATTTAAAATAAAATGTTTTAGCGTTTATACACAACTGTATTTTTTGTAGTGAGATGTTGGTGCTAATTGTTCACACCTTTACCCTTAACAGCTATAGTGTACTGTGTAACAGGCTTTTACTGAATAGCAAAATTACAGTGGGTATAAAAATAATGTTGAAACTATATACATAAAAAAGACATCACCACTGCTAACTGGATCATATCATTACTGGTTAATTTCAACTGATTTAACACAGTACATTGGTCTGATTTGACAAGTCTGTTAATGTTTGGCATATGTTGTGATAAGAGCATTCCACTCAACGTACTGTATAATTTATATTTACCATATACAACTTGAGAACAGGTCTGTTGGCCTTTGGGGCTCTGTTAGTTATCTCTGTGTTTCTTAATATATTTTTGAAAAATTTCACACTTCTTTTAATGCTGGCTAATGTGAGCCTCTTTTTAGCAGTGTTGCTTATGTTATTTCACAATTCAAGCCTTTTTCTGTGAAATATACATTATTATGTCTCCCCCTGTAAGTGCAAACTTAATGATTATAGCAAGTAACTTGTATCCAGTGAGTGTACAAACACTTAAACACTTGTTCATACTCAGCCATAACAGCCACATCCTCACATATAGAGTACATGAGCACACTAAGTGAACATCATCCAGATAAACAGCTTGAGGATGCCTTCACTAAGGAGCTTGAGAGAAGGGATGCAGTCATTTGGTATGGGGTCTTTTCAGCAAGCTTTTCCTAATGGGGCTTTTTCAGGGACTTGTCAGCCCTAAAATGACTGAAATCTTCCTGGCCTGGGTACCAGCTTCCTCTGGCTGACACTGCAAATGCCAAGCTGATCGCTTTAAATCCCACTTTTTTTTTTTTTTTGTGGTGAGTGGGAGGAATAGGAGCTCAAAGCAAGACAGTGAAAAAGAATAAGAACGAGACAAGGATGGAAAGGCAGAGAGACAGAGGAGGAGAGGGACAGAAAGAGCAAGTGGTTAGACGAGAGGGCCTGATGAGCAATGAGCGCGCCTCACTCGTCCTCAATTAATCTTGTCTTTCTACCTTTGCTTTGGTTCTTCCCTCAGCACCAAGGTAATAACGACACCCTCATCCATTATCCTTTTATCCCTGTTATTCACTGGGAATTGCTTAATAATATGTTACAGATTTGTCCTCCTTCGTATAATTCTTTCTGTCATTTGCAGTATATCATCTGGAAAACACACAGCCCCCTTTCTGATGGACGCTTTGAGGATTATCATGGGTGACACCTTCGGGATGCAGCCAGAATCTGGTGCAGCATTTTTTTCAGGCATAAAGTTGAATTATCCTGACTTATCTGTCATTGCCAAAAGCACAACAAGCCATTCAGGGCCAAAGCAAAGGTGGAACAGGTTCTTATCGGCTCCTCTGAACGAGAGGGCTTGTAAATTTATGCTAATGAGGGCCTTTTGTCATCCAGGCTCACCCCTTGGGGCTGAAAGGGGCTTGCAGGGGATGATAATCTGGCTGTTGAGTGCACTAGATAATTTGTACTTTATCCTCATGTAATTATATAGTTTAAATCTTTTTACAAATGTTAATCCTCCAACATCAGGAAGTGTCTTAACCGTGTCTGTGGTTCTTAGCGGAACTAGTTAGCATGCATCTGACTCCCTCTCATAAAATCATGTAGGAGGAGTGCAGCATTGATATAATTTCTCTGACTTTCTGTAGCCTGTGTTATGAATCCTCATATCATTTTGATCCACCTTAGCAGGCAGGCAGGAAGCCAAGCTAGCAGCCTGGGGGTATGAAAAACAACTTAAAAGATGAAAACACCGTAACATGGCTAAAGAAGCCCTCACCATTTTTGTCAAGAAAGAAAGATGGAAGGGACCAGAAAAATGGTCTGAAAGGAGTGAACAGAAGTGCAGTAGGGCGGCTTTGCAAAGCTTTTAGGTCTCTCTGGTGTCCAGTGGGACTCCAAGCCATCTTGTGTGCCTGCCAAAGCAGACAGCCCCTGACAAGCTGTTTGGCGTGCTGTAATTTGACTAATTACATTGGATTAGACCATATTAATGCAGGCTGTTTTCTCCAGGATCATTGACCCACCCAGTGTGTCCCTAGCTAGTTTCCCCCTATTTGGTGGAAACAAAAGATACACAAGAAAGAAAGTATACTCTTTGTGTCTTGAAATTATAAAACAATAAGAGTGTATTTATATCCCTGACATTATTTTTATAATGAAGGAGAATGTGTTATAAAGCATCCACAGCAGAGAAAGCTGAGATACAAAAATACAGCCTGCACTATCCTGAGGTACATCATCACAGGATTCTTTGATAACAAACTGAATCTTTTGCCTGCTTTATCTCTCTGTAGGAAAAGAAAAACAAAATAAGGACTTTTATGAATCTCACAAAGGTACCAGAGTTCACAATATAGTGTTTACACAGCCAGACGGGGGGTAGGGGGACTGGAGAGGGTCTCCACATGCTGACAACAACAGTGCAAAATTTAATTTTAATGTTACTTTTATCTTAGAAAAATATCAAGATGAAATTGGTGTAACAAGGCACTTTTTTTGTGTGTGTGGTTTGATGGCACAAATGTTTTTCAAGTGAATCAGTGTGAAATCTATGATACATATAAATAAAATGAGGAGATATATTTAGAAAACAGAAAGAATACTTCTATAAAAGAAGGAGGGAAATCAGCCCTCATTAGCATTTGCAAAACTCTAAAATGAAAGGGGGGAAATGAGCCATACAATATGTGTGTTTTAATACAAGTGCTCTCCCAATTGTACCAAATCAATTTGAGTTTCACACAATGGAGAGGCAGCTTCATTGTTTGTATGTGCCCCTCTGCCTTGAACACGGTGTAATAATAGTCTTAAACCAGGCGTTATAAAGACAGAATACCAAAGAGGCTTACAGCCTTGGTTTCATGAAACATTTAGGCAAAAGTTCCAAGGGCTGAGGATGATGAAAGAAGGTAAGCTTGAAAATGGGCTTCTGGGATCCACAGCCCTTATTGTACAGAAGTCACATCAAATTAATACTGAGGGCCATTTGCAGCCTTTCTTCTCCTGAGCTTTTCAGAACGGATTAAGCTATGAAAACTCAAAAATTACTAAAGCACCTATTAGGCATTATGCGTCCCTTTTCTTCTCTTTCCCTTTGAAAGTCACTGGATGTGCCTCACTTCACTTGTTGTTTCCCCACTTAAAAGAATGGCAATTTTATAAAATGTGTCAGGTACAATGTATATTTACACTTAAGCTAAGAAATGCATCAAGCTTATGTGTAAATGGATTAAAATATTTAGCTGAATATACATTTTACAGCATTTGCTATTCTACAACCTACCTACTAATCATTTTGTGGATCTGCATATTTCTGACAATGAAGGCCAGAGAGTATTTGGGCAGTTTATTGAAAGTCTCAGAGTGTTTCCACATTGATGAGAGGGGAGTATTGCTAGGGGTTCTCTCAGGCTCTCTGCACCCTTCTTTGCTCTCTCAATGCTTCTTATAAGAAGCACAGGGACTGCATGAATTGTAATTATAGCTCCTAACAGGATTCAAGAGCACCCAAACGATGGCACTTGAGAACCAGGTCGTGTGGAGTTAAACGGCTGTCAGACACTCAAAGCTCCCCAGCATGTGAACAAACTCACAAAGGCTGGACGTGTCCACTTCTAGGGCCCTCCTCCCCACTTTCCGTCTCCTAGGGAGAGATTAAAGATCAACTAAGGCCCCTTTAAAGACCCATATAGCCTTTCTGCATTTTTACTCACATTCCAATTTTCAAGAATGGTTACAGCTTACCAGGAACCATAATGAACCTTAAAATGAGGGATACAAATGTGACGACTGCAAAAGTGCTGCATGATTTTGAAGCAATATATCTGATCAGTGAAAATATGCTATTTGATAAATAAGTAGATTCCTGTCAAAGCTCATGACAAATGAAACTACACAAATAGAGTATGGGAGAGGGAGACACAGGTGTGTAAGAGATTAGATAATTGGTACCACCTGAGAAACAAATCTAACCACAGTGTCAGATTATCTTCCGACTTCTCCTTCAGAATAACAGAGAAGATCATCTGTGCTCCCCAGAAGTTTTCAGTGATTCACCACAGCACAAGAGCCCTTACCACACATTAAAGAGACCAGCTTTCAGTTAGACTTTATCTAACTTCAGCTCCATCCTGCTCCCCAAAAGCCCCTAAAAGAAACCAAATTTCAGCGTGAAGTCCATATGCATGACCCTTATTAAACTCCTAATTGGATTGAGAGCCGCTAAGGAAAAAAATTCAACATTCAGTTGAGATTTTCTTTAGCATTCCTTCCAGAAGTTTGCCTCCTTAACAATAACATTCAAAATCTAGTCACTGAAAACTTTTTCCCTTTTCAAAACACAACCAGATTTTCCAAAAATGGGAGTATAGACAATACCTTTTTCACCTTTTCTCTTAATGCAGAGCGCTATTAGATTTTCACAGGGTACAAGTGACAGGCTGAAACAAAGTCCAGCACTGGCCATTGTGTAGTCTTTCACTCTTGTAATGGTCTTAAACTGGCTACAAGCAGGACCCTATTCAATGGTGACCAGGCTGCCCAGCTCTCTTCTCCATCTAAGATAAACTCAGCTCTAAGTAGAAACTCTGAGGTCAGCTGAAGAGTGAATGAGGAACTGAGTTCAGTCATAACCACAGTCTCACACTATCGGTGCCTGTAGACATTTTAACAGATTTACACTAATTATAGAGAATAAATAGTGCCATAACAAAAACATCAATCAATTTAATTATGGAAAAAAGCATAATGACAATAATTACAATAATATCTCATTAAGATAGAGAATGAGAGACAGGGGAGAATTAATAGCAGACAGGTGTACAACACACCGCAATTATGGAACCTGAAATTAGTTCATTGCCTCAGGGCGAACAGAAGAGAAAGGGAAGGTTGTAAGTGAGGGCGTGTGTGTGTGTGTGTGTGTGTGTGCGGTGGGTGGGAGGGGGTGGCTGGTTTTAGGGCTGGGAGTAGGACTGATAGAGAGAGGCTCACTGACAAAAAAAGGAATTGGAAATAAGCAAACAAAAATGTCTTAAATGTGTAAATTAGGGAGAAAAATAAGAGGGAAAAGCAGCTTTTCCCGGCAGACTGGTGCCTTAGATGAGAAGGGAGCAGCGAAACGTGATCAAGGGGAGCCATGGAGCGGTGCGGCAGGCGTCAAGATGAGCACTCAGCCAGCGAGTGGCAGCTTCTCCTTTTCCAGTCAATCATTCATTACAGAGCCAAGTGCTGTGGAGGAGTGCCTCCTCTTTTTGACCTATCATATTACTGCCTCTGTAAACTCCTAATCCCCCTTTCGTTAGATGGTGTCAACAGTCGACATGCTCTCACCCTGCTGCTGCACTCCCTGCTCAGACACCTCCCAAGCCCTGCCAAGACCACAGAATTGACACTCTAATAAAATCGTTTGAAATTTAACAGGGTAGAACGGCACAACTTTATCCATCTTTTCTGGTGCTTCCATCCAACTTTTTTACTTCTTTTTATCACTAGAAAACTCACTTGCTAATTAGTTCTCTTTTTTACCATAATTTCCAGGCCCCTAGTTCACGGTAGGCAACACTAGGATAGTCTGACTTCAGTTATTTAATCTTTTATTGACTGGCCGGCACTGGTTCTTTTCGCCTTGGGGGCTGTTCCTGAGCAGGTGAAAGCCTGGAGGCAGGAACCTGCACATCAGCACTTCTTCGTCCATCATGACTCTTTCATGGGGAGCCCGTCTCCTGAGCTTCTCTAATAGTGCCCAGTGAGATGACTACTATAATGAGTCCAACAGATGAAAGCCCAGCAGGACAAAACAACATTCAGATACATCTCCACACACAGACACACAGACACACACACACACCGGCGAGACTCTCTGCGTGAATGTTGTTGTTTAGGTAAACAAAAGAATTAAATGCAGGCTGGAGAATAGGAAACCAGATGAAGCATCTGTGTTTTGGCAGACGTCCAAAAACTAGTTTTGGAGCAGCAAACAACAATCCAACAATAAAGTTCATTAAAAGAACTTGCAAATATCATACACCCAACTTTCATTTACTCACATGAATTAGTGTACAGGCACCGCTTCCCAAACACACATACGGATCCATACAGTGTGTGAATGGGTTTAAGTAGAGTCCAATTTAAACTGACAGAGACCAGATAGAAGATACTCAAGGAAATGACAGCGCTGATTTAGGACGGTTCTGACTTTAGGTGAATGTGACACTGTCACAACAAAAACTGTTACACATGAGTGAAAGCCAGTAAAGTTAATACACTTCATTTTCTAATAGCATATAGCACATAAGCCTTTGTAGTCTATGAAAATCTTAAAATATCGTACCTTATTGGGAATATATATGTAAATATGTAAGATTAACTTTGTCACGGTCGAGACACACCTACCTCATAACACGGTTTGAGGGATGTTAATTACCGTATAAAATAAGCAATTGGCATCCTGCTCCATATGTCCCACTTTTTCAGTGAGGAAGATGGAAATGAGGTGGGGTAGATTTGATTGTGACATGTTCTCTGTCTGTGCTCCACAATGTGGAGCTTTGCCAGTAACAGGCTAATATTCAGCACAGCTCACCACCACCAGAACTAATGAAAGTAGACAAAATGTCTCTGCTGCCATCTTTGTCTAGCATCCGCTCAGGGTGAGCCTCCCTCTTTCCCTCCTTTCCTTTTCACCTCCCCTCTTTCCCCTCACTCTTGAAGGGAGGGTGACAGCAGCATAAAATGGTGGCAAGCAAATGTGCCTTCCATGTGGCAGCATTGGTGGGGATGACAGGCCAGGCTGAGGCCAGCACTATCAGCAGTGTGTGTTTTTTTCTTTGAACAAGCTAGATGGTCGTCATGAAGGATCAGGGCCGAGCAGATGAGACAACAGTGGTTACAGACAAAAGCAGTTCAATATAAATCAAGGAACAGCCCATCCCTAACAGAAAGCAGCCACTGTGTTGTTAAATGTTAACTTAGCTTTCTGGGGTGCATTGTTAAATATCAACTGTACAAGTTACTATTCATCAGAATTTCAGACAGAATGTTTTTCCAGATAACTATGATTCATACTGATCTTCTTGCATACAAAAATGCAAGAAGATCATATATATGTGCCGGTGAGTGAGTGATTCTAAAAAGACAAAAAGTCGGGGAATATTCTATGCTGTACAGACCCTTAGAATAAACTTTTGGGCTGTAATCATACATATATTTTTCTCTATATAAGAAATAGAGCACTTAAATATCACTTAAAGTATACAGTAGAGAAAACAGCTGAACAAAGCAAACACCCTTCATCTAGGAATGTGTGGTCAAGTCATTCAGGGAGTTTTTACTTAACCCCAAGCTCAGAGGACGATGAAGCTAGGGCATAAATCACAGAGTGAAACAAGGCAGATTCATTAATGGAAATGATCTGTCAATATGCTGGAGTCAATTCACACGTGTCAGCTGGGCTCAGCACACAATGGGCCAGCCAACTTATGAACTCCCAGCACCACTCCACCGAGTCCATAAAACAACTGGCAACGCCACTGGGGAGCACCCCAAGACACCACCCTCTTGCACAGACCACCAGATGACACAGATGGGGCGAAACCAAACAAAGACGGGGCTGCTTTTGTACAAAGAGGGACCCCTTTCAAAAGCCATTCATGCAACAAATTGGGGAAATCTGGCCATGCAACACTCTGGGTTTGCTCTTTTATTAGCATGAGCCTTACGTCACAGTGAGTGAAATCAGATTTATGGCTCCCGGCTACAAACGTGGTTAAAATCAAACAGTCTTTTAAAACACAAACTTTTTTTAAAAGCTATGTTAACCAAGAACAGTTTAGCTATGTTAAACAGGAACAGCCTGTTATTTTCTACAAGAGTCACAGTGAAACAAGCCATTTCACTTTAAACAACACTTTTACATCTTGCTTAACAATCACCAAAGTAAAGAAAAGAAAAGCTAATGAGGAAAACTACACACAAAGAAACTGCTGATCCATGCTTAGACGTCCTCGCTTCCAGAGTTGATGGATTTTTCAGCTAAATATAGCAACATGATAATTTTTCAAATTGTTTTGACAAGCTTCCAACCAAATTTTATTTAATTGCAGTTTCTATTTTTTGTTCACCGCTTCAGCAAAAGCTCCAGATGATTCTTCGAAGTCACAAAGAGTCATGACTATTATTATCAGTTGCAGGTACCGTAGAGGACTCCATTTTATAGTAGCACTAAACCGCATCAAGCTCGAGTACTTTCAAAGGCAGCCCATCAGTTAGGGAGGTTTTGTTTCCATGTAGGTCATTAAATATGTGCACACAAGCTTTCTCTTATTAGGCCCTCTGCATCTTTCTTTTCTTGCTCTTTCTCAGCTGCACAACCGTGCGGCTGCAACAATCTGCATAGAGAGGCATTTGTCATCATTAGCCCTGCTCTGACAGTTGGCACCCGGCACCTCAGATCTCTAGGACTGGCAATTATGAACCCTTCATCCCTTATTTAGGAAACATTGCCTAATTTCATCAATGGCCTCACCAGCAGCTTTAGATTACCAACAGCCCCAAAACTAGATGCCATAGACTATATGCCACCAATTTATCTATTTACTTTGTTCGGTGCTTCGATGCACTCCTATTGTCAGAGCACATGCCATGTGGAACAGAACTGTGTTCAGTTAATTTGATATTTAAAATTACTTCTAAGGCACAAGGACTTCAAAGAAGATTGCAGATGAGCATCATGGGGTCAGTGGGCAGATGATTACAGCGCCCACCTTTTAGATGGCAGACATCTCACAGACATTAAGATTAATCACACTGATGCTACTGAATACTTGCCTTTTGCTAGAGACAAAATGGAAGTCAGGCATATATGTTCATTTTTTTGGTTACAAAAAAAAAGAAAAAGAACTGCATGTTTACAAATATACTAGGCAGTTCTGCGAGGGAAGTCCAAGCCCTACTCAATTTGTAGAAAACACTGGAAGACATGCTGAATAAAGTAATAATAAACCAGCAGCAATAATTCTGCTCCAGTCCCCAACACACACAATGTTTAGCATTGTCATGTACAACAAAATACTGTGCTAAACTGTGTGCTCGTAAAACTGGTGGAAAGCACTGCACCAGCATTTTCACTGCCAGCTGCATAACTTGTGTAGGAAAAAGTGCACTGAACGCTATGTAAGCCTGTATTTTCATTTAATAAAACGAATCTGACATTTTCTGGATTGTTTTTTTGGCAAACTAAACTGAATTGTACTCATGCTAAATTCATGCAAATACATGCATGTAATTTATCACAAAGCCTGACAAGCGTACCATATTGCAGAGGGGAGGGGTGAAGGGCCAATAAAGCCAAGACAATCAATTAAGTTTCATAATTTACACTTTTGTCCAGCTCTATGCCATTTTTAAAATATCTATCATACTAATAAGTTTGGTGTTTTATGCATGTGCAGATGCTACGTATATGCTTCTTAGTGAATAGAGCCTGTTGCATTGATCACTAGAGGGTCTTTGAGAGCCTCTGGCTATGTGGTGCTGACTTCTCCTGAGGAGGCTGCTAACACACAGTGGAAAATAAAACAAATGAATGGACACAATCCAAAGGGGGGTCTTCAGTGAGGCTCTGAGCCCAAAAATTAACTGGCCTCCTACAGAGACACCATATTGCTTGGAATAATAATGTTGCGTTATTAAAAATCCCAAAGACAATTCCATTTTATGACAAATAAAATTATAGAAAATGTGTCAAAGTGAGCAGCTATCCCAAGAGATTAAAGTATTTTTCTCACAGTTTGAAATTCTGTATGGATATCACATCTCTGAAGTGTCACTGTCACTTTTAATCTGATTTATACAGAAATGCGTCATCCTATTAAGTCCACTTTGACTAATCTGCATATTAGCTTGAGAGCTAACTGGTAAACTCCCTTTGTATGGGATATGACTTCAGATTCATTTTTACAAACTAAATGACCCCAGAAATGTAATTAAAAGCAAATGTCAGATCTTATGTGTTGTTGTGTAATAGGATTATTAAAATAAAACTGCTGGTACCAAAGGTTTGATCCAGCTTTAAATCTGGTAAGTGCTACACTTACACTTGACTATTTTGCTAATGATGATGTACATACATTAAAAATGATCATCATGTTTCCACATATTATACTCATTTTGTATGTGATCACATATAGAGTATGCAGTCTATAAAGTATGAAATAAAGAAACATACAGTATGGTTAAAGGAATACACTGGTACAATCAGTTGAGTGTCATCTCAAATCAGTCAAAGAACAAACCAAACCATCATCAAAGGGTAATTTTAATTATCAAACAAGTATCACTGACCCTGTGCCCAGCCACATTATCAGGATGATCAGGCTTGCTAGAAGAAAGCAAAAAAGAAAAATGGAGGAGGAAAAAAATGAATAAGTGTAGAGGCATGCTCTGGAAACAAAGAGGCCTTCAAAACAGGGTCACATGCTCGTGCAAAATTAGAGGAAGTAGAAGTCATTGTATTGATTTACACAATCGTGCATGGATTTTGTGGGTCAGAAATAGGCCTGTGCTGAAATCACAGCCCCCTATATATCACACAGCAGGGCCTCCAATAGGCTGGTATGATGGTGTATGAAGCAACAAAGCTTTAAATGTTGTAATGGTATAGATATGGGTAAGAATATTGGATTGTCTCAAGCCAGACCTGACAACTACTGGAGTCTTGGGACTGCAGAGCAGGTTGAGTTTCGGTGAGATCTGTGCACTCACATGCTTTAGATTAAGAGGTGATAATCTCAATGAAAATCCCCCTCCACCTCACCCCCTTCCATCATGCACATGGATGGCCAAAGGCTGGAGCACAAACTCAAGAGGTGTAACTGAATTCGGAGCTATCTGACTTGGAGCAAGATCGCCTGGAAAGTGAGGCTAGTCTGGTTTCAATAAAAGGCAAGTACCTGCTGAGCCACAGAGAGGGGGAGAGAGTGAGAGAAAAGAGTATCAAAGGCTGACAGGGGAAGAGATTTTTAGCTACCTCTCACCACATGAAAACCTGTCATAATGCTGTCCATACCTTCCAGAAATATGCCAACAAGAATACATTTTTATGTTAGGAAATTTAATCAGAACTAAATGTGATAAAACCTACAATGTAGACCTAATGTTATTATTTTATTTCAGAATGAGCCTCTATATTTGTCTCCAAAAGATTTGTTTCATGAAAAGCAAAACATACATATTCATATCTCCATATCCACTTTCTGCCTGGTAACAGCGTGAAATTAACACAGACGCCCGCCAAGAAGCTACTTGCAGTGTGTCCATGACAGACTGTGATGATAATGGGAGTCACCTATCTATCAGGGTCCTTCCCGCACACGCCACCTCCCACTCAGTCGCATCCATATAGCGAGAGTCAGAGCTGACGAGCGGCAGTGTGCCCTCATAATGTCTGGTCATATGCACTTCTGACTAAAGCAGAGATGAGTGTAAATGCCTTTGTGTTCCTTATCTGATCCACAGCTTTATCTTTTTGAAGTCCTCTTCAAAACATGCACTGTACCTTGGGAGATGGAGTGCCAGTGCAGTGACGAGAGCCAGAGAAGGTTTTGGACGGATGCAAGATTTCTTTATAGTGAATCACTGTGTGTATCAGACCAACAAATAGCTCTTCCGAAAAACAACAAGTTTGTTTTTTATAGAACGGGTGCAAATTGTCAGCCATGTCAATCTTAATTATTAGAATTATTAGCAATTCATGTTTTTAATTGTTTTCCTATTTTTAAACATTCAAACTTTGTTATTATTATTGTTCTGTTGCTGTAATTATGATCTTGTTGTTGAAAGAGAATATATTTAAATAAAATAAATAAATTTATCATTACCAATAACACCGTAGTACCAATTTTATTATCTTCATTTTAATAATTTGCATAAGCAATATTTACGAAAATAAAAACAATACGTTTATTATAAAAAGCGTTTTCATATATAATTTAATAAGTATAAAAAGCAGAGACCGACACATTCACTCTTTTATACATTGTCCTCTTGTCTGGCAGATGAACAAACTAAAACATTGGAATACACAATTTAACAAACAATTCAATTTGCATTTGTGAGAAATGTAAGAACCAAATGTATGTTAAGATCACATTTATTCTTCACAATATACGTGAATGAAATAACTGAAAAATACTGGAGCGATAAAATCTATACACAACACATGGCAGGCTGTTGCCGCACAGTAAAAGAGCAAAACAAACAACACTCTCCTACGTATCACAGCCACGTTAATTAATGTGTCAAATATAATCACATGCTAAATATAAATAGCGCAATAACTTTTCCACCTTTAAGACACAAGCCTGATACCTCTCCAGACTGCTCAACAAATTGAACTAATTCTGAAAGGTTAAATTAATAAATAATCACTGTTTTTTATTAATATAAGTCTTTAAAAACACAACATGACAAAATACAAACATCCTTTATATTTTGCGTAAAATGAAATCTCTAAATTATTCCATTCTCATTTTAATTTAAATGTGTCTTATGTGAAAGACATTACATCCGCTGCAATGAAGAAAATGATCATATTTACATTATGCGATTTACATTTTTTTATTAACCAAAGACATAAATACTTAAACAATTCTAAACCCACCTACTGTTTCATATATGACTCAATACAGCGGACTAAAGAGCAGCAAAGTCCAAAGGAAAAGCTGCGTAACGCCGTGAAAAAGCAGGGTTTTTTTCTTCTCTTCGTAGGTGTACTTCCGCTCCTCGATATACTACTACTACCTGTACTTTTTACTTGTATATAACACCCGGGAATGAATTTGTTTTCGATAAACTGGGAAGTGGTGACGCATAGGATAGCGATTGGACATCTTGGGTTCAACTCCTCCCTTATAATAAAGAGTGTCTGTGTCCTTGTTGTAAAACAGCAACACCGGGAGTCTGCGTTAAGAGTGCACGCTCCACTCTGCGCAATTACGCCGACTCCGAACTGGCACGGTGATATGAGAAAAACTAAAAGGTGTTTTGACGGCTACTGAACTTCAGACGGATGAAATGGACTTTTAATCAGGCCATCCTGAAAATTTAGAGGACTTGCTTCGAGCACTTCAATGCAGTTTATGCTTCAACAGCTGTGAATGTTGTGATATTACTGTTACGCATGTGCGCTGAGCACAGCTTTGAATAGTTATAAATAGATTTTTTTTCTTTTTAAATAGATTTCTTTCTTCTCTAAAATTGGCTCCCGTACAAACAGCCGCGTTGGATCCCTCGGCTTATTGCGAGACTCCGGTGTATAACCCGGATCTCTGCCCTAATATGATAGCCGCCCAGGCAAAGTTGGTGTATCACCTAAACAAATACTACAACGAGAAATGTCAGTCTCGAAAAGCAGCCATCTCCAAGACCATCCGGGAGGTGTGCAAGGTGGTTTCAGATGTCCTGAAGGAGGTTGAGGTGCAGGAGCCCCGTTTCATCAGCTCTCTCAGCGAGATGGATAATCGGTTCGAGGGACTGGAGGTCATTTCACCCACCGAGTTCGAAGTTGTACTCTATCTGAATCAGATGGGGGTGTTCAACTTCGTGGATGACGGGTCTCTTCCAGGCTGTGCCGTGCTCAAGCTCAGCGACGGCCGAAAGAGGAGCATGTCTCTCTGGGTTGAATTCATCACAGCCTCCGGGTACCTCTCGGCGCGCAAGATCCGGTCGAGATTTCAGACACTGGTCGCACAGGCGGTGGATAAATGCAGCTACAGAGATGTTGTCAAAATGGTCGCAGACACAAGTGAGGTGAAGTTGCGCATAAGAGACAGATATGTAGTGCAAATCACGCCGGCTTTCAAGTGCACTGGGATCTGGCCACGAAGTGCTGCACACTGGCCTCTCCCTCACATCCCCTGGCCGGGACCTAACAGGGTGGCAGAAGTCAAAGCGGAAGGTTTCAATCTTTTATCCAAAGAGTGCTACTCTTTGAACGGCAAGCAGAGCTCGGCAGAGAGCGACGCCTGGGTCTTGCAGTTCGCTGAGGCCGAGAACCGGCTCCTCCTGGGTGGATGCAGGAAGAAATGCTTGTCAGTCCTCAAAGCGTTACGCGACCGTCACCTCGAACTGCCCGGACAACCCCTGAACAACTACCACATGAAAACGTTGGTTTCCTACGAGTGTGAGAAGCATCCCAGGGAGTCGGACTGGGATGAGAATTGCCTCGGCGACCGCCTGAACGGGATACTATTGCAGCTTATTTCGTGTTTGCAGTGCAGAAGGTGCCCGCATTATTTCCTGCCTAATTTAGACCTGTTTCAAGGAAAACCTCACTCTGCTCTCGAGAACGCGGCCAAACAGACTTGGCGACTGGCGAGAGAAATACTGACCAACCCCAAAAGCTTGGAGAAACTTTGAGGTAAAAAAACAAAAAACAAAACATGTTAGTTCACCTCGTCTTAAAAATTCTGATAAAGAGGCTTAACAGGCTCGTAAACGGACAGAAAAGTATTGGCAAGCGATTTGCAAAGTCTTGTGAAATGTTGTTTGAATATATTTTTGGCCTAGCCGGTTTCAAGTTGATTTCTATGACAGTTTAGTTTGCGGTTACTCCCGTGCACCTTTTGGCGGTATCAATATTTAGGAGCAAATTCAAATTATTGGCTGACATTAAACCAGGAGTTTCCCCTTTTTCCCCATGACACACAGCTGCCTAAAATCCTACACTTACTTAAATGCTTTAAAATAAAGCCCCGTGACAAACAATGGGAAAAATAAAAACACACATCTGTACATTTTATACTGTAAATACATTCATAGATTGTGATTCAAGTGGTCTGAAATTGTGAATGTTGTTCTGTGACACGTAAATAGGATCCACCTGTTTAAATTACTTCTGATGTTTGTTTTCTTTATTTGATAGAAACGTTAATAATTTATACTTGCATCAGTGGTAGTCTGATTCATCTGTTCAATGGACTTTTACTAATTTTTGAAAGTTTACATTTTGATGGTAGGCGTACAACATTTGTTACAATGAAAACATTCCATCAATTTACTTGAATTATTATTTAAAGTACTCGGACATTTTTGGTTGTCTTTTTTCTACCATGCCTAGGCCTACATGATAAAAATGAAAATGAAAACATATATATAGTATATATATTACAGTTTAATTGAAAAAAAATGCACTTGAAATACACTGGATTATAACATCTGTGACCTGATTTTTTTATTTCTGTCTTTGATCTAATTTAAAGAGCTAATAAAACGAACTGTTTTATATTTGTGTCCCATTATGGTTTTATTCACTGTGTTTTTGACAGTAGCAAAATAGGCCTAATGCCAAGCAATAATAATTTAATGGGATTTTTAATTTCCTGATCTCTGGTTCTTGTACCTTAAAAAACACGCAACATAGGGAAATAAGAAAGGAATACTGTCAATTTTTTATATTTTACACAGCTCGATAACCCTCCAGACCCGTTTGATGAAGTTCAACACCCCAGCAGCAGATTTTTTTTTTTTTTTTTACATGACGTGGATATTCAATTAAGTGGCATGATTTGATAATCTGACAACACTGATGGACGATTGAAGCTGCACGAACCAGGAGGCCTCAGTGGTCATTAGACAATTTAAATATGCACAAATAATATTAATAATATGTGAGACACACTATATAAAAATCAACCGTGATTTACAATTAAATTCCAGCCACAATTCGTCAAATAGAACAAAAGGCAAGACAGAACATAGACGGGCGCAAACACATCTGAAAACTTAATCTGTGCAAATGTTTCATATACATATATATGAACAAACGCCCCATTTTAAATGTAGTGAATTTTTAATACGTGTCGCACACACAAAGCAAACTACCAGATTTAATACGCTGCAAACTTGCTTACAAGTTACTTACCTTTGGGTCGACTCTTTTGAAGACAGGGTCATCCTCGTCCACCTCAAAGTAGATTTCAGTGGTGGTGATGGACAAAGTCCCCCGGGCCACCATGACGGGGGCAACAAGCTGAGCCGGACTGCTCAGGACCACTGGGCCTATAGAGTGTAGAGAGAACAGCCACATACTGAATCAGGACCATGTTAAAAAATACATTTATTGTATATTTAAGTGAAGAATTGCTTAGGTTCATTCAGTCAAAATGTAAATATCAGTGCGATTAAAGCGGATACCATCACGTCAGCGGCCTGTCTATTCCGCCACATGCAAACACACCCTGCGCTAATAAATATCGGATTTGGATTTTTTTAAATTATTATAGTTGAGTAAAGTGTCAGGTCAAAATGTGTTTTTATAGAACCTATTTATCGTACAGCGCTACATAACGCGCATAGTATCCTACAGTGCATTAATCAGGCCTATTGTATAAATATACAGAGGTATCATCAAAACTTACAACCTATTTGTACCTGTTGTAAAGCAGTGAAGCACATAACAAAGGTTTTCTTATGTGATCGGATCATAGCGCAAGCGCCACCATTACTTACTATTAATAAATAATGGTTTCATGTGGTTTAACTAAAAACAACAACAACTCCTTATTTCCCTCACATGGTCATATTATCATAACGTGTCTGCATCCCTGCACTGAAAAGCGAATTTACAAAATCCAGCACTGCTTTAAAAGGCGCAGCCTGTAAGCGGATTCCCAGTGGACGCTCTGGTATTTCCAGTGCACACACATATGCATCAAAGAAAACAATAAAACTACAAGCTTATTTTCAAGTCCAAATTATTGTCCCGACTTTAAAGGTGGGTTTGTGACCACGATCAGCTGATAGGGAGCACATCTTTAATGCAGTCTCCTCCCTCCCCTCCTCCGCTTCATCCTCCATGTTCTCAGATCAGTGTCGCTGTGGAGCGCGGTTACAGTCATTTGTCTGCTCTCAAACGAAACCTCTCGAAATCAGGATATTTATCGATCCCTTAAACTCCAAAGAGCCACTTTAATGTCTCATCAATCTTAATCTGCGTTCCTCAGCCAATTATGGCCGATCGTGTTACAGGAATACAAGTGGCTTTCGGTCTCAACTCCCACAGCGCCCCTTCATCGCTCTTGCAGGCTGCACAGTCACACCGCCCTGGATTTTTTCTTCTCAGTATTGCTCGGATCCATTAATGGTGATTCTATCTGCTGATTCTATCAGTCCGGGCGCTGCACGATGTTTACAGACTTCATATGAAGTAACCTCAGCCTGTTTTGCTGCATTTCAGATAATGTTTGGTGTGTTTTATAAAAGCAGGCAAATTGGAACAGAAACAGAAACAAATCGATTACAAGCAAGGACAGATTTACGTATTATTATAATTATTATAATAACAATTATTATTGCTAATTGACCCTTTTTGTGGCATGAATTGTTCCAGCTACAAAAAAACGACACTATCTTTCTTTCCCCTCAATAACTAGCCAATCCACCTCTTACTTAACACAACACTTTGACGCATTGTATTGCGGCCCTAAAGGGCAACTCAGAGCGAAAAGACACTTGCTTGAAGCATTACGCTACAGGATCCATTGCTCATGGGGAGGAAGAGGATTAGGCAGTAATCCCCTCAGGGATCCTTCCATAATTAGGCTATATGGCTTTAAAATGTTTACAGGAGAATAATGAAATTAAGCGTAAGTTACACAGGATGAGTGGTATATACACGCTAAAGCATGAAATACTGGACTGTTTGGTGTTTCTTTTAATGAAAATGCAAATATTTGGCAAATGTCAGAGCAATTTAATGACGTGATGAAAAGCCTCATTTTGGTGTGGTGGGAGTTTGTGAGAACTGGCTGTTCAGAAGATGGGTATATTATTACCCACAACCCATCCACTGGACTAAAGCGTTTGATTACTGAATGCATTTTCTATTTCACACTATAAGAGAAATACAAGTTGAAGTGGGTTACTTGCACACCTGAGCACTATAATTCACTTACAAACATGGACATGTTGATTTACAATAGATACACACACACATATGCACAGCTGGAGCCATTATGCCCAGTATCTCAGGGGCAGTATCTTGATGCTCATTAGAAGCATTGAAGCAGAGAAGCATTTTTTTCACAGCATGCATTCATCTTTCATCATATAACATTTATGTGTAAAAGCTTAACATTTGTGCACAACAAACTATTTATTAAAGCTGCAGTATACAATACTTCAATTAAAATAAAAGGGAAACATTTAAATATTTAATTTAAATATTTGAATTTTCTAGTGCTGTCTGCATAATTACTTTTTAATGTCACCCATGTTCTGTTAATATTAAGGATTTGCAGACATCTGAGTAAAAGCAAAACCAGGAAACATGGGGGAGTAGGTTATACAAAATGCAGGATATCACCACTGTCTTCCTCCCACTTCTTGCCTGAGATTACACATTCAGAAATGTTGTGTTCATTTTGCTCTTTCATAAACATGTCACCACTCAAGAGCTCAGTATTGTGAATGGGAAGTAAAATGGATACAGAAAGGCTAAATTAAAGCAGAACAAAATGGTTGTGGCTGCTAAACAAGACTTAGGGGTCTAGTAAGTAGTTCCAGTGTGCCAACAAAACAGTCAACTCTACCGACTCCTTTTTGACACGAGCAATGTTTTGTGAGGCTCCGTCTCCTCTCTTCCTTCCACTCACATGCTCATCTTAAGTTTCTATTTTACCCTATTTTTTTGTCACAATATGTACATACAAAAAGTCCCATTTAATGCCAGTGCAAAAACAGACAGCATTTCCAATGTTTGTGGGAGAGCAAAACTAATCATAGGTTCAGTAACCACAACTGTTCAGGCCCTTCAATGCAAGCGCCGCCCTTTGGCAGAAGTAGCAGCAGGCAGTAACCCAACGGCTGGCAGGAGGAGCATTGTTGTTGACAGGGATCGAGTCCCAGATCTCTCATTAAGGCTTATCATGCTTGAGATTAGATACTGCTCAAGCATAGAAAGCGCATTCTGGTAAAAATATTACCCATATTTTTACAGTGTGAGGGAGCACCCTTATTGGTAAAAACATGAACTTTGATCCAACATAAAAAATATTAAATCTCAACACTTGTTCAAAGTTAATGTCTGATTCATAATTTCAAATAAGTTAAATGTATCACAAATAATACATTTCTGCAGTTCAGATTGTGCTTGTGGTTTAGCCCTTGCCTTTCTCTGTTGATCGGCAGTGCAGGGTTCATCTGACAGACATGGAGTGTTTGGTGGCCTGCTGGCCCTGGGACAAAGAGGAGGGGTTAGCCTCCTTCTCTGAGATTCGTGAGTTGGATCTTAGAAGGGATTTCACTGCTCAGCAGCGCCCTGGTTTAGCCTGAGTCTCACATACTAGGCCGTGATAACTGGGTAATATACGTATACAGGACTATAAAACAGATTATTTAAGTGTGTGGGAATCTGTATCACAATTTGTACCTAGAGTGAATCATTCATATCTGTGACTCCTAACAGGAAATTCAGTGGAAACCCTCATTCTGCAGGTTCACTGAAGATATGTTGGTGGTGGTGTAAAAAAAACTATTCAAAGCATAACTTTACCTTGCAGACTGTGAGCAATATAACTTAACCCTCATGCCCTCCTCAAATTTTCTTACTTTCGTCACCTTCGTGCCCAAAAATGTACACGCAAAAAAACTGCTATAAAATCGTCATACCTTAATATTTTTTTCAGCTTTTTTTTCATAAATCACTTAAACAACTTCCACCCTGCTCAAAACTACCAAACATTCAATCATTTTCAGGACTGTAACCCTTTAAATTCCAGGTTAATTATTTGAAGTATTTCATTATTTATTACAAAAAAACACAAAAAATGAAATATTGTTCATATAATAAATACCAGGGGGATGGGGCTTTGGTGGTAATTAGAATCTTGGATATGTCAAAGATTAGCAACAAAATTGTTGTTGCATTATTATTTTTTACGTAGTTTCAAATACTCCCTCTGGACACCTTTGTGGCCAAAAATGTACACGCAGAAAAATCATCATACATCAATATTTTTTTCTGCTTTTTTTTTCAGAAATTACTTAAACAACTTCCACTCTGCTCAAACTACCAAACATTCAATTTTTTTCAGGATTTTAACCCTTTAAATGCCAGGTTAATTATTTGACTTATTCGTGATTTATTAAAAAACCCCACAAAAGATTAATTATTTTACACATAACAAATAGTAGGGAGATGGGAACTCTTGCGGGCCCTGGTAGTCACACAGCTCCATTCATTTCAATGGGAAAAATACAAGAATTTCATGCATCTGCCTACAATAGGAAAATGGTTGAATCTGGTCGAATACAGTAAAAATGTCAAATTTCACTAGTCTTCTTCAGAATGAAATGCTGACATTACAGAATGCGTGGTTTTATACTGTCATGGCAGTGAAATAAAAAATGTGGTTTCAATGGAAGTCTATGAGGAATTTTTGGGGAGTATTTGATATTACGTAAAAAATACTAATGCAATCAAATCAATTTTGCTGCTAAACTTTGACATATCCAAGACTCTAATAACCACCAATGCCCCATCTCCCTACTATTTGTTATGTGTAAAATAATTAATCTTTTGTGGGGGGTTTTAATAAATCATGAATAAGTCAAATAATTAACCTGGCATTTAAACGGTTAAAATTCTGAAAAAGTCGAATTTTGGTAGTTTTGAGCAGGGAGGAAGTTGTTTAAGTGATTTATGAAAAAAAAGCAGTGCGTGTACATTTTTGGCCACGAAGGTGACGAAAGGGTGCAAAATGCGTCAACAGAGTATAAAGGACATGTAAGAGAAAAAGACACTGGATTTCAAAAATTTGACTATAAAGAAGAGTTTCTGCAAACATTCATGCCAAAAGATGCAACACAGCCAAAATAATCACCAAACGAAAAAAAAAAGTTGAGAAAAATGTACAAAAATGCCCGAGGAGGGCATGAGGGTTAAAAGAACCTGGAGGGGTATAGGACATGTTTCTGGAATAGGTAATGTTTACCAGGGATGATTTTTACTTTATATTCTATAAAAATGCCTGTGACATTGAGGCATCAAACCAGGAATAGACATTGCATATTTAAAGCATCAATTGCTTGCCTTGGTTTTATTGAGGAGTACATAGTTCAGAATTCTTGGTCTCCACTCAAAACTCAACTGTACTCTGGATGACTTACCTTTTAAAGTCACGGCAGATACTTGAAAAGCAATTTGAGGCTGGTTTGATAGTTTGGCTCACACACAGAGTGTGATGCCGGTTAAATTACAGGATGTTTATGCAATCATCACCTTGGCAGTAATACAACTCACCGCCGTGGAAATGGTATGTACTAGTTGTATTTATCATTTGACCCTATTGATTGACTGTGTTAGACAAAGTGTTAAAACTGGGTTAAGATGCTGCATTCAAAAACAGATAATAACAATCACATGGGAATAATAAATCAAAGATAAATAAAGATTTAATATTGTTTTTGTCTTTCCTCAGCTGTTAAGGACCAGTTAATCTCTTAATGGTATCCCCTGTAGAGAGAATGAGGGTTAGTTTAATGGAAAGATAATTAAGTTGCTGTCTGCTCTTCCTTAATATGCACATCCATGTGGAAAATACACATTATGTGCACTTTCCTTTGAAAGGTTGTTCTACTTTATATTAATTTAAATAAGGTAAGTTAATGCTGTAAATTCAGGATTTCCATGGACTGGATTGTACATAGTAGAAAAATAAATGCACACAGAACTTAATGAATTAGAACAAATTCAGCCATTAAAGAATTTGTTGATTGGTTATTTATCACATACATTAGTTATGTATAAATATGGTGTTGATTAGAGGATTCATTAGAAGATGGCCACTTAGTAGTTTTTAAACAGCAAGAAATCTGAAGATATTTGGTTTTCAGCCATTAGCTCAGATCACATAGGTAGATTATGAAGTGGCACTAGGCAGGTTAAATAATGCTACTATACAGTTAAATATGCAAGCGGTGATTCATATCAACTGTTGAGAAATCCTAAATATGGATTGTGACATATCATAATTGATCTTTCCGGTGTTAGTTTAACTTTAGATGACTTGCCTCTGGAGATAAACACATGAGGAAGGAACCGTGCTGAAGAGATCCAAAACAAAACAGAGGACACTTATCAGACACAAAAATGTAGCTGTCGGACTTAAGAAAAGCTGTCCAGATCAGAACAGTTAGAAAAAGGCTTTGACTCCAGGACTACACTGGTGGTGAATTGCAGAAACTAACCTGTAAAATAAAAAAATTACATACATGCCAGTTCAGTATCATGAGATACTATATTCATTCAAACACTTAATTTGATGCAGTGATATTAATCATGTATGCTGTAACTAGTATATTAGAAAGAAGACAGGTAAAAGTGCTGATGCTCCAGCAGAGGTGATGGTGTGTCGACGTACCACCAAGGTTGTCCATCTCCTTCTCCTGCAGCAAACTGGCGGCATCATCGTCTCCCTCAAGCATTAGCTCCGTCTCTGGGTTCTGGTTGGCCACAGTCTGGCTGCGAAAGCCCTTTATAGACTTGACCACTTCATCCTCCTCTGAGCCTATGAAGAGAAATATGGGGATAAGAGACCACTAAATGATAAGCTCAGATTGGTATTATTTATTCTGCCTAAGTGGGCAGAAATACCTGGTTATGCTTTATTCCATGTCCCATTGCCTTTCTTATTCTGTCATTAGTTATTGCAGTTTCCATTGATAAATGTCTGTTTCAATGACTAACCCATCAGTCAGAAAAGCTTATGTACTCATCGCGCTGTTTCAAAGTAAGAAATTACAGTACAGTATATTTCATTAATATAGCATATCACCAGCATATACAAACTAGTATAATGGAACATTGGAAAATGCAAGAACATTCAACCCACACCTACAAAAACACACTGATGACTCCCGCATTCAACCCAGACCTGATATGATACTCACTAATGTACTTACCATAGCATTTGAAAGAATGTCAGGGTACACGTTCGTTCACTGAATAAATTTTGCGTAGTTGAACATCAGAGGTGTTTCAGCTTGTATTTTTAGACAAGGTCAACAATGAAACACTATCTGTATCTTGAAAGACCAACAGCTGAGTCGGGGGATGTATCTCGAGCTCGTAGTCGATTAGAGATATCATTTGCAGCTTTTGGAGTTTTGACAAGAGTGAGACTGAACAGACTACACAATTAGGCGGCTGCGTACACGAGGACTTCATCATATGGCTATAGTGGAGCATGCTTATTGAAAAAGATGTGTTCACACATCCTGAAAAACAAAGAAGTCTCATAACTCAGCTCATCTCCAACACGTGCCTGCCACACGGCTGCTCAAAACGTTTAAGTGAATTTGTCTTTCTGAAGTCCAATGTAGGAAATAACCAGAGAAGAAACTTGGATGTAAAAAAGAAAGAACACATATCAAGAAATGGGAGGTGGCTGACACCAGTCTGACATGTTTCCTTTCAGCACAGTTCTTAATTCGCCTCTCCCTCCCCTTAGGAACATGCACCTTGTCTTGAAGAGGTCACATTTGACTGTTGTCAACACTGCTACTGAGAAAAAAGCCTGCTTCCTGCTCTGTCTCATATCTGGAGTGCTTTCATCAGGAAAGAAATCTGTGTGTTTCGGAAATGAATTCTCTGTAATGTTAAAGGGAAAAGCCAGCCAGCGGTCAGAGATCAAAGTGAAATGAGTGAAACCTAAAACTGTAATTCTGTAAACCATCATTATGCTCCACGTAAATGAGGGAAAGCTCAACAGACAGGCTGATGTTCAGGATCGAGTAGGCCAAATAAACCAGGCTGACTTCTACATGTAAATGGCTAACGTCAACTGTTCAGCAGTGCAGGGCAGGGGATCAGCTTTACCCACAATGCTATTTAGTTCTAAAAGTAATATGGTTATAAATAGCAATGAAGAGCTCTGACCTCAATGAGAAAACATTCTGACATGAAAAGTGATCTTCTCACGTGTGATAGCCCATTGTCTCTCTTGTATTAAAAGTGCTGCTGCGAAAAGGGTCACAATTTGTCACTATTAAAGGACTTGCTCTGGAGTGATGTCGGGACAGACTCATTAGAAAGCTTTCACGTGTTCACCCTTCGGCACTGTACAGAAAAACACTGAGAATGACCCTCTGATATAGTCATACCACTAACTTATAATTAAAATAAATAAGAAACTGCATGACTTTTATGCCATTTTTTATAACTTTAAAAATATGTTTTCCTTTTCTATCTGCGTAATACTAAATGCAGGTCTTATGTGCATTTCACTTCATGTTGTACCGTGCAGGGTTGTGTGTGGAACAAATAAACATTTGAATTTTATTAGAAACTAACTATAGCTCCATCACCTCTGGATTTAATAACTTTATGAGAGTGAGAAGATTTATATTTTATAACCCTTGAATTTTACTGTGGTTAAAATTTGCAAATTGCATGATTAACAGAACCGGTCCTGAACTGGTCTTCAGAATACTGTTATAGTATGAACAAAAACTTTGAAAAATATTCAACCAAAAAGCAGTGCAATTGTAGCAATTGCAAATCTTAAACCAATATTTACTTACTAAAATTTAAAGTTGCATGTGCTGTGACACTGTAAATGAGGCTCCACCAACCAGTATCTATTGAATTAAACTTAAAAGTGAGCAGTCCACCACAACCTACTTGGCTTTGAATGCCTTCGAAATAATCACAGCAGTTTCATTTCATGTTTCATTTCAACCAGCCTCAAAGTGGCCCTAATTACACACATTAAAGTGCAATGCAGCGCTTTCACAACCCCTTTGGAGCCTGATAAAACACACCAGCTGTAACCAATGGAGGACGTCTCTGAGTACTCATCACCAGGGTTCATCTACGGTCCTGAGTTCCTTCTAGGATATCTTCTATTTGCCCACTTTCTTGATAACACAGTTAAATGTTTACATTTTAAATTTGCTGTTGTTGGGTGATGTTTTGGATTAATTTTATAATGTATTCTTCATGGCATGGGTCTTAATGGAAAGACCAAATAAATCTTCCACGTTTCAAGTTTTATCCTGGAGTTTTTGCCTAAAAGATACCATATTGCAACCTTTGGGAAATGCGGAAGCACGAGACTCAAAATCAATCCTCTCCACTCCACCCAGCCCTCACTTCCCCTGCACTGCTACACTCCGCTATGCTTTGCCATGCTCTGCCCAGCCCTTTAGGTACTAATCTTGTGAAATTACAATAAATAAAAATCCTATACTACTTGTAACCATGGAGAAATAACTGACCTCTAATTCATAAAAAGGGCTAAACTCTCTCAAAAATCTTTAGAAGGGAATATCTCTGCACTCCTTCCAGGACTTTCAATGAGTCTGCATCACAGAGCTCTTTGACAACAACTCTCCACATCTAAATATGTTTTGGAGAATAAAAAGAAAAACAGGTGAGTAAGTTCAGTTGTTATTCAAAAACTGTGTTGTTCTGGACCTTTCGTAAACCTTGTGAGATGTTTTGCTTTTATTCTGAAAATCTATTAATATTTCCTTGTTGAGGAACATTAAAAAGAGGGATACGATCTTATTAAAAGGTGTAATGAAATTACTTTCTTATGCGATAAACAGGATGAGGTTGCAAGATATAACACAATGAAAGATCTTTCTAAAATGTAATGTTTTCCAGAGTATTTTCCATTATAAATGAAATATTTATACTAATTTTGACTAAATTTAGTTTAATTAAAGTACTGAAATCAGATAAAAATATTCTTATATTAACAAGCTGAAGCTCAATTCAAATAAACTTTATGATGTTACATAAAGGCTACCACTTTGGAATATGTCAGTAACGCAGTAGTTTTACTATTCAGTATGGAGAAGATAAGAGTTGAAAGGCCTTTAAAACACTGCAGAATCAACTATAATACTGTTGTCAAGGGTCATATTTCATATACACTGAGTTCCACTGGAGAGTTTTGTGGCACCGGACTTGTTTTTATAGCTTCAGTAGAGCCAGCAAGCATGTGTTTTTTCCAAGTCTCCTATGTATTATAGACCCTGCCTCAACCACTTCACCGCCACTCCTCCGAAAGAAATCCACATCATGTTTTACTTAAGGTTCAACTAACTTGTGTAGGTACTTCTTCTTGGGAGAAAAAATAGCAGATTTCACAAATACATTCTGTAATTCAATGTACTGTACACAACTAAAAATAAAATATCTCTGATATATAAGATGGGAACATTCTGGGCACAGCTAATGACACACAGATACCCTGACCTGTTTCTAAACAAAGAAAAAAGATCTTTAACTGTCTGATTTTTGCAGTAATGATTCTGTTTTATGTCTCATTCTGTCAGCTCTCCATAGATAACAAGCATTAGCATAAGCCTCCATTCAGTACACACTACACTGTTTTAATGTACATGAGCATTTTGTGCAATCACTCCAAACATCTATATAACGTGAGCTCTATAGAATGTTTTAAATATGTCTCTTCCATTTCCCAGACCTCTGTTTCAGATCCTGCCCTCCTACGCACCCTTTCCGTGGGCTCAACATTCCACATGGAGTGAAAAAGTCCAGTGCATGGGATTGCATTATCGCTAGGGCGATGCAATTCTGCTGCCCTCCATCTCTTCACTTTTATAAAGTCTGCACTGAAAGATGAAATGAGGGGAAAAATGACAGCTTCATACTTCGTGTGATGCAAGCCATCTGTTCTGCAGAGTATGCGTTTTGAGACTGCAGAAGTAAACATTATAACTTTGATGTAGGGGCGTTTATACAGTGCAGACACTTCTTCTTGGGGTGATCTTTATTCAATATCCTGGGATGTGAAGTGCGTGTCCACTGTGCTGCCAGAGGTTAAAAACAACCCCATCTTCTCTCCATCAAAACATTAACAGCAGTGTCTAATAAATCCCCATCTGACCTGAACATTATGTACTCCACAGAACATATCACGTATTTACAGCTGTATTCCAATATCCAGATCTGCATGTTAGTATATGCTCTAGTGACATTTGTCACAGTTTAATATCTTTGATTATAAAGCTGGAGAAAGTTAATATCACACCACAGGGCCAGGCCTCTGCTGCAGTAAAGAGCTCTAAAGGTCTCTGCCCATGGCAATCAGGTCTGTGAGAAGCTGCTCACCTGAAATGAGACAGCAAGGACAGCCGGAGGTAAAACACCCCGTTAAACACTTGGATCAATATTAACGTGACTTCCATTTCATGCTTGCCCAATTCCAATCACCTAACAATATAGTCTGATACTGAGCTGTGGCTGGCTGTAACAGGGCAGGTTATTACAGGCAGAGGGCAGAGACAGAATGTGCTGGCTAAGCTGTCAATGGTGCTAATAGACAACGAGGCAGAGTTTAAGGCCGAGTTTAACCTCCCATCACATATGTCAACGAATGTACACACTCTCTCGCACACATAGACACAAACCTAAGTGATAAGTGATTACAAATGTAACACTGATGACCTGCATTTGCCAATATATGAACTGGATCCTTTTTTAAAAGTTTTAACATTTGCACTCAAATAAATTTAGCAAGAAGATGTAGAATTTTAATTGTTCTCAGAGGATGAGCTATAGTCTTTTCCAACTTGGCACATGATGATTCTGGGGAAAGTTTTTGTTTCTACTGAAACTTTAAAAGGGGTCACATTTTAACATGTGGGCTTAAAAATATTCCCATTGGCAACTGTAGTCTAGAAAAAACAATATCAGTTATCAAAAGCCATAGGTGGTCAAAATAATTGGTAAAATGATCCCTGTTAGAAATCCACACAACAAATTAATAAATTAATCCAACTTCTAAAATGCCAAAAAAGTATTTCTTAACATCCAAGTGAAAACACTGAATATTACAAGACTCTTAGATGCTGTCAAAAATGATGCAGGCCACTCAGTCACTGAATTCTTTTTTTACATAAGAAAAAAAAATCTTACTCACTTTGATTTTCCCCTAGTGAGCTTGAAAGACTGACATTTACTGTGAACACAACAGTGTAAGTCTGCCCTCTTCAAACTCAAGATAGTAGTTGAGCGTATATTGTCATATCCTGCTGTCACACCAGAAACTGTGTATTCAATTTAGACAACCTAGTGGTTATCCAATAGTCCCAGATTTTAAAGCTTTAATAATGACTCTCAAGGGCCAACTCAAACACGCCTCTTTGTTTTTCCACTCTGGTGCCTATGCAGCCAGAAACTCACTAAAGAGTTCTGTAGAGTCCCTGTCAAATCCCAGAAACAAAGTCTGGATGTTGTTACTAATGGATATCCACCCTCTAGGCCTCTGTGCCAGGGTTATCTTCTAAAGACAGGTCCTATCTTTAATAACATGCTAATTAAGAGTGAATATTCATATAAAAACACAAACTGTCAGAGTATATTTAAAACGAAAACTACCAACTGTCACTGCCAACGAAATCTACTGAAGCTCTGAAAAAGAACAAAAGATCTTTCTCATTTTAACTCAAAACAAAACCTGGGCTCCACTGTGCAGCCACATCAAAGCTTCCTGGAAAAAGCCTGAAAGTGCAGCTCACCTCTCCAGGAGAGCAAAGGGGCTATCCGACTGCAGGCAATCCCCTTCACTTGACAAGTTTATACATTATTCTGCTCATTAAAACCACAGCATGCCAGCATGACTTCAACAAGTCTTCAGTCAACTAGACTGACGTTATACTGTCAAGTAACAAAAAAATATAGCTCAAAAACATATTCTGGTGATTTGATGGTCTAAATAACATTGTATACTTTTTTGCATTGCCTTAGGAATTATCTGTGCAAGTGACGGTGCAAGTCACTTAAATAGATAAGAGTTATTACTCATATATGCCATATTTGAGCAACTGTACAGTTGGTAATGAGGTCAGTAACAAACTGACAAAATTAGGAGATGGAGCAACTAAACTGGATGAAATATAATCTTCAAAACTGCATTTTTATGAAATGTTGAAGTAATTTCAAAATCAAGTTTTCAGAATGTTGCATGTTTATTTACAATGAGAAAAAATAGTTTACAGTTAACAGAGGCAGCAAGTCTGCACAAAGTAATGTTACAGTAATACTTCAATATAAATCAGTCTTTTGAGTGTTGAATACTTCCCTGAAGTAAACTGAAACTTAGGCTTGGTCCCTGCCAGAGGCTGAGAATATCAGTCATAGCTTTTCCACAACATGGCTTAATACTTTATTCCAAGGTACAAAATAATAGGAATAATAATAAAATCAATTTTAAAAAAAGTTTAAACTATTACAAAAATAATGAGCAATTGTCAAAACCATATGAGTGACCCAAGAGATTTATTATGGTTAGTAAAAAAAAAAAAAGTTATCAGAAAAGTCAATAAAATAATAAATAAAATATAAAATAATAAAAACAAAATATATCAATAGTAATAAAGAAAATATTAGAAAAATAATGATAGTTATTAGCATGGTGAGAATTGTTTGGAGCACGCTAAAAATATGGTTCACCAGCAACGAAGGCTATGCTGCAGGAGTGGTATGAGTGGTATGGTTTTCTATTGACATTTTTATATGTTTTACAGGTTTACTGTAGTTGACTTAAGTTTACAATGCCCTGTAAAATATTTGCTGATGATACCGAGGTTCTTATAAAGCCTCACTATTTCTAAATACAGTAAAGTACCAAAGTTGTAACATTTGTTTACTTGAGTATTTCCCACAGCAGATTCAACAAATCACCAAAAGCCCACAAAATTAGCTTACGGCTAAAACTAATGAAACCGCCACAAAATCTAAAGCAGAAGGTGTGTGTTATTGCATGTGTGTTGCATGTGTGTTGCATAAATGGACCACCTGCAGCTGAGCCAGCAGCTGGCATGTGTTTATCTAGAGAGCTGCAATGATCTTCATACAGCAGCCGTGGCAGAGCTACGGCTGAAAGCAGCCAAATGACATCCTGAACCCAGTCAACGATCGGCTTCAACAGCTTAATGCTAAAACACATATTGGGTCAGTGAACATTGTGACTATTATGCATGTGTTGCTGTAAGTCAGTCTACATTCATTTTGACCCTAAATACACTGACTTTTCTATTTTCTATAAAGTTAAAAGCTAAAAAGTAGCTAACTCCATGAATTTTAGAATCAATGCATTAATTCGTGTGTTGTTAAAACATTTGCTCTGCTATTCATTATGGGCCAAAGAGAAGGGCAAAAGGTCCAACACTGAGTTGCTTTCCTTTAAAAGTCGGTGTTGCATGACGTAAGGAAAAATTGACACAAAGTGGTGGGCAACACTACAACACTGCCCGGGTCACTAAGAAAAGTTTAGAGAAAAAAAAAAAAAGTAGGTAGGAGGGAGAAGTCTAATTTGTTCTAGTATGTGTTGTGATGGAAATAAAAAGTGCAATAAAATGGATGTGTCATGTTCAATTCCCTGGACTCATAAATAGTTATAGTTAAGCTATAAAACTTAACTTCACTAAAGCAATATTCTAAACACTATGGAGAAGCTCGGCCTAAATTTTTGTGCCATTTTAATACTTTTTCATAGTACTTTAATGGCAACAGTGATATTTCCTTAAATTTTTTACTCCCTCTTTTGGATGAGTTAAAACAAACAAAACAAAACAAACAAACAAACAAAGAATAAACTCACCATACTCTTGCAGTGACTTGCATGTGACATTGAGATGGGTGGAGCCAAACGGGTTTCTGACAAATCTTCGCCTCCGCCGCAGGTCATCTTCCCAGTAGTCAAGACGCCAGAAGTCGTGCAGGTGACTACAACAAACAGACACAAGAAGGAAGGCAGGTTAGATACCAGCACACAAAACCTCTGTGATGGTCTGATTACAGGAGCCACTTGTTTATCAGGAAAAAACATCGTGAGGATAAAAATAAAAATAAAAATCAGGCCAGAGATAGCAGATTTATTAGGCAGCTCTGTAGAGCCCCAGTAATGTTAGCCCTGCTAAAGCCTATAGCATCAAAACAGCAGGGAGCAGCAGCAACCTCTGCACACATAAATCACAGGTACTCCCATTAACAAATACAGCATCAAATTACAAGTATAAATGGTGCAGCTTGCCTCCTTTTTTACAATGTTTTTTAACAAGTCTTGTAAATCAAAAGTAGAAACCTCAACGCAGACAGCGTGGGGTTTAATGATTGGGGTCTTGGGGCGGTTGAAGCATGAGCCTATAAAACAATCCCCCTCCCTCCTTGCATATGTGGAGCCGTGATTAAAATAATGTGCTGAAATATTCATTGAAATGATTCCCAGAGCCCTGGAGCAACCCGACAGAAAATTGCATTTTTATTCATTATTAATAACAGCGAATTAGGGTCGTAAAAAAAAAAAAAAAGAGAAAAAGAAGAAAACTGTTCCAGCATGTGGTAACCATCTTTGTAAATGATTATTCCAACATAAGTGAGGACCTGGGATAATTTTATTGCTTGCAGCAAATGCAAACCATTAAGCACCAGTACTAGCATTAGGTTACTAAGTGCTGCTTGTTCCAACTGTACACTAGCCGGAGCTCCTTCAAGCCTTAATGTTTCTTTAAGAAAGATAGAAGGGAATGCATCAAAAGTGTGCCTTGCTTTTATATTTTGTTAACAGGGAAGACATATAAAGGAAAATGTGTCTCTAAAAGATATTCATATATGTCATATTCAAATACAGTAACTGGTGCACATAAGCCTGGTATGAGACTAATCTTAATTTCATTTTCAGCCAAATGTGAAGAAAAATTCTTGGACAGGAGTAAAAACTGAAATATATTGTTTTTATCTAACATGTTGTCTTTACCGGCACATTACAATAAAGTACTAGAAACAGGCATATAAAGCTCCAAAGCTGTGTCCAAATCCAAGAACAAATCATTTCAGGCGTGCAGGATACAGTAAGATCTTGGCAGACATGTCTGCTTCATTGTATGGTTTCTGCCCCCTTCTCCACCACAGTATTGAAGCAGTCTAAACAGATTAAAGTGTTACATGGGATCACATCACAAAATACAGCCTCCTTGCTCCATGAATATAATATCTACAAATGTCAGAAATCAAAGGGCTCAGGAGACTTAGCTGGGCTCTGACAGCAACAAGAGCTCAGCTTCAGTTAAGTATCAATCAAAACTGAGTATGTGAGTGTGTGAGCGTAAGTGTGAGCATGTTGTATGCACGTGCAAGTATCAAGAGCCTCTGTATGCAAAGCAAGAATGAACGCCTTGAGCTTGTCCCCTGTCAATCTCCTTCAAAGCTTAACTCGGGAAAAGAGAGATGTCAGCGGGTGGAAAGAAGAATCCCACGTAAATGATATTGTAAACGCAAGATTACACAGTGTGAAAATTGGAAATCCACTGTAGGCAAATGGGCGATTACAGCTGAAGATTATGCCCCCTAATTCTCAGTGCAAATAGACAGCAGATGCCTGTGGGGGATAAAGCCGGCACTTTGAAGACTTCCTTATAGCATTATTAACTAGATTTGATGCATTTTATTTGGTCTACTTTAGGAGGCTCATATGACCAAAACTTTAGTTTATTTCCATTTGTCTTTCACATCATTCAAATGCACAGCAAACCAAATGCTTACATTACAATGACTGATTAATGAACATTGTCTCCTCTCATTTCGTCCTGTGCAGATGTTTTCACTTTGAATGTGTTATTCTGCTGTTGTAGGACCTGTGATATTCTAGACTATGTGGTAGTAGTAGACCGGATTTGGACTGTGCCAAAGTGCCATTCTGAAGGAACCTTCTCTCTGAGGGTGGTCCAAAAAAATGCACAGGAGGACTGTACTCCTGATGACGATCTACAGCTGGGAGCTACTAAGCTTGCACACAAAAGATTTCTGAAGTGGCAATGAGCCACCAAACTGCAAAGCCATGTTTTAAAAGAATGGTGGGAAGTAAGGAACAAGGCAGACTGATAAGACTCCAAACTATGCAGTATAATTGTACTTGGCAAGTACATAAACCTATTTTTGCCAGTTTAATATACTGCAAAAGCAAGCAACTGGGCCTACATTTTTCAAGGCAGCTGCAGACAATACATTTTCAGCATAGGTGATAAAACACAATTTCTGCTTCAGTCATTAATAGAAGGCTAGTTGTCTGTATTGTCTTTGTAACAACAACAAATTGTCCATCTAACAGCATTGTTCATCAAGCAGTGTTGACTCGAGACCTTCTTATTTTCCACATCAAATGTGTCTGGCTTCATGACAATCATAACGAATGGCTGTGAGCCGGCCTCCTAGAAACTGGCAAAATTTATTAGTTCTGTCACCCATCAATCACACAAATGGATTTCAAACTGCATTTTAAAAGCTAATTTTCCAGCACTGATAACCTACAGAAAACAGGAGGACCATTATTTATGGATGCTTTCAGACATGCTAAGTGCAGTAGGATAATATGTGTAAGAGGACGATCGTCTTTTCTCAGCTCTTGGAAATGGGTATTTAAAGAACATCTTTCCTCAAGGAGCTGATGTTGAAGTTTTTGAGGTGCCAGATCTAACACCCCAGTCTGGAGGGAGTGGATTTTGTTTGTAAACGGAAATGGGAAACTGACAGGCATAATTCAAAATAAGCTGGGGAGGAAAATAAAATAAAAGGAATGATAACAGTTGTATAGGAAACATCATTTTGAAAAAGAGAAATTTTTGACAGCTGACAAGGGCTCATATTGGATTAGAGGGTGATATTATCCTTAGTGCTACTGTTATTAATACTCCAGGGACCCCATCTGTTTACTCATATTTTGTCTGATTATTTGGAGAGTTGTACTGCTGTTTGAGTAAAAGTGTGAATTTGAGCCAGTGCAACAAAAACCTATGTTGTTACCTGGCTGAAAACTTAAATAACAAACCAAACAAAAAACTGTGTCAGGCTCAGCCAACATAAATGTATAACAGACAAAATGTGTAGTGAGGGTCAGCTGCTTGAAAGTGCTCAATAATGACTCAAAATCAACACAAGGTATCTTCCAAATTAAATTAAATTAAAGTAAATCCAATTGAAATAAAGTCCTAACAATGAAATGAATTAGTCGGAATAAAAATGAATACAACCATCAAATCTGTTGTCAAAAGCAATAGTTGGATTCAGGTTTTTCAAGTCACTTGAAGTAG
The DNA here is from genome assembly GCA_032362345.1 of Sandelia bainsii. Lineage (NCBI taxonomy): Eukaryota > Metazoa > Chordata > Actinopteri > Anabantiformes > Anabantidae > Sandelia > Sandelia bainsii. The sequence goes on from JAUMHL010000005.1 coordinate 6,372,402, forward strand.
AATGACTCACTAAAGGGCTGGATTTAAAAAAGATGAGGATCTCATGGTTAAAGCTTCCCTTTTTATTGCATTTATGCTCGAGATTTGTTTGCAGCGGTTGAGAGGAAGGACAGGGACATGCTGATTCAATAAAACACCATTATAGCCCTTTTAAAAGCTTCCATTGGTGACATGAGTCGAGGGTAATTATAATAAATACCAGTAATCAGTGACAATTCTATTCAAAGGCGCAGTGACTGGTTTCTATCACGCTCACACACACTGAACACACGTCAGTTTTTAGCGAAACATTGAAGACAAGTGGTCTTTTCTTTAGTTTTCAGTCGTCCTAACTATGAGAAACAAAGTCCATGAGGAGTTTGTTTGAAATGCAAGTGCTATGGTGATAAGAAAATAACTAAAGATAAAAAAAAGTACATTTAAAAACTTAAAATGGAAGATCTTTAGAAAATAAAGAAAATACACTGATAATTTGTAGCCTAACAAAAATATTCATATTTAATCCAGAAATGTAGGACTAATATTTAATTTGACCAAATAACCCTACTTCATTGAACCAGTTTTTGACCCCATACATATGCAGATCTGCAGTGATAGTGATTCCACATCACGAAAAACCATTGGGCAACCGGCACACACAAATAACTAAACACAAAACCATGCAAAAATATTGTCTGTCAACCAGTGCATTTTTTTGGTGAGCATTTTTGCCGCCACATTCTTCTACACACTGCTCTATGTGCATCAAAAAGCGCTGACTGGCAACCATATGGTGACGAGCATTTCACAGCTCACTGCTTTCAAAGTAACCTATAAACTAAGAAAAAAAAAAAAACACAGTAATTTCCTCTATAAAAACACATCCAGTTTGATCATGCGTCTGTTGAATGCCAAGTGTTAAGTGACTGTATGGCTAACATCATGATTATATTATCGCAGAGGACTGCAAATGGCACACAAGACTTTCATCTCTTTAATTTCACCATCATCACTGCACTCAACACTGTTGCAGACATGAGGATACCAAGCTAAGATCCGAGTTATTGGATATGACTTTCTTTTGTAGATTGAGAGATAGAGAACACACACACGGAGGAGTGGGTATTGGACAAAGACAAAAGGGAAACAATGCAGCAGCAACAATATTAACTCTAGGTCATCTGGTGTAATGTAGACAGACGTACGCGATCACACGAGGGATGAGGAGCCACACTGTACTGAAGGTGAACTCCCCTGCATCACCAGCTTTCTGGACCCCAATCTTTCATCGGAAATGGGGCACAGTCAGACGATGCCCAGCTCAATTTCAACACCAGATGAAATTAATGATTGCGTGAATGGGTCTTTTTCCAGAGATAATTAGCACAGTGTGCAAGGTTAAGAGTGCCCCAAGGGAATATACTCTGGTGTAGGTCAACAACAGATTCAAGTAGAAAGAAAATCAGCTTGCAAGAACAAAGAGGCATAATGTTTAAATAAGATCTCATTAAATGAACAACAACAAAAAACACGATCACTTACTGTTTTAAATGGGACTGCATTATACTGAACCTTCTCTAAACAGTGAATTGAAAAATAAATGAGGTGATGATGTTTGCAAAAGGGCTGGAATGGGCAGCATAGAAACTCTAATTCTACAATAGTCTCTCTAATTTTAGGCAAAAGTTTTTAACAGAATACATGACAATAATTACAAGAATATTAGCATTTGCAGAAAAGGTGTACACAGGCACACGTTTTGCACTTGTGCATGTCAAAAAGAATAACATTTTGAAATTATATCTGCTATACTACTAAACAGTTTTTTGTTTATACTATCAGGCTCAAGCAAAGACCTTGGCCTTTCTGTTTTTGCCCCCCAAGGGGTCATCAGACTTCAACCCCTGCGAGGCTATAAGGCCCTCTGAATGTGCACGCCCCCCTTGTGCTAGAGGACTTCTATTAGAATTGATATCCCTTTCATGCGAGACCAAATACTCCAGGCACATCGTGAGTAAAAAGGTTCATTCCATCACAAAGTTATTATCCACGGGAAGATTGTTACCATTCATCACGTGTGAGCGATGAAACTCACCGTTAGTCAAGGGAAACGGCTGTTTCACTGCCTTGCCACAGATCAATATATGCCGCCATTTCCTTTCTCTCCTCTGCTACAAAAGTAATTATACAAAAGAAATGTTGACAATCAATAGACTAGTCAGGTACGGTTAAGGTCTGCTGTGGGGGCCGGCGGAGGCTCCTCCGTCAGCTGTCACCGATGCTGCTGAGGTGAAAATGGACATCCGTGTGGGAACAAAGGGAGGTCCGTCTCCTTCAGCCCCTTTTACATTTCTGTTAGGCTGGCGAAACAGTTAGTACCTGAGGTGTGCTGGTGAATGAATGGTAGACAGTAGAAGGTAGGTCTGGGTATATGTGTTTGGCTACAGCATATCATATACAGTATACACAGGTAAAAGGCATTTAATTATTCTGTATAAAAACATTCAAATTATACCTCCACATTTGAATAATACAGTAAAAAATAAACCTGCCACTATGTAATTCTATTGTTTGAAGAGGTACAGATTTTTGTTGAGTGAAACGAACTCCTGTGCATTGCTTTGCAGCATGGGAGAGCTGCAGGATTAGAAGGAATTTATAGTATTGTCACAGTAAGTTGGTCCTTTGCTGCAAAAATGGCAGACATTATTTTTAAATGAATTCATCAGCCTAGCCTTGACATCTACTTTCACTTTAGATGAGTCTGAACTTTATAATCCACTGGCAAGGTTCAGGGGTCAACAGCAGAGGGGACTAGAGGGCAGAGAAAATCACTCTATCCCTGGAAAAAACTGTGACATCCAATTTTCAACTTGATTTATCAGTGTAAAGCTAAAATTGATAGTGTGTCATTACTGGGCAGGGAGCTGTCTTGGAGAGATGTATCAAAGCCTCCTCGTTTTGATTTAGCACAGCGGATCAATACAACCCTATACTGTTTCAATTTGAGGAGTATTGATTTTGCTATGCCGACTCTATACAGGGGGACATTCATCATCAAGCAAGCATATAGAATGATCTAACAGGCCACCACAGGGTCTGATCTGCTTATTCTTCGCCCAGATCACATGGCTGCAAAGCAGCTGTTTTCAAGCACATTATTTCCTTGTCGTGAGCTGTTGGTAGAAGTTCTGCAACACAATCTCTTATACTGTTGGCCACAAAGAGAACAACAGCTTCTATGGGAGTGACTGTCAGAGACACAGATAACCTGCAGATGTCTGTAATTCAGGAATAAAAAAAAAACAGTCAGGTGATTATATATCAAAAGAACACACACTGGTAAAAGAAAAAATATAAACATACAGTACTTTAAATTACTTTGTAGTCTCCTGCCTGACTTACAATAATTTTGTTGATGATATATTCCACGCAAATGACATCATAAACATCCTTTGGCATGTCTCTGGGCAGAACTTTGGAGTAAAAGGCAAAGCAATTTCTGTGCACGAGGGTGAAAACAAACATTAACTGCTAAAGTATCTCTCTCGCTTTCACACACACACAGACAGAGACACAGACACACACACACACAGACATAACAGACAGCCACCTCAAAATGCTTGAGGGCTTTATATTTTACAAGAGCAGCATAAATGGGAAAGTTAATGTAGCATTGAATAAGACTAAGCTGCTGAACTGCAACACTGCCTTGAGCTTGTGAGCATATTGCATCATTTTTCTTCACCAGCAAGTTACCATTAAATTTGAATTTGTTGGAAGTTTTGTGGTATCATTTACAATGCACCCACGCTCAATAACCTTTTGTTTCAATGCAAATGCTTTTCCTCTGAGAGGGGCTCCATAAATATTTGAACAAGAGCCCAGAATTCAATCCAATAGATTTTGTCATAGCCTGCTAGGGTTCATTCAGTTTTATGAAAATCTGCACTGAATAATGTAACCTTCTCAAGCACAGCCAAACATATTCCTACAGAAACAATGATTCTGAAAGAAATCACAACGATTATTGGCCTCTTAAAACTTCTACAGAAAATGATAGCAAATAATGCCAATATTCATACACATACTCACACATTTGATATCATGAAATAAAAAGATGATAGACACAGTGCATAATCTTCCATGAATTCATGAAAAACCAAAAGTAGCTGTTTATGACATCTGCTCTTTTGTGTGGAAACTTTTACACTGCTCCAAGTTAAGGACATAAAATCTAGTCATAAAAAGTAATTACACCAGCTAGAATATTTTTCTTGACAATGCTTAGCGTGGTTCAAGATATGAAACAAACCCAATTTCAGCAAACATGGTTGAACATCTGCACTGTATTTTCAAAATGTAATAACAAAACCAAAGCTACTGTTTCAGCTAAGAGGCTAATTGTATTTTGGCAAATCTGTAATTGTGGGTTGAACAAAAGTGGCACACTTTCTCACAATTAACAAGTATTTGCATTAATGTTTGAGTGATTTATTTGTTTACTGTACATTTGATTATTTTTTTTGACCTGCAGAAATTTACTGTTTTTGTTTTTTTAACAGACTGAAATTATTCTCTAAACAAACCACAATGCAGTTTCACCTGAAAGTAGCAACTGAAGCCTCAGCTGTTACATCTGTAACAAAAGATAAATAGTCGAATTCTCTGCTTGTAGCTGTGTACAGTTTGTTCTAACACCGCTGTTTGTCTAACCTAACAAGCTCTTGATCCTTCCACTCCACTCTGTATTTGCGGAACCATGTGGATGAAGACAAGGGGTGGGAGGCAGAGCAGGAGAGCCGGCGGTTATTTTAACAGGGCCCATGGGGAAGTCTGCAACTACCACCAGGTGCTGGGCTGTGTTACTGAGAGGGTCAATGAATGCCTGGACAACACTGCAGGAACACCCCCAACCCCCTTCTTCTACCCCACTATGTTGGACAACTGGCCAATCAGCTGTCCCCAGGGAATTAAGCCACTCCACACTGTAATTGCGTTTGCTGACCCGATTGCTGACCCTATCGGATCCTGGGAAAATGGCATTAACTGGTGGTCCTATCCCATCACCGCAGAGTTCTGTGAACAGGTAACGTTCGTCTGCTAGCTTGGACCTGACATTGAGCAGCTATGATTCATATTATAGACTTAACATGACCCATGTTGGTCTGAACCTGCTCTTCATATCTCCGAGGGTAAGGGCTTACCTCTGGGCCAGCGTCCCCCAGGCACTGTGCTTGTTGGTGAGAATGTTGACAATTTTCTGCTTTAACTGGTTGGCCGTCACATGGTCTCTGTGTTTAGCAGCACTGATCAGATGGTCACACATCTTTTCTTCTTCTTTTCTGTCAGCAGCATATTGGGCACAGTTGGACTAATATGAGATTTTCAAAAAGGAAAAAAAAGAAAAACATAGATTTAACCTCATTATATATTAATGCCTTTATGTACAGTATGCACTGCTAAAAAAGATGTTTGACACTGCATTAATAGCATTTGAGAATGTTTACTTTAATAAAGGCATAATAATATATACCCTCTAATGGAGCATTTGTCACACTGAAGAATGTTATGGCTTCATTCAACACACTCTAGTGCATAAAGATATTAGTGGACAGCTGAGAGATATATTTCTGTTCCCTTGGAGGACTGTAGTAAATCATGGCGAGCACATGAAGGTCCATTCCCTAACTGCGGACAGATGAGACTCCCTGCTAGGAAACTGTGGATGGGGCTATTAAAGGAGAAGGGAAATACTCTAATAGATCCACAGAGAATATAGAATCAAGCATATCAATCACACAAACATATCAACTGGGAAATGTGCAGTAGTTTGTTTTGTAATCTAAAAACAGGTACTGATTTTGTAAATATGCATGATGCACAAAGACTGAGTTGACTGCTTACATATGAAACGTTATGTTATTGTTGCATGATATAGAAATGGTGTGAAATGTAAATATGTAGCCAACAAATATTCCTAATTTCATAGTTCAAACATTGTTTGATTAAATATTTAGCAATATATAAATATCAGATTGATAAAAAAAAAAAAAGTTTTTTAAATGACTTGGCCAAATTATGAAAAATGGCCATGTTGGTTTTAAATCACTTTCTAGAAGTCAGAGCAACTCTCTTAATGTTCCAAGTGGCTAAAAGTAATCTAGAAGAGCACATCTGACTCTATCGTCTGAAACAAGATTGTCTCACTATGCCACCCTGGGGAAACTCTTGCTAATATTCAAAATCTAATTTGCTAACAGAAGCTGGAAGTTAATTGAATTTCCTGCTTCAAATTTGAATTCTGTCAGATATTATACTTCAACATATTCTTCATAAGGCAGATAACTCAATCTCTCCTTGTCACCTTATATTACCATGTGATGCTATGACAAATATCAAATGTTATTTATCACTTTAAACTATATGACGCTTCGCCCTGACACCAACTTAATTGTAAAAATGTCTTATCTGCGTCGTGAATCTTCAATCTTGAAGAGTGGGTAATAAAGTAATGTCAGACCTAGATGAAAAGTGTAGGCTGTCGGGAGTTGGCAGACAGAACGGATGGGGCCAGGTACACTTCCCCCTTCCCCTGACATTGCATATATAGCCGTCTATTCCAGTTTATCTAGCAGGTCAAGGATCCTCAAGAACTGTATATCAGGCAGCTGTTTGAGGATGGCTGCTTTTCCCAGATAAGAAACTCATCACTCCTCACATGTACAAGCTGCTAACAGAGGTGGCGGAAGTTTGTGTGTGCAGGACAGTTCATCTTATAACACACACACATACTGTATGCGTTTGTAGATACATATATGTGTTAATATTAAGATATTCTTCAATAACTATAAACAATTTCACGGTATCTATTTACAGTGCTGTTTTTACATTAACATTTCTTTATATTTTGTTATCAATATTTATGCCATTTATTTGCTACATGTGTTATTTTGCTGAGCTGACTGAAAAATACAAGCCATATTTTTCTTTACTTTCTATACAAGCAGCAATCAGATTAAATAAAAGCTTAATACTCATTACTGCAAGACAATTAATATTCACAAATAGCTTAAACCCCTGAAATAGGAGTGGTTGGATGTGGGCGGGTTAAATACAGACTCAGGAGGTTATCCCCTGTGTTGGTCGCCAAAAGCTCATATCAAAATCCAAAATTAATATTGCTGGTATATCCCTTTGCTACCAGTAATTAAATTCCTTTATGAAGAATCATAAGTATGAAGAGTTAACACTCATGAGGACACAGAGACATTATTACTGAGCACATTAATGGCTGTTTCATACTAATAGGATTTGTTTTGAGGTTGTTAGAGGATTGAAAAAATATTTTATTTTCACAAACGGTAACTCTTGTACAGTTTTGTTCAGGATTTCTCAGTAGTTTGACTCTGCTGACACTATATTTCAAATGCAAGAAAAAATAGCACAGTTTATACCTCAAACTCTGCATGTTTGTGGACGTCCTCTGCTCTCTGTCTGTTCAGGATGAATTCAGCTTCGTTGGCAACCCGAACTATGTGGTCCTTCATAGCATGACAGAGCAACCTTTAACAATGCAGAGAAAGATAAATGCAACAGAGTCTGCATTTACATATGCATAATATTAATTAGGAAATATGTCATTAATATTAAACTGTCACTCCTAAGGAAGAAGCAAGATTAAGGCAAATATAGTCTGTCAGGTTTGTGCAATATTCTGCTTGTTAAAAGAGCAGACTAGTAAACAGCATCATTTGTCTGTGTTATGCTGCAAGGATACAGGTCAGAGACGGATCCCTTTGTAGCAGTAAGAAGGGAATGGGGCGTCATTAGACCACTGAAGCCTGTCTGGCACCTTCCCGATTGACTGAGCATCCCTTTCCACTGACCAGAACATCAACCCAGGCTTGTATTGCTGAGTCTGGTTGTGAACAACTATTCACATCCACATTTAAATTCCAGTATCTTTAATAATTGAAAACACCCTTGCCATTGTGTGTAGATTATATGCCATTTTACACACCATTAGGCTAGCTTTGTTTTAATTAAAGCAGCCCGTTCCTCTCCAGTGCTTGATACAGATTGTAATTTCCCTCCTGTCCCAATGAGAGGCAGTAATCCTGAGGCTGCATTCATCAGCTGTTATTGCCTCTTTAGCTGTTGACACGCACTCATTAATAGACAGTCGTTCACTGTTCAAAGAAAGAGGCTGACAACGCCAAGCTTTGTTTTGAAACCAAAAATAGATGAGAAAGCAAGTCTTCTACTAAACATCTGTGTTAATATTTCATACACAAGAAAGACTAATCAATACAACTATTCACACTTAGACTGGATTTGACATAAGTGTGTTTTTCATAGACTGCCACATAAATTCATTAACAATCTTAGTTAAAGTTTCATAATTACAAATGTGCTATAAATAAAAAGATAAACAGTCTGGAGAGAAATCAAACAAAGACCTAACAAAGCGATATACAAAAATTTATACAGTCTGGCTCGTATATACTGTCAACACAGATACTTTGTTCTCTCACATGAGCGCCACATTACAAATTCAGTCATACTAGAGAGGAGAGAGATGTTAATAACGAAATAAAATGATCTGTTAATTTCTTTAACATTTAGGCTCTAATCATGGCATAGCAGCTTGGCATTTAAGCAGCTGCATCATAAAACACAGAAACATTCAGTGACCCACTATATGTGTTGTTACACACACAGCAGATACGTCCGTTTCAGCCACACTTTGTAAGACAAACAGATTCACTAGACTCTAGCTACATCTAGCTCTGCCTATTTAAGCAGAGCAGGTGTGGAGAGACTTGAGTAAGACTGGGAAATTATGTATCTGTCAGCAGCACCCTGGACAGCGCCGTGTGGCCATACTGACTGAAGCTCTTTGTTCCAGGGCCAGTGGGGGACTCAGAAAGGCCTGGCTGGGCTGAGGCAAGAGCATGGGCTTAGAGAATTCCTGGCCAGATGGGTCAGCAGATGGGCAAGGAGGCTGAGCCGCCCCTGATCAGCTCTACGAAAAACCCTAAGTCTGACCACACCCAAAGTTGAGAAGAAGGACAGAATGAGAAAACAAAGTAAAACAGGCAGTGATAGAGATTAATAAGGCAGACTATAAAAGAGGCTAACTGCACTCTAGTGCTGATATTCTTACTTCAGTCACCACAATCTTATTTACCTTTAACCCCAACAGACTAGCCAAGAGGGTCAAGAGGTTTAGAGCTTATCTCAACCTGCCACTTAGTCCAAAAACCCGATTATGTTTGCGAGGCGAAAACAAACACAGAATACACTTACTGATAACAAAGGGATGAATAAACGTCTGCCTGGCAGCGTGATTTAACTTTGTGTATTGCAGTGATTGGATACGTTACCTTCCTTCGTTGATGAGCTCGATGAAGGCCAGGCCAGCGTTCTTCTGAATGGAGTTCTGCCATTCCTGAAAAAAGTTTATGATCAGTTACTCAAGAAGCTCTGTATGTTTTGGTTTTGGGTTTGTAGAAGTTAAAAAAAAATAAAAAAAATAAAATAATTACATCAGTTTACTAATATTAGATGTGGGTTAAAGAAAGAAATACAATATGTCACAATGACTAGTTTACCCCCCACAGTAATTAGAGGCAGTAAAGCTAAAGTTAACTCTAAACAAAAAAACACACTTTCTCACACAGCTTTGGAAAGCACACCAAAAGTTTTAATGGCACAGTATCAAAAGACCCTTTTGATGCATGACAGGAATCGCATTTCACCATCCATATTGCATATTTCAACTGTAATTTAGATTACATTTGATGGGTTGTAATTCAAGTAGGTAAAGAAAGCATTAAGTTCATATATCCTTTGAGGAAAAAAAGTGATGAAGGCTATAAAAAGCTGAAATCCTGCACCGCATGTGTGACCATCCTTTTCTTCCTCTGTGAAAAGATCTGTAAACACAGGAGAGATGTAATTGTGGGATGAAACTGTATCCTCTCACTTAAATACAGCCATTTCCTCCGTCCCTTACAGTGACAGATTACTGAGTAGGCTCAGTGAGCCCTGCAGTGTGCGCCTGGAAGAGATCCGAGCCCTGGGTCAGAGTGCCAGCACTTGCTGTCTCACAACATGCTCTGGAAATGATTAAAAAGCAGTTTGAGTGCGCGCCTTTCACTGTGGGAAATTCAGCTCTCCTGTACCCTCACTGAGGTGCAAATGGAAGAGAAAACAGAGGAGCCGTCAGTTCAAAAGAGGAGGGAAAACAGAAGAAAATGAAAAACCTTTGCAATCCTGAAACTACTTATGTATATACAACTCAAGGTTTTTCACATATATTAGTCTTTGAATGTTAGTGTGCGTTTAAAATTTGCAGTCAGTTAAAATTGTTGTTGTTTCCAATGGAAAAAGTATACTGTAAAGGGATATATAATCTGTAGCTGTCTATTCAAAACAGTGATATACAGTACACTTTGTGTTCTGTGTCAACGTCTGGACAAGGTAAGTAGCATTTGTTATGTGTAACACTAGAATAACTGACACTGACATTATTATGTATGGGCATGTGTTTTTGTACACAGTTGTCTTGCCTGACACATACCGGTTCACGCAAGAGTACACAGTCTGACCCTACGATGCGTTAAGTCGGGAAGATGCTGCTGACAAACTGCTGAGCATCTGGTCTCCAAATGTTCCCAGTGACCCCCTTACGCTGCTACAGTATCTGTGTGGAATAAGCTGTTTTTGATTTGGACAGGGATCATGTACATCAGTCTTTTAAGGTTCCACTTGCTCCATGCTCACGTGACAAAAATAAATACGGAAATCAAGGCAGATGTGACACTTGGGTGATGCCAGAAAAATGGCAGCAGGTCAGTGGAGGTATAGCATGAACTAGTAAAATTTGCTATCTTGTCTGATGTCTGCTTGTTGACAGCTTCGATAACACTTCAGAGGATCTTTCTGGTCTTTTTTTTAACTGGAGAACAGAACTCCCAGAGGAGGCTGCCTTTGATTGCAAAGATTTAAAATGTTCTCTGCTGCCTATTTGAAGGAAATTACGCCTGACATTAGGCCTGACACGCACCTCTTCAAAAAAAAAAGGAAAAAAAAAGATGTGATCCTTGATATTAATGCAGATCATGACCAGAGTGCAGCACCTCTGGCCACTGGCAGTTTATTCAGTAGCTTGAATATTAAAAATGCTGAATTAAAGTTGCATTAATTGAGTATTTGGCCTTTTGGGGACAGAAGAGAAACCTAAAAACAGTTCTATATTGTTGTTATGACTAACTTGTAAGAAAAAACATACCTTGTCAGCAGCTATGGTCAACACTGGCACGTTTTAGCTTTGTTTTAGGTGACCCGACAAATTTAAGTCCAATATTCTCTTTTTGGATTAGGTTTTGTTTCTATAAATGCCTGAGAAAAATAACTTCATAAGCTGTCTGCTATAATGCATTTGGTGTTGGGCAGTCTGTATAAAGTTAATTTACCTGAGCTTTTTTTTTTTTTTGTATGAAACAACAAAACTGAAGAATATCAACTTGAACTTAAAAAAACCCACCACCCTTTTTGTGGATCTCAAATCCCACAGAACAGCTTGCTGGCCTTAAGAAGACTTTCTCTCCACCCACTTTCATCTTTCTGAAATTCAGCAGGGCACTAAGTATTTGTGGTGTTTCAATCCAACCTGTCAGTGTGCGGGAGCTATTGCTTTTATCTGCTCTGCTTTGCTCTGTTATAGTCTCCACATCTGGAGGCCTTCAATCACTAAATCTCTGTGGCTCCACTCTAGATCCCCCCCTGTATGTTTAAGCTGTTACAAGAAACAGAGCTGCTTGACCTTTTCATTCAGCTGCCCAGGCTGAGGAGCGACACGCAGTCTCTGCAGCCGTGGCCAGCTACACGATGATTGCTGTGATTAGTATGCATAAATAAGAAAAGGGAGATCATTAGCACTAATTTATTCATAAAACTGACAGGTCACAAAACAGAGAGGGACTAAAGGTCAGCTAAGTGCCCTCCTTGCTGTCTTAAAACATTAATGTTGAAATATGTGAGGGATATGTGGAAGTTGGCATGTTATCGTGATGTCAGCCAAAGCTCACCCTGCAACTAAGAAGAATTGCTGTGCTTTTTAAAAACACTTGGGTTTACAGTATGTGACCCCAAAGACAACAATAAGGATTATTTTACAATGTCAGAAACAATCAGAATAAATATAATTGCTCAGTATACAGTATATCTGCTATGGCACCTACCGTAAAAGGAGACAGTGGAAAACAACTCTCCATCATCACAGTATGATTTTTTAATCATATTAGCTGGCAACATAACTGGATTCATTACTGATGGTGCAGTATAAGAATACAAAACAATGGCTCATCTCTATTTGTAGGAGGACACCAAATTGTATGGTCCAGTTTCAAGGCCTCACTATCTGATCGATATCTCAGCCTGGGTTTCACCCCTGGAGCCCCTAATGCCAGGAACCTCTGGAGCCGCAGTAATACTATCTGAGCAAAGGGGGGATGGACTCAGACCCTTAACAGCATGCTGACGGTCTCATCTGCAATAAATCCTAGAGCTGGAAAAAGCAACTTCCTACAGATACTCCAGAGCAGAAAAGCAGTGCAAAAAGGAGGCTGTCAAAGCCTTCAAAAGAGCAACAATAACTCAATTCTGGCTGCACCATTTATGTACGTTTTTTTGGAGGAAAGCCCCTGAATAATGGCCTCCATATAGCAGAGGCTGAGCTCCCTGCTGAAGAGGGCTTTGGACTGCAGATACCACGGAGAACACATAGTGACAATCCACCTTCTCAAGGCTCTGTCCCTGCAGTCTGGATCCACAAAGAGGCACCAAGTAATGGTTTCCTTATGGGTTCTTGGCAGAAGACTGATGGGCTGACAGAAGGTATGTTAAATATCTCCTGTTCTAACTGCTACATTGGGGCTTTGACCTTCTCTAAAACAAGGGCTTAACAAGAGATTCAGAGGGTCAGCTTGGAGGTGATCAGTCACTAGCAGCGTTGCATGAGGTGGGGCTCATTTTCTAGAGGGGGTCCAGGAATTAAAGCTCTGCGGTGTAGCGAGAAAGTCAATGGGTAACCAAAGAGCTGTTTGATGCTGCATGTTGTCATAGGTTTTGACAATTCATTTATGGAACATTTTAAATAAAGAACATTGTAATAAGCAAAGATCTGAAAGAGATTACTCTTAGTCTGTGGTGTAAAAGTGCTCTTAGAATAGACTGAGGATTAACCATAAATGGATACATCTACAAAATATCTGCAGTTTTCACAGAAAGACAGAATGTATTTGTTTGTATAAGTGTTTGAAATGTATCTTTTGAAAAAGTTAATTAGTGACTGAAGTGGATTAATTAACTCACCAAAGTTTCTGACTGTGCAACAGACAAATTTATATTTAATGAGAGGTTAAATCAGCTGCTAATAGAAGCATAACAGAGAAACACAGGAAACATGGAGAAAAAAGGGAAGAGAACCTGGAGAAAAAGACAAAGAGATGCTGGGAAAGAGACTGGTAAAGAGAAGAAGAAAGAAAAAAGCTCACCTGTGAACAAAGCAGCATGACAAGCTCCACCACTGAAGTGCTTGACTTCATACATACTAGACCTGTGGAGACAAAGCAGACAAACAGAATAGATATTATTCATGGGGGTTAATATGTAAGTATTTACCACACAACAAAGCGAGTAGTTATTTATCATTATTGTAGCAGTATGAGATAATAAATTAACGCAGTATAAAATACAACAAAAAAACATACTTTATATCACCTGCATAACATATTTGTATTTGGCAAATCTGTAAGACCCTAACTTGTGCTCTCATAAATTTGTAAAAAAAAAAAAATCAATCATAATTTGCAATAATTTGCATCTGCACAAAATAGATGTACACGGATGTACAAGTAAACAGACCCTCCACACACACACAGAAGTGAACACAGTCATTCACAGCTTCTTCCCTCATCTCCGTTCTGTAGACTGTGAGCCGCAGAAGCAGACAACTCTCTAATGAAACAAGGGCAGGTGTGAAAAGCTCATTTGCAGAAACAATGGCTGCAACTGTTGTTGTATGCTGGACCCACAGCTCCTTCTGTTGCACTTGGCGAGAACTATTAAAGGTGCAGTCATTAGTAGAGGAAAGAAAGCAGCTCTCCAGGACTCATTAAGAGTAGAACTCTGTGCTGCCGCAGCTGCCACCATCTCATGGATGACAGGGTGTCAAGAGGCGAGAACAAAATTTTCGTTATCTACGATTTCAGTTAACATCTTTTTAGAAAAGGTGTAAAAGTCCTGAACTATTCAGTGTAGCATCTACAATTTAAGTTCCATTATTTGCTGTTTCCACAATGACTAATTTGTAAAATTACCAATCATCAGGAAATATTGTGCTTAGCATAATACCAAAAGAAAGTATCTTAAAACCATGTCTATTCTTAAGCAGAGACTGTCTAGGGGAATGTACTGTAAATTCTCAGAGAGGATGTGACCCTTCTCTTGTACACAGAGTGCCATGGCTGACCTCTTGTTATAGCAGTGACATGCCGAGCCATAAGTCAGTCCAGTGTGACACAGGAGTAAGGTGGCCAACTGACCCTGGCCTTGTGCTAGTAGACAAACTAAATGCATTCTATTTAAACATGGCCTGCCAGTCCTTTTCCTGTAAACAGGGCAGGGTTAAGGCAAGGGTGAATGTGGCATTGTAGGGCGATGTGCTGGCAGACTAGGCCACTCAAGGGACAGCAAGAAGCAGGCGGCAGGCATCACAACAGCAGCAGTGTTCACACACAGGCCTAACCCACCAACTCCAAGTGTAAAGCTCAGGGTGCACTCAACATAATTGCTGAAGTGACCAAATGTCTGCAGGGGGATGAAGGAATAGGGTGAGGCAAAGGGGCACACAGGGCACAGGAGGGCTTGACCTCAGGCAATCTACGGAGTGATGGATGGCTGGTAATTACTCGTAAATGGAGCGCCTTTGCACTACAGCACAGTATTTCAACTGTGAGCCTGGGAAGAACAAGGAAGAAAAGGAGCAAGAAAGGGAGAAACAAAAAAATCAGCTCCGCCATTTGGACAAACATAGCTACAACTAGGACAGACTGCAGTGGTTCAGTAACATTAAAGATTTAAAGTGGATGTGCTAAATCTGTGCATTTGTTTTGTCTGATAAACCTGATCTTCTCCATGTCAGGGTGGACTCTTCACAGACCCAGACAGGGTTAAACATGTCTGGTGAAGAGTGCTGAGGCCTGAGCTGTCTATCTCCGACCTTGTTTGTGGGGTTACACTCTCAGCTCAGCACTGGTTTGTCAGCTTGGTCAGTCTGCTGACAGACATATCCACACTTGTCAAGGATATGCTACCTGATTTTTCATTCCTTTCCCCTGAAAGGAGAAAGGAGTTGCCACAGGCACGTGTTCATGGCACACCCAGATGTATATTTACATGTGTATATATAGTGTCTGCCTGGCAAATGTCCTCTATGCTGGAAGGGGGAAAAGAAAACTTTGAATGTGCTTTTAAAGACTGACGTCACCAATTTCCAGTTGGTTACCTATGGTTCTAATTTGAGGAGAACAGGTACACTGAGCAGCCACAACATTAAAACCAGCACAGGCATGCTGACCAGTCTGCAGCTACGCAGACCCGTATGTAGTAAACTGGCAGACACCGTTTGTCTTGACAGCTGTTGATCATTAAATTTTTCTGCAATTTGTGCTGCAGTAGCTCTCCTTTGGTATCAAACCAGACGGGAAACTCTTTGCTCCCCACATGTGTCAATTGTTGATTTTCTTGGACCACTTTTGGAAATTACTGACCACTGCATACTGGGAACACACCACAAGACCTGCTGTTTTAGAAGGGCTGACATCTCATCTAGCCATCACAGTTTTGGCTTTTGTCAAAATTGGTGGAGCACTTGTCCATCATTCTTCCAAAAACATCAACTTCAAGAACTTGACAGGTGCCACTGTAACAAATTAATCAGTGTTATTTACTTTAGATAATAATAATGATTATAATAATAATTCCATTCTTTATTGATCCCCTTAGGGAAATTGCTGTAGACCGCTAAGCAACGCTACCTCAGTACATGTCAATGGTTTTAATGTTGTGTCTGGTGTATATATTTGGTTGGTTAGAACTTCCCTCTGCCTTCCCTAAATTAAAATACTGTATCTCTCTTATCTCTCTTGTTCTAGCTGAAAAACACATCCACATGATGTCAATTTGAGGAGTTTTTCAGTTCAGATGATGTCATCTGGATCAATTCTGAATGAGCAGGTTGCCCAAGAATACAGCCACTGTACTATGGGCAACCAGATGGCATTATCTGAACTGAAAACCTCCTCCAGATGACATCATCAGCATCATCTGGAGGAGTTTTTTCCAAATATTTAGGGCGATATTTTAATATGGGACACATGGCAGAGGGACGTTTAATACCATCCATATACATCTACTCCCCTTTAAAAGTTGCCCTCTAATGAATGTATTTTGGCACAGTTGATTTTTCAAAGAAATAAGATGCTGCTGTTTCATATCTGGCAGCTTTAAAATAAAAAGCTAGGTTACTATAATGTTCAATACATTTATTATAGCATAAAGTACAGTGTTGTGATTAAAACACTATAACATTGGCAATAGAAAAACTTTGCCTTTTTAAGGTGACTGGTGGTATATACAGTATACAAGTAAACTATGGAAAATAGGCACATGTTAGAGAACTTCTTTCAGGAAGGGCTTTAATAAAGCCACAGGAGTCCATTCTTTCAGTGCGCTGTCATTCTTTGAACAGTCGTCTGAAACTAATATCGGTTTAGCTTACAGTTAAAAGAAGACTTTGGTAGTGAGGAAAGGCATTGATATCATTTAGCTTTATGCAAACAGCAAGTCAAAAAACTTGAGGCCACACATTGTGCACGCGCAGACAAATGCCTGCAGATACATAGTCACAGTCACACAAACATGTGCATGTTTGAAAATTGTGTCCTTATGAATACAAGCCAGAACAACCCAGAGAAATAGAGTGGTGCTGCACACATGTGCAGGCAGAGAGTCCCTGAGGTTAGGCACAAGTGAGAGGCTGCCAAACTGAAGCCTGAGAAAGGCATCTGCATATAGCCACTAGGAAAGACTAGGACCCAGAGTGGAGAGCAGCAGAGGGATCACACAAATACTGTGTACAACTGAACATTTCAGCCTGGCCCGTTATATATGAATTGTGACTTCTGTAATGCAAGTTAAAATAAAATTATGAAGGTTATTATAGTAAAGAAATTAATCCTGAAAGCAATGCTGATTCTAGGTTTTACTTGGAGTGCTATATCATTTTAATATGATCAAACTATTGGTGCACTCTGAGACATTAATGCTTTTGTAAGCATATATACTTCATTTGGACTTGGCTTTGGATTGGACTGACATTCGCTGGTCTCTTCATGTCACAACGCAGGTCACTGTTCCTCCAATCTTCATTTTTCTTTCTTCCAATTTCAAATAGTGAAACAAAAATCAGTTCTCATAAGTTCAATATGAAATGAAAAAAACACAAAGCAACAGTGTGAATTGGAAATGCAATCTTAGTTTTAACAAACATTAGCACTAAAAATGCTACTATGACGACGCAAAGCCCACCAATTATTTCAGCATTCATTTCAAAATGACATTTGTTGTGATTTTGAAACACTGATGCTTAAAAATACAATATCTAGAAATGATTCTCAAAATGGTGAGTGATTTATAAAGAAGATAAAACACACCACAAGATGAATAAAAGAAAAGCAGATTTAACCAGACTGACAGCCCCCCAGCTTGTGTACAAAATATCAACACATACTACAACACCTACTGGGGACAGGACTCTAAACAGAGTGTTGGGAAAAAACAAAATACATTATACAACATCTGTACCTTCTATTAGTAACTCTTGACCATGGCTGCCAAGCAAGGTGCGTGATAGAAAAGGTGCAAAGTCCACAAAGATCTCTCTCAGCAGAGGCGCCACCTTCTCCAAGGCCCTCTCCAGCTTTGTAGTAATGCTGTCGAAGAGAATGAATCAAGAGAAAAGTCACAAAAACAAATCAGAGCAAAAATGAAAGGGAGGCAACATTGTGCACTTCCACCAAGAAAAGAGAAGGAAAAGAGCAGTGAGAGCCTCACAACTAACAGCAGTTAGTGTGTAGCCAGACTGTCAGAGTCCTGGAGGGTGCAAAGGGCAACTAACACATTTCAGAGGATGCAAATCAAGCCAGGTATCCATGACAGTATGGTTTCTATCACTGGAGATGTCAATAAGAAAAGATTTTATGATGTTAAAGGCTACGTGAACATTTTTTTTTGCATTCAAAGAGGATTTCTCACCAGTTGTTCGCATTCTTTGTTGTGACATGTTATCAGACTTGCACATGGGATCACAGTTGTTCAACACTGCAGAGGGAAGTTCCTTATCTTTGACACACTCACTACATGCTGCTGCCTGACATTATCCAAGCATCTCTGAGAAACCATGAGCTGGAGTCATGCAGCTATACAACTCAGACTGTATACGAGCAGAGATACGACTCAAGCTGCAACATATCTCTGTGCTCCTATGTGTACACACACAGATACTAGGCAACATGAGGAGAGTTGAAGCTTGTTTTCCCTAAGATGGGCTGAAAGCAGCAGGATAGAGAAAATCAAAGATAGAAATAGAGAAAGAGAGAGGATAGGAAAGGTTTAGTTTAGGTTTTGTATGAGTGTGTAGTGTAATCTGCCTTCCAGTGCCCTGGGAAAACACAGCAGAGGGATGACAGACTACCACAAAAGCAGTGTGCAGAGGATCTAGGTGGCTAACATAAATGTCCTTGCCTAAGACACTGGCCTGCACCTCTGGAGGCTGCCTGTAATCCTGTCAAGGAGCTAAAGGGTTTGAGCTTAGGAGGTGTCAGTCCCTGGCGCTGTGGACACTGGTCCACTTCACAAAAGGCACTGAAACAGAGAGAGAAAAAAAACAGGCAGTATTTCCTTCATGGTGTTTGGTGACTTAAGGTGGGTGCTCATGAGCTATTTATGAAACTATAATTATAAAACATGTAATATAATAACAATTATTATTATTTGTTATTTTTCAGTAGACTGGAGCAGACAACTCAGCTTGGGTGTTTCTTCATCATCTGAAATATAAGTTAGACACAGGCAGGCTCTGCAGCGAGATAGCACTATCATTGACTTCACAGTTACACTAAGTGATGATGGTTACTGCTGCCATGGCAACAGAATCTCTATTCCTCTTGCAGAACACACCGAGGCAAAGAGAAAGAGAGAGACACCCCAGAGAAAGACCTGGGTTCTCAGCAGTCACTGGGAAAGCAGGACTAAACACGTCTGTCACAAACTATTAGAGCAAGTGAGGAAGACAAGTCAAGGTCACAATGAGATAAATATACACAGAGAAATGCACAAGTCAGTTAGTCCACACATTAACATAATGTTCACATAATGTATTTATCAAACCAAATGTATGCTAAGGGAGAGCAGAATCCAATAATTACCCATCAAATCAATTAGTGAGTTGAAAGGAAAATAGGAAAAAATGTGTTTGAAAGACACAAACAACTTTGCATACGAGTGAAATTTCTATTGTGCATAGGTCACACCAATAGAATAAACTGACACTACTAACACGTGATAAAGATATTATCTATTTTTGACTCATTTTTATTATTTTTTTTATTAACTATTTTTGTTCTGTAAATTGAGTATTTTGTATTTGTGTTGGTGTTAATCTTTTCTGGTTATGATTCTTTCTTTCTGTTTGAACTGAGAGCTGCTGTAACATGCCAAAATAATTTCCCTCCGGGATTAATGAAGTTTTTTGAATCTTGAACATGAAACTCAAATATGGATAAACAATGAGGGTTTTGATTTACCTCATATTTTCTACTGTGTCTTCAGGCATGGGGGCCACTGTCTGTACAGCAGGCAGGTTTTTACTGGTGGCTCCGTTGACAAAACTGGAGGAAGAGGAGGCAGAGGGGGCTGCATCTGTGGGCCCTGCAGAAAAGATATCCAGAAGTATGCAATATCAGTGCACTGTGTAACTGAATATAAATCTGAATTACTTGAGGATTACATTTAAAATGTTACATATTTGGTATGTTAATATCGTCAAGAATTTAATTTAATATTTAATCTTTAAACATGTTGACTGAAATTCCATTTGAGTGTTACCTCCAAAGGCTGTAAATTTATGTATTGGCAAACAGACTGAAACAGTTGAAAGAAGGAGAAAGAATGGGAAGCTATAAAACTAGCCGCAATCTGGCTCCTAATACTAGACTATAGTCATCAGCAAACATTAAAACCAAGTCAAACAAATGAAAACATGGTAACAGTGTCAAACTGTTCACCAAATCTTTAACTAAATCCAAGTACACATAAGATGCAAGTTCGACCTACTGCGAGAAGCAGCACGTGGAACAGGATGAAGAATCAACCAACATATCAAAACATCATCAGGTTCAAATATTTACATATTCCACTTAGTTTTGGTATGAAAGACTAAATTAGGACATCATGACAATAACAATTTAGAGGTGAGCATGGAGTCACATATTGTTACACACCAAAGCATAAAATCATTATGACTGTCCTTGTGCAAGGTTAAAACCAGAGTAAGTGAGATCATGGGGCCTGGGTGAGAGCCTGCGGCTTTAGCTAAAAGCAGACTTTGACTTGGATAAATTTCTCACATTCCTGCAGAGAGGCTCGGAGAGAGGGAGAGTTTTTTGTTTTTTAATAGAGCACATAAAAAAGGTGTTGGAGCTCCTAATATTTCTTGGGGTTAAGTGGGTCCTTCTAGGGGCCCAGACTAGGAACCCTGTGGGGAAACCAGTTCAGTCCAGCAGAGCCACAGGAGAAGCAACGTGATGGCAGGGTGACAATGAGGGGCATACAGTCAAAGCCCACACTTGTGCCATGTGAAGCTGTGCAGAAATTCAGTTTTACTATTAAAATTCATTTGTTAAAAATATATAGTAGAGGCAGGTGAAAACAGATTTGTTTGACTTTGTTGTATCAGGAGGAATACTACTGGATGAAGGTTTTTATTTGCTCATGCAGAGAACCTGCTAAAGACCCTGAAAGGAAGGTAAACAGGGCCATCTAGTGGTAACATGTAGCCCCTGCACAGGCATATGTGATCACATGATCCAGCAGAGGGAAAACACTTTATTTCTATTGCTGGAAGAGCATCGGTGAAAGACAGACCAGACTCTGCTATTAAGTTGAACAGTAATTACTCAATTTACATATGTGCAAATTGCTCAAAGTACTATTACTAGAAAATGTGCCGCAATAACAGAGTTGAATGTAGGATTTTAATCACGTAAGTATATTTCAGAGATCTTCTGCATGACCTACCCATGGTGTTGATCATGCTTTTAGAGGATGCAGATGCAGCAGCAAAGATATTGGGGGTGCTGCCAGCTGTTAGACCACCAGAGGTGCTGCTGCCGCTTCCCACTGTGTTAACTGCTAAACCGCCAGAGGATGTTTTCTTCACAGGTACCACCACACTCCTACAAAAAAAAAAAGAAAAAAAAGAACACAGTGCATTTCATATACATACACATGAAAATTATACATCAACTATTAAAATAAAATCCATGCCAAAAAATTACATAGACTAAACAACAAATGTTAAATTGATAAACTGATTCACTGGAGGTTGTGGGTTGTTGCCCTGGAGCAAGACACCAAAACCGTAACAGCTTCATGCTGCTGCAGCAAAAGCAGCCACTAACTTTAGTCTCAAACTGTGAAAACTTCATAGAACTATTGATATATTCTGAATTATGGCACAGATGTAATAATAATGTAAAAAACTGACTTTCAGTAAAGCCATTATCTGAAAATGAGGCTTTGTTCTTGTGATAGAAAATCCCTCAACTTTCGTGTCTTCTTTATTTTCTTCTGAAATATGTAAACATCTTTTTATTTCAGTAATTTTTTAGGTTTATAGTCATGTTGATCATCTCTTACTGCTGTCAGACCCGGCCAGCATGAGTATACTCAGATGTTAGTCAGGACATTCAGAAAGGTAAACATCCTGACCTGTAACTCGATCTTTTAGCATAACATATGCAACGCAAACACACACAAACATACACACACAAGAGGGTAAAGTAAATAAATCTCAGGGCAAGAAGCCAGTCAGCCAGCTACTACACTTTCCCCTACATCTGCTCTTGCCACCAGTTGCCCTCTGCTGCCCTCTGCTCTGCTTGTAATGCTGAAAACATACCCAGACCTAATGAGAGGCTCTCCAGGAGCAACTTGGTAGTTTGCACATTTGCAAATTGTCTGTGAGACAGAACCGCAGTAAGAGATTCAAGACCTTCTATCTGGCATTTGCTCTGTACACATCAGGCTGATGTACATGAAGTACATGTATGTATATATGACATATTTGTATATTCTATATTTTAGATCTGTCTTATAAAAATACCACTTTTTAATTATTTTTTGAGAAACAGAGCCCTTGGAAGTAGAGAAACGGGAGATTGCAAAATAAACCAAAAAACTGTACACATTAAGTCAAAAATAGATCTAAAACTAAACTGTGGTTTCTTTTTTATTTTTAGAAGCTCCTGTACAAAATAGCACAAGGTGCCAAAAAAGAAGAGGTCAGAGCTCATGAAAGAAACATGTAAAGAAAAGCTTGTGCAAGCTTGAGATGAAAGTTACACTTATGACCTCGAGTAACAGAGCAGGAAAGCACACACACCAGTACCTCACCAGACCACTGTTCACATGCAATCTGACTGGCCCAGGATTAAAGATGATGCAGTGAACTTGGCCCTGCAAGAGCTCCCTGACAGGAAAGAGAAGGAAAGCTTGTTCTTATGAGGGCTGCAGTTGGCCTTTGGGTTTGTGAGGGTGCCAGATAACGTCTTGTCCAATGTCCTGCAGTTACTCTGGGTGACAAAGGCCAGACCTTTGCTCTGTCACGAGCTAAGCCTGCTGTCATCTGAAGCAAATCCCCAGAAATCCCCCCTCAACAAAACAACACAGACTTTTACTGTTTTATAGTTACTACACCCACAGTCCATCTAAGTGAAACATGCTGAAGTCAATGAGAAACAAAGCTAACTTTGTCTAGATATATTTCAGGCTTTTAGGTAATTTATCTTACATGCTTTTCTAGAGTACAACTGATCTCTCAGAATTATCAAAGCTATGGCATTTTCTGTAACAGACAAAATATCTCTACTTTATCTCTGTGGACAAAATATACAAATGGCAGTAAATGGCACATATACTGTAGTCGGTCACTTAATGTAACTAACAGGCATTACAATACCAAAAATAGTAGTAAAATAACATTTTTGAAATTTAGCAAAACAAAATTAAGTCAACCATATGGAAGAAAGAGTAAGTCTAAAGCCTGAAAGCTTCCTGAAATATTAATCTCTCCAGAGATACAGCTGTGCTCTGAACAACACTGATGACAACACTGATTTATTTAATAGATCTCTGTACTGCTCTCCTCTGTGAAATCTCATTGACACATATCAGAACATCAGTAGCGTGTTTTGATTGTAGGAACTGGGTGTGAATTTAATCTTGCTCTCTAAATGTATCTCTTGCTCACATCTCTAGCATTAGATCTACACAATTTTGTTAAAATATCAGCCTCTTTTAATGAATAATTCATTATCTGAGTGCTCATAAATCATGTATAGATTATCTAGTGCATATTTTATTAATAGGATTGTCTTAATTGAGTTGCAGAGAATAAAGCAAGGTTTAATCTTGGGATGAATATTAATGAGGTCTGCAGCTGATGGAGAGGACTGTAGTGTAAAGAATAACCAAAAAATGTTTCCTTTATATATCCAACAGACAGAATCTAATCTAATACGGCTTTATTCAGAAATATAAGAATAGAAACAGAGGTAATGTACTCACAAATTATATTACAACAATTGCCACTGCTCTCCATCATGAGGAAAATCTAATATGTAAGGACAACAATATCTCAGTCCATTTGGATACTTTTTGGGAAGGAGAGAGAGAAAGGGAGGAAGTTAAGGATTACTGAAAAATTTCTGTACAATATTCCTATCTAGTCTAACGGAAATCTGGATGTTGAGTCATTTAAACCCCTCTACCTTAGCTCTAGTAGAGGTGCTTCAGTGACGACTGCCTCTGTGCGCTCCACTTTAAGCCATTTTTACCCTCCTTTTTCCGTTTTGATGTTGTCACTCCCAATCTATCTAATCCCTGACAGACAAATGAAAGGCCTGTCCATGGTTGGCAGCTCATTTCGCTGGCAGGTGGCAAACAATTAGACACAGCAAATAGAGGCTGGAAGGGGAGTGACATGAAAAGCATGAGACAAAGTTGTGTATGTGGTCAGCAAGGTTTGTGTGAAAGCATTTCAAAAATAATACACTTTGCTGTGGTGACTCATTTCAGGCTGCCAGTTCCCATTATGGGTGTGAGTGGTGAGTGCGACAGGGGAGGCCATGGTGTGGCGTGAGGCCGCTTCTGTTTAATCTGTCATCAACACCCTGGAGACCCCCAACCTCTCAGCTGTCCTCTCTGCACATACTCCTGCATCTTCTCCCCTATTCATCAGGCTCACCTCAGCAGCAGCAGCAGCATGCATGCATTAAAAGAAAAGAGAGGCACCATTGTTCCTTCTGACTCACTGTGTCCTGTCTGGAGTCTGGCAGTGACTACGCAGTCACACATTAAAAACTCGGCCAAATCAGCATAAGAGTTTTGTCTGCTCTAAACCAACTAAAATTATTCTCAAAATAATGATTGTCTAAACTTTATGAACCATAGGAGACAGAGATCAGGGGGAGTGGAAGCTTGAAATCCCTGCAGGAGCAGATTTGTAAACTTCTAAATCCAGACAGATTACTGTGCGGTTTTATCTAATCCAGCAATGTAAAT
This sequence comes from Sandelia bainsii, assembly GCA_032362345.1. Classification (NCBI taxonomy): domain Eukaryota; kingdom Metazoa; phylum Chordata; class Actinopteri; order Anabantiformes; family Anabantidae; genus Sandelia; species Sandelia bainsii. The sequence goes on from JAUMHL010000005.1 coordinate 6,397,356, forward strand.
AAACCACAGCAGTGCCGCAGTGCCACAGTGCTCCAGGGACCTTTTCAAACACAGGAATTCCTTTAAATGAAGCGTGAGTACAATGCAAGTAGCCTGAAACGAATAATGTGTCACATGCAAATTATATAGCATTTGTGGTACCTGGATAACTACAATAAATCCTGGGGATTAACATTTTATGGTCACTTGAGTGATAACACACAAGAGCACACATACATTTTATGGCATGAAATGTCATAAAATGAAATAATGCAGATTAAATGTCAACTGTGAAGAATTTGACAGCTCAAGAAAGCGTATTAGCTGATTTCTATTCTATAGAGAAATAACTGGAAACTACTGGATGAAAGATTAGGAAAAAAATACATCCATCATCAGCAAGAATAGCAGATGGTTAACTGTGATGTAAAGTGTACATGATTTGAAGTAAATAGACTAAAACATGCAAAACTGTGATTCTCTGCACAACAGACTACCAACCCAAGACACTTGCTCACCTGTCAAATGAGTGAAACTGCATAGGAAGCATAGCCTGGGCCTTGGCAGCAGGGTCTGCATAAGCCACAGGCTCCAGGCCAGCCTCCATGCCCTCTACTGGAGCTGCCACCAGACTCTTCAGAATCTCCTTGACATTGATGCCCTTGTTGGACTGACTAACACTGATGATGCAGGAAGGTGGTTTCAGCAACTCCACGCTGGGTGATTCAGACAGACTCTCCTGGGACTTCCTCACCTCTGAGGACAGCGTAGATATGAGTTCACTCATAGTGTCTGGTCCTCCAGCATTGTGCTCCAGGTCAGACCCATTAAGGATGCTGGCTACCTGCTCCTCGCCAATTCCAGAGTCTATGTGGGGAAGAGCATTCTCCATGCGGACATGTTCAGTTGGTGCAAGATGATCTTTACTGTCAAATTCCAGGGGTGTCTCTGCAGAAGATACACGCATGTGCACGCACACACAGACACACACACAGACACACGCACACAGACAGAAAATGAGGATGAAGAGGTAGAGACAACAGTGAGCCAGATAAAAAATATATGTGGCTGCCTGTGTCAAATCTTTATAAATGTATTACGATTTTCTTTATGATTTGATTGATTAATCATTTAATAAAAAAGAACAATGTCCAATGTTATTAACAGGTTCACAACCTAGTTATCAAATTTACAATAAAGAAATAATCACATTTAAGTTAAGTTAGAACTAAGCTAAGCTATCTAAGCTTCCGTGGTTTTATAGGAGGAGTTTGAGTATTGTAAATAATTACATTTTTACTCCCTACACTGATATTGATAAACATTTCATATTAAGAAATGAGCATGTAAAACTAAATAATTTGATACCAATAGCAATGAATAAAACTGCATTCCAACGCTGGCTTTATATTCCCAGCCAAAGAGTAAATATAGCATGTGTAGATAGAGCCATGTGCCAGCACAGCTCCTTAGATCTCCCTCCAGAATCTCTGATCCTCTGGTGAGATTATCTCTCTGTTATTCTTCTTCTATGCTAATAAAACATTTATCCTTTTCTTCAGCTCCCTGCTGCCTAAAGCCTTGGTAGGCATATCATTTTCATTGCTTTGAAACAGCGACAGAAGAGTCAGATAGCTGCTCTATTATTCTCCTACATAATATACTGTACACTGTTCTTTTCTATATAAGAGTGTGAACCAAGAATCTTATTAAACTCTACAACACTGTCCCTTCATACTTTGAAAATCCATTGTCTATACAGGGATCATCGTGACCCAATAAAATGTTTGTCGATTCTGCTGTCAACCTGCACAGATGCCTCTCTAGTTCGATTTGGTTCCTCCTGACCCAGTGGTTACCTAGATGCAAGTCTGGTCATATTAATATTCATTATATGCCCCCTAACAAGGTCAGCAGGGCCTGATTTAGCCAACAAGTCGTCTGGCTTCCTGGTCCATCAGACAATCGTCTGCCACATGCCGTCTGGAAAATTCCCCCATTTTCTGGTGAAATTTATGAAGGCAGCAGTGTGCCTCTCTCCTCCCAGCAACCTCTATGATCCCATTCTCCTCTGGTGGATTGCTTGCCTAATGGGCACTGACAGATGGGGCTGAAAATAGCAAGCCTGGCTCCACTGCCCCAAAAACCCACAATAGTTGTCCAAAATGCTGCTGCTTTCCTATCTCCTAACTTTGCATTGCTCATCTCCTCATTTCTTAAGTTCCTCTTTAAATTACACCTTCATATTTCCTTTGGCGTCTTTTCTTTTCCTCATTTCTTTTATTACCTTCACCTTATGTTTACTCGTGCATCTCATAATAGAAAGTTCACACTGCAGCAGACATTGCATTATACCTTTGTAGGCAGCCACTGATTTCCTTTCATGAGACTTAATGTATGATTTATGACTTAAGGCATATACAACTTTTCATTTCAGAACAAACAATACATATTCTAGTTCATGACTGCCATCTCCAACCCCAGTCTCTGTTTGTTTCCACAGTGCAATTAGCAGAGCTCATGAATAAATCATAGGTGAGCGAGTGGAATGCAGTCAGGGTATCCCTGCTGTTTTACTGAATGAGCTCTCAGCTCAAGCTGGTAACAAGGACACTTAAAGCTACAATGTGCAACTTAAGCTAGTGCTAGCATGAGGCTCAAAATCAATCCACTCTACTCCACTCAGTCCTCCCTCACATTTCAGGTAGCCTACATTATGAAATTACAATAAATGTTAATGCTTCAAAATGGTGATATCAAGCAGAAATCTCTAAACTGCTGGCCGTGCTGTTCACTGAGTGGGTCACAGGTGGCTATAATAGCACCTCTCCACATTAAGACAAGTTTTGGAGCATAGTTCTAGTAAAAAATATTCAAAAAAGTTGCATACTATATCTTTAACATTCATTAATATTAGACACAATCGACACAAGCCATGAAGAGTGAGCAGGAGGAATGATATAAGAAGGGAGGGGCACAGCTCTTAACACCTGTGCTGGTTGGTGAGTTGATCTCCTGATGCATGGTGCGGCCTGACTGGCTGCTTATCCTGGAAGTCTCACGTTGTGGCTCCAGGATGTCGCGGTACTTGGAGACCATGAGGACAGAGATGAAATACACCACAGCTAAAGCCAGGAACTGGGCTTGCTTACTGTCATCCTGTGGAGAAGTCACAACATGGTTATGCTACTCTCTATTCAGACAATCTTACTTCACACAATCAACTGCTACTGCTTCAAGTGGTTTTCTCACAGCTAGACCAAGAAAACACATTGAAAGTACTGTTTTCAACAGATTGCAGCTCAGTGAACAAGAGCACATCTGGTGTTTCACCTGTTGACTGAAAGGTGTTACACTGCACACCTGTTTGTCCCTATTTACATCCTCTGTACCTGTAGCCAAGTCTCTGTGACATGCATGTCCCAGCACAGACACACACATAGACCCACACTCACCACATCACGAAACACCACAGCGCGCAGTCGATTGATGTCCACATCCTGCAGAAGGCGATCAGGGTCCTTGATGGGAGACAGGTTACTAGGGACAGTCTCTATAGGTGTCTAAAGCAGAAAAACAACACAATATGAGATTCTAGACGTTTCAGTGGAAACTCAATGAAAGTAAAGCTTTTGCTATGATTTTCTTTTTATATAGTTTTAGAGAATAAAAATAGACAAATATTGAGTGGAGTCTGCCAACATAGGGGATAGAAACTTATGCTAACAACAGAAGAACAGATTTTGCGTCAGATCATATTATAACCAAGGGGGAAAATGTATTTACAGTAAAATGACGATTTTTAACTGGGAGCACAGAAACCAGAGTTATGACACCACATCCTACCTTGCTGGTCACAGAACTTTGCAGGATTTCCTGAGTTTTGTTGTTGTTAAGAATGGAAGACTTATTTCCCCTGTCCCTGTGTCTCTCCCTGCACTCCAGACAGTTCCTAACAGCCATACAACACACTGTGCGCGCACACGCACACACACACACACACACACACACACACACACACACACACACAGCATGGAATGGAAATGGAAATTAAATGTTTATAACATGCATGACCTCTTTAAAACTAATCAGTTATCTCTGATGACTATTTGTTCCAGGCTGTCGGGACAGAGACTGGGAGTAAAATCAGCAGCCAGAACAATTTCACTCTGAAGACAGTGATGAGATATTGTAAGTTTGCAACAAACATGCTGAAGTCTAAAGGCTATTTACCATACCGCAGAGCACAACTTGGAGTCAACAAACTAGAAAACACAGTACAGCACAGAGACTCACAGGCAAAAAAACAGATACAGACACACATTCACAAAAATCCAAACATCTTCCTGACTTTTCTTTGACTTCTTTATGTCATAAAATAATTCTAAAAACCAATTCAATAAAATGGACCTTTTAGTAATTCTGACTTCAGCAGTTGTCTACTTTGCTTGCAGATTTAATTAATCAAATATTTATTGTGTACATGCTCATTTAAACACACAAGGGCAGAGAGCCTTGTGAAGTCCTATGGAACACATCAGTGACGGACACAAAAGGCTACTACCTACTACCTGATTGCACTGCAAATTATTCTCTCTGCTTGTTATGAATTCTAAAGTGACAACCTGCCATATTTTATGCTGGAAACTGCAGCACACCCTGCATCATCCAATTTATTATACAATTAGTAAAGGACCCTTAAATTAATTAGCTTTGTTGATCAAACAGAGGATTTTCAGGGATTAGGCAAATTATTAGTGTGTGAAGAAAATACCATTACGGCATTTTGTAGCTCATCAATTTCTGGATGATACTGGCAATAGATGCTTTTTGCCTCTCACAATCCCATATAAAGACGCTGTTATTGTTTTACTCCCCCACTGCACTGACTGACATTCACACACAGTCAACTTACAATCATGATCTTACCAAGTCTGAGGCACTGACGCATCAGACCCCCAGAGGACATGTTCTTTTCGGCCTCAATCTCACTAAAGTTGAGGGAACTTGAGAACACCAACACGTCTACCATAACCATGAGACGGGACAGGAAAGTAATAGCCGTCTCTGAAGACATGCCCTGTGTTGCCTCGATGTTTTCCACCTCCGTCTTGCAGAAGCAACAAGGGGAAAAAAACAGTCACATAAAATAAAAGCACACATCTTTTCTGTCACATTATCACCTGCAGTTTTGATTAAAACTACTTCTTTTAAGAGAAACATGCAGTTAAATTATTGAGCATATTTCAACTCCATAGAAGGTAATATTTTGTTAAATACTGTTTTGGGGTTGACTGAAAGCAAACACTTTTTGTTACCTCTCCTTACTTTAGTGTTAAAACCTGGGGAGTTTTTTCTATGGAAAACATTAGAAAAAGATCTACACCAGACCTGCTGGACAAGGCACTATCAGATCTCTTTAAAAAGTATTGAGAACAAATGGGTTATAAAGTATGAAATTGAAAAAATAAAATAGCATAAATACCAACCTTAACACTCTTTGACACGCATAGACAAAATAAACAAAAGAAGATAATTAAAAGCTATTTATATTCAAGACTGCAAATTAAATCTGATAATTACAGTGGATCAGTAAAAGTAAACATTAATGATGTATGTATATTTGTTAATTACAAACAAACACTGTGCCAAACAAATGTCTTCAACATAAATGTAGCAGAGTGAAGCTGAGCAAATAAAGGTACCCCAATCAATAAGGATAAACAAATAAGTCCTATTTCCCACATGTATATATTGATTGTTGTAAACTAGCAGTTATAATAAACTACCACTAGATGGCACTATTCCCCATTCAGTGAGGACTGCACTTACGGAAGGAGACGTGGCTGCAGAGAGAAGAGGCAAAATCCCTCCACAAGCTATAATGATGTTATCTGCCATTTGTGAGATGAGGTGGATAGTGTTGTGGACAAAAATTATGTTCTCATTACTATTAACGAAGTCCATGACCGATTTGGTTGAATGACTGCAGGGAAAGGTGTGATAAAAAAGGTTATTAGCACAAGCATTTTATATTCACATTATATAAATCATAGCGCAATCACTACAACCGTGCTCACCCTCCCTCTCTCTGCTTCTCTTAAATACACATATAGCAATTCACACACCTTCTCCAGACATGGATGTCAGTCTCCAGTGCAAACAGTAGGTCAGTGAGTAGCCTCTGGTGCATGGCTGACCATTTGAACTCTGGGATGCGGAACATGGTGGTACGTGGCCCAGGGCTGAATTGATGCCGCTGTTCCTCTGTCATGGGCATCCCCCTGAACCCCAGGTCCACACGTATGTCCCTCTCCATTTGGGTGGCGAGACGACCATGCAGGCTCTGATAGGACACCAATTAATCAAAAAACAAATAAATAAATAACAAATGATTTTGGCATCACATGTACAATCATTGACCATCATGAGATATTGTATATAGACTAGCTGCAAATCCTATTCCTTTGTCAAGATTGATAGTGGTCTCTTAATGAGATATAATGCTGCTGTCATACTATTCACTATGAATGATGAATTGCCAAATTAAAGTGAGTCCTTGGATAACCTCTTCCCGCCTGCGGGTAAAGAAAAAAAAATACAGCAACTGCAATGCAACCTCTAAACATAAGATGAATGAGTCAGCTAGGTGCTGCACATAAAGCCTGTTTAAAAAACAGCAGCAATGAATTGAACATGAGCAATTACGCAACAGGAGAGAAAGGTTTAAAAATAAATCCTGCCCTCCATCAGTGACCTAGTCAAGGCGAAAGAGCCTGACCTCTGAGAAAGAGCACAGCTCATACAAGAAAGAGAGAGCAATGAACAAATCCCAGGCGAGTGTTACTGAATAATGCTTCGTCTATTTCTGCCCACCTACTGGCTCAGCCAACTATTCCAGCAGCCCAGTTTCCAGAGTCTCAGAGGTACGACGCCTGATGTGCACCAGGCCATCCTGTCCCCATTACAAGAAACACTGGGGAGGAGAATGATTCCTATGGACCTGTTAATATAGAACCACTCACTAAGGCCAACACATCCTGACTATGGCAAACAGGGTTCCCCCTCATTAGGTTATCCAGCGTTTATGATCAGGTACTGCATTTCCATCTGTCAAAGACTGAAATCAGTGAACCTTTACTTTTCCTTTCTGATGACTCTGACTCTGACTTGTATTTGTTTATTTACGTCCCTTTTTGTTATGAATATTACTTTCACACACCTGTGTGGTGGCTGTTGTCTGAATCTTCTTTATCTCCTTGTCTTTGCCATCGTCTGATCTCTCTGTGTCAGAAGTGTTGCTTGCTGCATCTGCTGCACTGCTGGTCTTACCAGCTGAGGGGTCACCTTCAGATAGTGCTGTAGCTGTCGTCTCTGTAACCTCTGGGCTTTTGGAGGAGGTCTCAGCGTCTGCACCAGCAACAGAGCTGATGCTCTCTAAGGCTGCCTGCAGTTCAAACTCATCTTTCTCCAGGATACTGGGTAAAGAGCCAAGCTCAGAGGTGCCTGTCATGTGAGCTAGAAGGCCCAGTTCATCACTGGCACTGGTGTGCACTGGAGGCTCTGGGCTGGGCAGGACCAGGGGCTCAGTTGAACTGAGATCAGGCAGCTTGTCCTCTATGCTGCCTGTCACCTTGCCAAACAGGAAGCTGTTGCTGTTAGGGATGCTGTCCTTATCGTCATCTAGCGTAATGAGAGGGGGTGCGTTTTGGTCATCCATGCTGCCCTTTGGCAACAACACTCGACTGACATTACTGTTCAGCTTTTCTACAGCAGCACAGTAAACATTATCCAACATTGAATCCACCTCCACCAGTGTTCCATTCTCAGATACTCCCAGACTTTCAGAGGACAAGTCCATATCATCCAGCTTAACCTCTGTAGCCTCCACCTTTTCAGCTTTGATGTCCACCAGAAGGTCATGAACATTGACCCTAACGCCATCTACTGTACCCTCCGTTCCCCTGAGACCCTCTTCAGGCTCCTTCCCGTCAGCCAGAAGGTTGCGCGAGTCAGCACTTTCATAGTCCGTCTCACTCTCTGGTGTCTGGGAACTGTCATCTATTTCTCTGATCTCAATTGTGCCCTTGATGCCAGAGGCCTGAGCAGACAGACCAGAGATGGTGCTAACTAAACCCTTCTTCCCTTTCTTAATATTCTCCTCCTCCTGACGCTGGTACTCCTCATACATTTTAGCCAAGTACTCCTTATGTGCCTCATACGTCACCTGTAAAAAGGGCAATGTTACAGACGATGTTAGCCACATATTTGTGATGCAAACAACTGTGAAGATCCATTTAGAAGAAGATTAACAGTTAAGACACAACAGATTAAAAATGTTTCCCTAAACAGTAGAGGTCAGTGTTTCCCCTTTGTTGTACTATACAGCACAGTACTCACCTTAGAGTGTGCTATAGAGAGTGTGTCCACCCACACACGCCATCCTCCCCACTCATACCTGATGGCATGGTAGAGGAGAATACGAAAGATGTTGTACACCATCTCAGTGATCTTCTGCTCGTCAGAGTTTTTAGGGTTGATGTAACCAAGAGAAAACATCCAGTCCTGCCATACGGAGCACTGAAGCAGACACCTGTAACACACACATCACAAAGTCAACAAACAGAATCTGCATTATTGTATATAAGCTGGAAAAACTCTGATCCACTAGTGTTCAGCAACTTTTGATGATAAAAGAAATAGTTTAAAACTAGAAAGTTTCTGGAGAAACTTTGAAGGTGCCTGCCACTTTGAGCCACTGAACCTTAAAGTCATCTCGCCAGTAAGAAAGCAGGATTTACCATGGCAATTTTCGTTGCCATGCCATGCATTGCCTCCCATTCATTTTCAATGGCAGGCACCAATTAAATATAATTCAGGATTTTAGTCTTTCTGCTTCTCTTTGTGGCATTTCAGTGCTGTTTTTTATTTTATTATTCACATTAACCAGACTGTTTTGCTAGTTTTTCCATCCATATATTGATTCCATTATATATGTGGCAGCAGTATTTCACAAAACAAAATAACAGCAAGTAAACCAATTACATGTTCTTTTTTTAATTCAGTAGTTTGACTTGACAAAGCACTTTCTGCCTTTATTTTAGGCTAATTATGATGATGATTTAGGTCAATGGCTTCCCAAGACCTATAATTTAAATGCAATATGTGTGTGTCTATGTGTGTGTATCAAAAGGAGAAGTTGATTCTGCTGGAGAACATGTGCATGTATAATGATAATTTATCAATATGAGCCTATTAAACATGGTACAGAGAGGCAACAATGTGACTTTTTCTCTTTTTGATATCTAGAAGTTGGACTACTTTCCACTTGCCATGACTCAACCTCAAGAAAGCCTCACCGGGATGACTGAGAATCTTTATCAACACTTTCTTTGATATATCTATGGAGTGGTTGAGTAGAAGGCAGTTCTAACTTGTGCTCACCGTCTGTTTTCTCGACTGTTGCTGAACAGTTTGATCATGTCTGAAAGGAAGAGTCGCCGCACCTCCATCAGCTCAGTGCTGGGGGTAGAGTTCTTCAATAAGGTTGCCACCACCTTGAGAATCACTGATAGCACACGCACAAGATCACATATATATCATATTGTCAACGTTACCTGAGAACCGTATTCAATAGGAGGAATAAAACTCAGTGCAACACATAAGAGGCTTACTTGGGTTCTGAATCTTAACAGTGGAATCAGGCTCAGAATGAGGTTTGTGAACCACCTGTGTGCACACCTGCTCTGTCAGCATCTGGTGTGGGAAGCAGTGAGAAGACATCAGTCACACATTCTGTGCACAGAGACCAATGGTGCTGCAATGTCGGAACATTTGAGAAGAAAACGTTTTGTTACTTCGTATAGAGTGTTGTAGATCGTCACCGTCACAGTGTTGGTGTGCAGCATGAGCCTCTCTCCCAGGAGAGTAAAGAGGCTGTGTGTGTGCATGATCTCCACCTTCCTCCTGTGGATAAACACAAGCACGCACACACACACACACACATAATGGTAAAATAGCTTGTTTAGAGCTCCCTAAGCCACTGAAAGGATCAGTGAGTGCCGTCAGCTTGTTTCCCTATTCTCACCCACAGGGAGCCAGGCTCTGGAGACAAGTGTCAGGAACCCGCTGTCATAATTTGAGGGAATTTCGTTGGAGGTGTGTAGGATAACGAAGTTAGCCTGTCACTAGGAATGGCTCCCAGATACAACAGAGGCATACCACAGGTGAATGGGTTCAACAGTGACAAACTACTTCTGCATACGGTATAAGGACTGCTGTCATAAGTTCCAACGCTGCTCTACTCTACCACTGAATTATGCGAATTGGCCACTTAGAGGAAGACTGGTGTTCCTTGCAACTGAAAAAGTATGGGAATTTAAAAGGGTAAACTGATGATAGTTAGAAGCAGTATAAATCTGCTCAACCAACGATGTACAGTGGAAGGACGAGGCCTGCTCATTGTTCTTTTAGTGTTAATGCAGACATCCAAAAGTCTCTTTTTCCTTGAATACAGTTAAACATTTTTTAAACTGTTACAATGAAGGCACATTGGTTAAAAAAAAAAATTTTTTAAAGCATGCTATTAAGTTTAGAACAGATTTAATACCGGGCTGTTAGAGATAAGGTAATCATACAGCAGAATGCAAATTTAGTCCTAAAACCAAAAACTTGGCATGTCATATTAACAATGTTTTTTATCTTTACGTTTATGATTATGTGTTGAGTAAATGCAATTATAATCAAAGAGGTCTGAGCCAAACTCATATGTTTTGCCTGTGATCTCTTTCATCCTTTTTTTTTTCTTTTTCAGTTTTCCTCTACCGCATCACTGAACTAATACATATAAAATGACAAATTCAATTATCAAAAACTCATAACTTCAACAACGCACTGAAGAAACACGTTTAATTATTTATGAGCTACACTAGAGCTCATAGTGAACCAGCATTGTGCTTTAAAATGTATGAAAGCTATTAAGGTGTGGGGTGAAAGCAGGCTTTCATGAAGCACTCATGTCCCTTGAGGATATAGGCCTTTCACTTGTGCCTAGAGCAGTCTAGCATCTTATGCCTACCCTTTCTCTCCATTCCACAAGCACCAGTAACAACACCTGGTGCTCTCCCTTACTGTGAGCACAGCACAACCCCCACATCTCCCCCATCCATCCCTGTATCCCGCATGTTGAATCATAGGCTCTCCATCCGCAGGCTCTCCCTCTCTTCTCTATGTGCAGCAGAGGGTATGCCAACATCCTAGTGGGTACTTTATTATTTATTTCACACTGTGGGACATTGACTTGGACCTCTTCCACCTTTCCCTTATGTAAATTAATGGTTTTAGGGCACAATGCCAGGAATTCAGGTGTTCTAGAAAGAAGTGCACCCTAATTTGCAAAACTGGCAAGTATTCAAGAATTTCTGGCTCTTCTAATTGTACACTTTTTCAAGGGAAGGGCAGGAACAGATGAATCATCTCTCTGAAGGTAAAGCTTGATTTATGATTTTCCCGTTTCAGTGAGAAAATGGAAATACGTGGAGATGGAAAGGCTAAAAACAGCAAAACAACATGCAGTTTGACAGCATTAGATTTTATATGATAAAAAAAATACATGGTACATTTTTTTCATTACAACAAAACTTTAGAGTGTGTAGTTACAATCTGCACCACAGCTGTTGAAATAAGTTACTTACTTGTGGCCCAAATGCTTGAGGAAGTACCCAAGAACTTTCAGGGATTGTACTCGAATGCTTTCACTCTTAGAGGTCATGAGCTTGTAGATTACCCTGGAATAGACAAAAGCAGCGAAAGCTGGAAACAGCACTTGGTTTTCACAGAATAAATTAGTTGTCAACTACTTAGCTTCAGAGTGAATTTACATTAGCATTAAATGAATGTCCTAATGAAAGCAGCAGTCTTTTTTCTTACAACTCACAAATAGTGCTACATTTTATAGGATCACATTGGGTAAATTTGATCGTCTCTGTCACATTGTGAAAATAATGTTAATATTAATATTTTCCTGCATATTTTCTTTCTTCAACAAACATACAAATTATTCATGCATCACGTAGCCACACACAAGCAGCACACGTGTTAAGGGATTAGGTTTATTTTGTGAAGTAACCCCTTCATCTTATGCCTGAACAGCGAAGGGATTGTGTCTTCCCCTGAGGGGCTTACCGTATTCCATTTCTCTGGTCAAAAGCAGGGATCATGGAGGCTGGATGCTCAGACATGAGGGCTACCACTAACTGCAACACATCATGCAGATTTTCATCCTGCAGATGTAACAGATGATATGAGTGACTCAGCTACAACAAATCATTTCATGTTCATACTTCCTTTGCTTTAGGACATCTCCTGCTCTGTGTATTGCACTGTATATGTGTGGGTTGTGCATAGCAATGAAGGCACGTGGCTGCAAGTGCGGGTCAAAACCTTTCCTAGCTGTAAAGGAGGTAAGCCGCGTCAAGTGCATCTATGTAAGATAAAATTAAATAATGTTGGTTTAATGATATGAATGCCATCTAATGTTGGTATTTTGTTCTGTATCAAGTATCTTTCATTCAGTTAAAGTTTTGTTCAGGTTCGACACCAGTATGCTTACTATCCATTCACATTAAATGTGGGAGAGCTAATATCTTCCTGTGGAGTTCGCCTTTTTGATAGTTTTAATGTCTGCTTTTACTCCTGCCAATATAACCAGTATTGTTACTTTTATGATGGTTTTGAGATTAATTGTTAAACTATCTGAGATTAGAATTTGATATTGGAATTGCGCACAAGTACAATAGCTACAGTACTGTTATGTCCTTTGTTTTTGCGGTCAACTGTTTTAGTCAACAAAAAAAAAAGAAGTTCATTACTAATGGTACAAACAGTCTGCATTTTATACTGTTGTAGTTTTGTGGTTGTAATTTAAGAGTACATTGTCTAAGAAGAAGACAAAAACTTTTCATCACTGTATAGGAGCGAGAAGCTCCTGATACCACACACAAATTCCACCACAGGTGCCAGTAAAAGGAGAACAGCCTAAACATAATTTCCTGATTGTTCAGTTGCCACACAACAGAACTCAGATCTACAGTGCAGTACACCACACCAGTTACACAGAGAAATCAGAAGAGAAAGACAGAGAGACAGAAACGAGGGCAGGTGAAAATACTGTTTTTCTTCTTTGCTCAGACTAATGACTGTGACTGCAGGGAACACATAATATATATGGCAATTGTTCCACCTTCAATTGCAGAAAACACCTGAGCCCTTTGCCCACCTTACAAGAATACAAGGGCGTAGCTGTTGGCCATTGCCCAATGAAAAGTACATTGGCAATCGAAAAGATTAATTAATTTTAAAATGGAAAACAAACTTCTCCAAGATGCAATTCTGAAGGTGTGCACCAAAGTGGCACACTAACACACTGAGTGAAGTCACTTAGGGCTACGGGAGACTCATGTACCTCATGCATTGTTAACAAATAGTTCAGGATGCTCTGCAGCTCATCCTCCTTCACGCCTCTGTCCTGAAAGAATAAAAAAAAAAAACATGAAAAATTAAATGATAAACAAGGGAAATAGCTGAAAGAGTCACTGTATTAAAATGTACAGTCAATATGTGTGTCAGTCAATATGCAACATGAATATTTTTCATTTTGGTACAATTTAAAAGAAGGTACAAGCCATTACTGCAAGAATAACAATCAGTTATACATGTGAATAAGCTTTTATAGTCCAGTGTGTCACTTTTTATTGTGCTTAGATTGGATGTGCAATGGATGTACCAGTGAATTGAAGTTACTGCAACAAAACAGAATGAACAGTCAGAAAACATGTTTGCCTACAAAGTGTAGCCTAGTGATAACATGTAGATTTCATGTGTGTTCCAGGATAAAACTAAAATAATAATCATAGTATATGACTTTATCGGTCATGCATTAGTGAAGCCTTAAATAGGCTAACTTTACCTCTGACTTTGCTACGGTCAGTCAATTACACCCTGATAAAGCAAAAAAAAACAACAAAAAAAAACAACTGCAAATTGTCTCATTTGAAAAGCTGAAGCCCACAGATTTGGTACATTAAATGAATAAAATGATTAAATAACTCTTAGAACAGTAATTTATTCATGACTTTGTGATTTATTGATTTCTAATTAATTCATTAACATTGTTTCAGTACAATTGATTTTATAGTGACACACTTTTTAGTATGAGGAAATTATGAATTTATTAAAGAGTGGACTGGCAGACCATTTTAAAGGATAACACAAGAAGAAATCTCCATATTTTCTAGGCATATCTCAAAATCAAGCTGCATGAAGACATGCCTCGCAGCATGTGGGATATACCTTCAGGATGAGTTGCTTGAGGAAGAGAAGCATGAATGCCCGCAGAGAAATTATTTCTTTCTGGGTCGGCCTTGTACCATCTGTAGTTTGAGAGAAAGTGTGAGAAGTAATAGAAATGAGAGGAGTAATAAAAATGAGAACGTATGTAGTAGAATCGAAAAAGATATCTTTTTGTTTTTTGTTTTTGTTTTACATTCACATCAATCTTTTCAATGTTTTTACTGTCAGTTTTATTCATGGTTTATTTTCACAATCTAAAATCCTTTTGATGATAATGAAATGTTTCTCTCACTGATGTTGTGTCTTCTCTTCCTCTGAATGACAAGAAAAGTGGATGAAACAGGGACACTTTGAAAGTCATATTCAGTTTTTGTCATATCGTGAGCTTTGTGTTGATTTACTGGATTCACCTTGAATGTGTGTATCAACACTGTTACCAGGTCTAGCCAACAGTATATTAACTATGACTACAATACAGTTTATATACATGAACCGTTTTAATTAATTAATTAATTTGGTTATTTATCTATCGGGAAGCCCATTAGCTTCCACAATAGTGGTTGCTAATCTTCCTGGGCCTACACTTTCAAATAAATTCTTATAAAAGCATACAAACATTAATATAGTCCTAAATCACAATAAGGGAAATCTAGAAATATGATTCAACAGAGTCTTCGTATTTTTATATATTTTTTAAATTTAGGAATACCGATATAGTTAGTCATTACTCTCACGAACCCGATTCAACGGACCGAATGCTGTCAGCAGGTGTATGTATGTTGTGCAAATAAAGACGAATGAGAGAATATGACATAAAGCATTGATTAACTGTCACATCACAGAGGTGCTGTAACAGCAGCTGCTGCTCTACTGGTTTGGTTGGAAGAAGAATTAATTTTGACACAGTCAGATCATATTTAATACAGTATGTTGAGCTCCTTTGTTTTTATCCCATATATCAAGTTTTCACAACTATACTGAGAGACACATAAATGGCTTGTAGCAATGGGCGATAGAACACAGAGATTTTCAGTGAGACACACCAGAAATCAGAATATGCCACATTCTATATGTCCATTCAAACTCCTTAAGATTAGCAGCAATCTCATTGTAACACAGAGACTCCATTCTGGCAGTAAAACCTGGAATATACTCATTCATTTTGTATTTCTCCCAATCAGCTAGACATGTATAAAGGCACTGAAAAAATCCTTTGTATTTACAGACATATTAAATGACAGGGAAAATTGGTCACTTTGTTCAGTGCCTTTCTTTTCCTCTCAGCCCTGATAAACTCCAACCTCCACCTTGGCTGGACACATGTTCATTTGAAACAGGGACAGTGACATTGATGACAGATACATTGGCAACTGACCATCCTGCTTCTCCAACAGCCAGTCAGTGTAATCAATGACGAGGCTCCCTGAGGTTGCAGGAGGACGGCATGTGCTGCTGCATCCCGACACTGATTAATAGAGTGAGAGAGGAAAACCCAGTGCAGGGAGAGACCCTGACATGGAAGGGATGATAAGAACATTATTACCACAGCTACTGCATCCAAGTTATTCACAACCAATTATGCTCCGCAGCTCTGCACAGCTCTTGTTTTGCATTCACAGATTGCTTTACTTCCTGCATCCCAAGGGTACAGGGAGAAAGAGTTTATTGAAAAACGATTTATGTCCATGTGATTAATGCAGGAATCTTATTTCAGCTTATAAGTGATGATAATAAAGTCACAGCATACATAATATCATGTATCCTGTATGCAAACTTTTAAAGATAAAGATAAAGAATAATAACATTTTCACACACTAAATGCTTTTAATAAACAAAAAGACTAATAATACCCTCTAATGCAACATTATTTTTAATTACTGTAATAATAAATCTTTGCCAGAATCCAAGTTGCAACTAATATTTGTTTTTCCTGTTTACTCTGATCTGTTCAGAGCATCTGGATTATGTTAACTATGAAGTACAATGGGCAAACAGGAGGAAATAAACAATACAAGTGAACTGTTGAGGTCCCAACCTCTCTCTCTCTCTCCACAGCTCTTGTAATGCACGTCCTGATCTCAGTTTGCTCCAGTGGATTTCCCAGGTTACACCTGTGTAAAACTGAAGCCATATAGTGCTGAAAGAAGAGAATGTATGCAAACCGTTTCCTGACTTTGTTCAAATTAGTTATTTAACATTTTCATCACAAAGAAGGCACACACAAAAATCAATTCAACCTGAAGCCCTGATCAGACTATTCCTCTGAAACATCTCTACACGTCTGCCATTGGTGATTTGTCTTTAAATAGGACCAGAATCCGGATGACTTGAACATGGGGACTGGCCAGACAGCTTTGCTGCCCATCTCATTACTCATTATTTAGTAAAACAGAGGCAAGGCAGACACAGAAACAAAACGAGAATGACAGATATTGAGACAGATTATGTGTTGTCTTGAGGATATATATCACAGGCTGTGAGAAGTTGAGCAATAGGCATCTATCTGAGTGCCTGCAGTCATTCTGTGTGTAACCAAATGATACATGGCTTTAATGTGATGACACTCTCTATTAAGACTCAAGGGGGGAAAAAGAGAGACACTTCCAGAAAAAGAGTGAATAGCTGGAGGAACTCCATTTTAGATGTCCTCCCTGTGTCCTATAATTGAACACTTCATTATCTGCTTGGCTCTCTCTTCTTATGTGTCTTTGTTTGGTCATTTCTCAGTTTAGAAGGACAGAGAGAAAAACTGACCTGCCAAATCAAGCTCAGATCAATGGAACCAGACCCACTCTGAAAATTACCTACAGCAGGAAGGTGATCTTTCTAAGATACTCAGGAGTTTGGTCATTTTCCTATCCCACTACCCTCACAGGGATTCAAATATTAGCACCAATTACAATTTGCTATTCAAAAAGGCTACAATTAAGGAAAGCTTAACTAGAACTGGAGAAGGATTTATATGCAGGTGCAAGGTGACTGAACTTACAGCTTCAAGCTGAACACACCTGATCCAGGTAATCAGCAATAGGTAGGGAAGGGATAGTTGAAAACCAAGCAGGATAGTAACCCTCAAGGACCAGGGTTGGCCACCCCTGTCCTAGAAGATGAGCTCTACACAGGTTGCGTTTTCATCATCTATTAAGTCTTGTAGAGTTCCCTTGCACAAGATAAGAAGGGATACAGGTCACTGGAGAGTATAAGTAGAGGAACAAGGAACAAATCTAAAACAGCAAAAGTGAGACACAGAGGCCGGCGGACTGAGTTAACTTAAAGTGTTGCAGTATTATTCCAGCAAAGGTCCCATAACGATTAACAGAGAATCAATTACCATCACTCACAGCCCTCCTAGATCAATAATGTAAGCTAAGTGCATTGATGTGATATATACAGTATAAAGATGAAAATGCTGCAATTTTTATTAATTTCCGACTCTGTCTGTGTGACTTTTTTTTCTTCTTGTGCAGTGTTAGTATCAGTGCTAACAACACTGTCAGAGATATTGAAAAATCATTTTTGGAAGAATTAAGCCTTGATTGTGCAACAAGTATTGCATCAACACTGTCAAAACACAAGATTTAACCTTCAGGAAGTAAATTTCATTAGGACTTGGAGCAGCATAAACGGAGCTCTCAGAACCGTTATAAAAACAACCTCTACACTATGACAGATAGCTTTAGCAAAGAATAATGGCAGGAGAGCAAAAATGAGATGACAATTCAAGGACACTTTCACTTCCAGCACAGCCTGCTTGGTGACATACAGTTGTTTTGTAGAAGATGCCAGACATGCTACTGGCCCAGGTTTCAGAGGGCTAACACCCACACCAGGCACCCTAGCAGGATGACAGTATTGATGTGGCATGTCTGCTTCGCTGCCATCTCCAGTGATGGCCAAGGTCCTAACAGCTGACAGGCAAGTGCTTCCATGTGGAGATGAGTCATTTCAAATGTGGGGGAGTTGCTGCCATTTCAGGACCCTTTGATAGCAGGCTTGTGACTGAACATAATGATTGTGATTGGTTCATTCGAATTATTTCCGTTCCAAAACACTGAGCTTCACTTGGATTAGCTTTCAGAGGAATGGGTAAGTTTATATTAACAAAAAACTAACTTAAATCAAATCATACTGCATAGCAAAAAAGACAAATAGGTAGACTTGTGTTGGGAAAAAAAACAAATGTACTGTAAATGTGCTCACCAAGGCCCTTTGGCATGATACCGCTGCCGTCTGCTGGGTTGACTACCCAGTAGTAGTACTTCAGTGTATGCATGAGCTGAAGCACTGTGCCCACGCGACGAATCGTGTTGTAGATGGTTGCCGTGCCGATGAACTCAGCAGAAAGGTACGTGTACAGAGACAGTTGTATCTGGAGCACATAAACATATATAAGTATTAATTTTATTAACTGCACAGTAATTATATACAGTACAGCATACAATAGTTGCTGTGGCAGACTGAACGAGATGAGCGTGTTTTCCTCGCAAGTATAAGGTAGAGGTAGAGCCACTCAGCCCTATATTTCTCAATTTCATAACTGTTACAGCTCCACACTGTTCAGTGACGATAAGCATGTCCTTTGTAATTAGCAGCAGACCCGACAAGAATCCCTAATCCTACCACAGTCACTCCAGCACTAAATACTGAGGGCTTTGTCCCATATGTCATAAATTACAGGATATTACCGAGATAATAACATGATGAAAGGAGGTAGTGCAGTTACGATGTGAGCATGACCTGATATGGTTTAAGGCTACTGATATAACACCAAGGAGACGACTGAACACCATGTTATTGCTAATGTAATTTCCATGAGTACAGAATAGTAAAATGCACTCACAAAATATTATTTGTCTACTTGGACAAGGTCAGTAGCCCTATGTAATTAATGCATATTACATGCCCCTATCATTCAAACAGCTGGCTCTCTATATCCTGTGCAGCTTGAGGATATGTACAGAAGAAATGTGGACTTTGTGGCATGTCCTAAGGGAAAGAGCCAGTACAGCTCGCTGTCCCAGTGTTGCTAAAAGTGCTCTAACCCACTTCATTAACTCCCTGTTTCACTCATTTGTTTCCTCCCTCTTTCTCTACATTCTATTTTAGAGGAGTGTTACAGCCAAACCTCCAGACACTTCTGTATTTATTTCCTCTTTTTATTTATTCATGGCTTGGCCCCACTACCAGCATTCACGAGGCAAATGTATTTGCCACACAACCTCAGGTTCTTAGATGTACCACATCCCAATTTTTCATCGATCTTTATTTAAAAGGAGGGGAAAAATTCTAGAAACTTGGTTAGATAGAGGACAGGGAAGGGAAAGCAAGCGATGAATTCCACCGTAACGATTTAATGATTTACAAATATGAGAATATACTACATCTAGTGTGTGCACTCCACACACTGAACTTAAAGTGGCCTTAGACACTCGGCAATAGTTTGGTAAAATACAGCTGGGCTGTAAACACAAACTGTGAAGGACTCTCATCTAATAGATTTGACATAGTTTTGCATTTGGCTCATTAAAATGATCTGCAGTATGAGAAAAATGTGAGAATACAACAAAGTAGTAGTGAAATATGATTTTAGATCAAAATATGATTGTAGCTTCCCATCTGTGACACATACTTCACAACATAAAAAAACTGAATCCTATTTCCACCTCCTTCCTCTTACTTCCTTTGATAGACAGAAGGAGTGAGGATTTGCAAATTCACTTCTCAACAAAGCAATAATGATGTGAAGTATAACTGAATCCTTCTGTAGTTTAAAGCTCCTGATATGCATCCACTTCCACCTGATAACATGAAACAACATCTGTCCTTTCACAAGTTACTTGCAGAAACTCACCTTGGCAGGGGTGTGGATCCAGATGGCAGCATTGAACAGGATGTGGTCACAAAGCTGCTTCAGCAGTGGTGCCCCATGTGTCAGACCATCCAGATACTTTGCAAAGGAGAGGAATTGCTCTAATACAGCCCTGGTGATGTGTACACGTGATGACTGTACAAAGAAACACAAAGTCATGTAAAACAACAATCACATTGCCAAGCCTATTCTGCTATAAGCATGTACGTTAAAGCAGCTGTTTGCATCTTCAAAGCTGAAGTTTATAATTTGATATTAAAGTTGGTCTTTAAGTGTCAGAAAAGTCAGAAGAATTTTGATAGAAATACAGAGATGTGTGAAAAATAAAACTGTATAGATGTATTGGAATTTAGTGTATTTAATTACTAAATGTCTCTTTGTCCTTTGTGTGCTGTTTAAACATTGCATGTAATTAAGTTAATATATTTAAAAGTATTATAAAAAAATCTATGGTTGACATATCTGGAAGTTGAGTAGTGGCAACTAGACTTCCTTCCTGTTAAATTGAAACAACTCATCAGTCAGACTGATGAAGCTACTTGGATGAGTAGAGAAACATTTCAACCTAACAAGAAGGAATTCCCATTGTCACAACTCAACTTAAAGAGAACTTCTCCTGGATGACTGAGAATCTTCAATGACATACGGTTGACATAATTTAGTTCCTGGTAAGTTAATGCCCTTGTTGCTGAGTAAGTTCTTTCAGCTGCTCCCTTTCGGGGTCGACACAGCGGATCATCTGCCTCAGCATATTTGATTTGACATGGATTTTACGCCAGATGCCCTTCCTGATGCAACTCTCCCCATTTATCCGGGCTTGGGAACGGGACGCGTACCACTAACCCTGGAGTTCTTAGATAATTAGCAATTGCCGACTGCCCTACCTACTGCGCCACCGTTCCCGGCTAATGCCCTTGTTCCTAATGGGAGTTATTTTTCTGATTCCCTGTATGTAGGTTCAGTTAAAGGATCGCTATGTTTTGTGTGTTCTAATTATATTGTGTTGCAGCTGGTTAGTAAGTTGGCATAACTGTTGAATTGATGTTCTTAGTCATTTTGTAAAGTTTCTGAACCTAAAAATATTTAAACAAAATTAGGACATGATGTAGATGCTTGGTATGCTCAACTTTGCAGGGAGAATTTCACTTCGACCAATATGGTTACCACTACTGACTGGCACTTGAGGAAAAAACGAAGGCACAGAGAGAAGGGAAGGTGTGGCATAAACAGATCACGAACAGATGGCGCGATATGTGGAAGTGTGAAACCTGGCAGTGGGAAGGAAGCACGAAAAAGCGGCAGCTCTCAGGTGTCGACTCTACCTGGCAGTTAGTTAACAGCAGCTGAAGCCAGCAGGCAGGCAAGTCACTGAGTGACAAAGTGGAGTCATTTCTCAGTGCTCCAAAAGAGCCAGCACTCTGGGGAGGCCAGCAAGCTGTTAGATCTGCATCACAGAAAGGGTAAATAAAGTCTGATGTGGAAAAAGAGATAAACCAAGGCGAGAGGGAGGAGAAGAAGTCTTGTAGTGGTCTTCCTCTAACTTTGTTTAATTCAAAGACCCATTCAAGACTCTGCTACAGGCAACGGAAGATCAGACTGTTACAAGGGCTTGGAAAGTGCATCTGAGATACAGTGCATTTTTGGGAAAATATGTTTCAAAATGTATGGGTTTTTCAGTGATACACTTGTGAAAACTGTACATCAAAGTATCCTCTCCCATTTCATTTCACAATAATAAATGCATTCATAAAGCAAATGAAGAGTTGGACATATTCATTTTTCAAATTATTGTCTGAAGTGAGGAAAAAGAGACACTTGTACAATGGTCAGGGGAGTCTTCCCTTCCCCAGAACATTGGTTTACTTGTATTTGCATCTATTTTTGTATTTCTTTCCCTTTTTTTTCTTTTACTATTTTTTGAGAGCAAATGTGTAAACATCACTGTATTTGTGTGGGTGAAGCAAAACAAAAAGAAAGTTTAGGTGGAAATGGAAAGCTGACAACTGATGTGTTCACTGTGGTTGGGAAACAGTTGCAATATGTTAAGGAGGCTCAACCATACCTTCTCTAACAGGTATCCAATGACCAGAAAGCCCTTTCCTCCCAGCATCTGCTCCTGCATGGCTACAGAGCTCTTGAGCAGCTCAACCAGAAAGGCCAGGAGAGTAGCACTGCAAAACAACAACATACACCTTATCATACAGGGATAAAACCTATTCCCACACTTATCAGATGTTGAAGGAGTTATCCTAGAAATTACAGCAGCATGAGGAGACATGAAGAGTGTGGCAGAGGGAAGAAAAACAAGGATGTCAGCAATCAGCTGGGAACTCAAGCTAACCACTTTCATCTCTCTTCAATTCAGAAGAAAAGGTTGACTCACTGGGCTCTCCAGGGAAAGAGAGTGGTCTCAGGGTAAGTTGTAACAGGGTATATATGTATGTGTATGTGAGGAGGGGGGAATGAGTGGGCGAGATCAAGGGTGCAAGGTAGTGCACTGAAGGCAATTTTTTTCTTTGTTGCAGGATTTTTCAGTTGACAGTGGTGCTCAGTGACACTTCTTAATCGGCTTTGCCTCGCTTCTTCTATTGGCCTCTGCTGCGGCGCAACGATCACAATGACACAATCACTTCTGTGCAGGCTTGCCCATAGATACTTCACATACACTACATGCATACAAAATAATTCAATCAAATGTTAAATTCACTCAACGCTGTGTGTCTGTTTGTCTTTACTGCCAGCTTGTAGGTACTCCTTTCTCACTGGTGCTTTGACCTAGCTATGTATAACTGAGCCAGAGGGAACAAATACAGAAGTGGTTACAGTCAGCTCTATGTGCTCTTGGTTTAGCCTCTGATCCTTAACTGCAAGCACAACTTCCTTCCAACTTGGCAAACCCTATTGAGTCATGTTCTATCACCACTGTTTAGAATTCATTGTGGCACAGAGTAACATGAGAAAAGATGTTTCTTACACTGCTTCTTCTTTTTTTAAATCACTATTTGTGGGTGCTGTTGAGAATAGTCACAGCAGATAAACAGGCATTGTGGAGAGTTAATTGTTGCAAAAGCTTTGAACTCATCAGCCCAGCAGGCTTTAGAAGGACTCTAAATGCCAAGGCAAGGACAAAGCAAGTGTTGGGGAGAGTTACATACTGAGAGGGACAGACAGAAATCAGAAAGAGGAAACTACAGTGGCAGAGAGCACTGGGTATTAGGTGTATGTGCTGCTGTGTGGCCACTCCTGCGTCTATCTAGTCATTCTGCAGTTGCTGAACTAACACAGGATTAGAGCAGAGCTCAGACTCCATCCAGAGCACAGCAGAGAAGCTTTGGACTGATGAGCTCAGGATGACGGCTAGAGGAGTCTTAACCAGCAAGTAAAGATTATATTGAAAACTGGACTGCAGCTTGACCAAGACTGGTATTATAAGCAGGCAGTGGTGTATTACAGCACTGATATATAATATTAAGAGTGTATATGTTGACCAATACGCACTCTAATAATTAATTATAGCAAATAACAATTTTAATTTAAGTACATGGTACAGAAAAAGGCTTTACCATTGTTCTTCCAAAAAGACACAGACTCTAGATTCTAAATGTTGATACTTCATCACCATTTTTGTTGCTTTCTCAATTCCTGTGCTCTGAGATTTACGGCCTATAACAACCACCATAAAGAGGGTGCTAATAATTAACAAGTCTACAGCATCATCCCAATTAGGAGGAATTAGATGTTTCTTTGTTGCAGCTGCACTTTCATTCCAGTTAATAATACAAAATGAAATGTATATTTAGAACAAAATCAGACTTTTCCCCTCCAAATAGCCACAAACAGCTTCAAATACAAGTCAAAGATTCAGTATTAAAGAATCAAAAATTGATATCCGAAAAGGTACATCTGTCGTTTGACACTATTGATCACAACATTTTATTACACAGACTGGAACATGTCATTGGGATTAAAGGAACAGCACTAAGC
>JAUMHL010000005.1:6421636-6463596 GCA_032362345.1 Sandelia bainsii
TAACCTTGCTATGTAAAGTGCCTTGAGATGATCTTTGTTATGATTTGGCGCTATACAAATAAAGATGAATTGAATTGTCGTGTTTGGTCACAGTATTTCTACTTCTTACCATACTGTGGTTTCCACCTGGCTGTCGTTTAGCTGATGATAGTCCAGCTGAGCAAAGAGAGGAAAGAGCACCTGGATCCCACCAATGGAATGGATGGCACTGTGGATGGAGTGAGTCACTGTGGCTTTCACATCCTGTGAGGACAAAACCCATAAAACAACTTTACAATGACATTTTAAACCCAGTGCAACATAAGTGAAGGAATTAAGTACCTGAGGCAGTATACACAAGTTGGCTTTAGGTAACTGACCTGTAGCATAAGGGCATGTGGTGAGTGCACAAAGATAGAGGCATTTTCTTTAGGCGAGGACTCCAGGCAGAGCTGGGCGTCTGTGGCCTTGGCGTTGTAAGTGAAGGCGATGGAGCTGGCCAACTTGCCATCATACAACACTTGCTTGTGATGCTCTGCTAAGTGGATATCACTCTCTGACTTGAACTTAAATGTGCTCTAGAAAAAAAAGAGAAGTGCAAATGAGGGTGAATAAAGAAAAGATAAAAAGACATGTAGAGTGTGAGAGTGATAGCTCCTGCCTGCACATGCACGCTACTGGTGTCTCTGGTGTTATCTTTTAATTATAACTTTAAAAAAACATACATTTAAGAATGGAAAATGACAAGATGAATTAGTTTTTTCATATCAGCAACCACACATTTCTAGAGGTCAGGATTTCTTTCTTGTGCATTATATTTTTAAAATGCATTTTCTCTATTGACTAAAAGCTACACTTTTTATCTCTAACATTCTGTAACACTTCAATTAAAGACACAAAGCAAATGAGTATTTGCGTTTTAGTGGTGCAAAACCATCAGGGCAAGTAGTGAAGAAATACCAAATTCCTGCTGCAAGAAAATGAGAGAGTGAGAAAAACAGCGACTAATTAATTAACACAATTTAATTTACAATTTCTCATTTAGAAAATATTTTATTTTACAGTACAAACGTTTAATGGTTTTATCTTTTCTCACATTGTGAGTCATATTACATTATATGGTTTTCTTTCTCTATGTATTTCTTGCTTATCTTTTTTCATTTTGTTTTCCCTTAAATGTTTAAGCTGGAGCCACTCTCTTTTTCTCAGTGGGAACATTATTTGATGACAATCTTCAAGTTCCTCTGCAGACCACAATTACTAGGGGGAATAGGAGCTGATGAGATTGATCAAAGTTGCTTTGATACCACACATGACTGTTTACCTGCATTAATTTAACCCAGCCTTTTACTCCAGTCTGGAGCAATTTCAAGTCAAACATACTCTCATGAATATACACTGAAATAGAAAAAAAGAAAGATTTCATAACTAGTGCATATGTTTCTTTAATGAAGAAATAATTTTTGTTCATATATTTGTTTTCACTTATGAAACAGGAAGAAATACAACATAGATCTCTTCACTATGGCTGAAAACACAGAAAACAACATCCAAAGCAATCAGAACTCTGAGTCAAAACGCTTTACAAATACTTGTTAAGTTAAAGTTAAAATTTCAGCTCTAAATCCTCATTTCAGGCTGTGAAAACTAGATTAAATTTAAATAAAACAGACTAATCTATAAACAACATAGAAATTTTTATACATACTGTTCTGACCATTTTGCCTTTATTTTGTATATATGATAAATCTACTCTTTATACATATCAATCCAGTGTCCTACATGATTTTAGTATGTCTCGAATTTTCATTAGGCCTTCGCCAACACGTCAGAAGACATTCTGATAGATGTGTAAAAAGAAGTGCACGTTCCACCAGTCAGTTGATCTGTAACACATTTGTTATGGCTAAAATAAAAAGTAGCTGATCGATAACAAAACCAGTCTAAATTTACTCAATCAGTAAGCTGTTGACAGATGAGCTGAATTAATCCGTTAGTGCAGCGTGAATGGAATATGCTTAATAAGGAAATCAATTCTTCTAATCAGGAGGGTTGAATTATTAATGGATGAGAGAAACACTTTTCTTTTCGTCTCTGACTCAAGAACAGCAAGTGAATGGTGATAGGATAAAGTGAGACACGAAAGATGTAACAGTGAGAAAACTACCATCTGGAGGGACTGTGATAAATACAGAATGTTATGCAACACAAGCAAACAGGGTTCACGCACCTGCCTAAAAGACTTCTAAATCTGGGTTGCTTGTTTTCAACGAGAGAGTAAATGGATGAAAAGGTGAGTTCATTCAAGCTGTCAATTGTACAGTGATGGTAGATTCTATTCTGAATTGCAAAAAATATAAGCATATGGCAAGCTTTAGAGGAAAATACTACATTATGTGTGTACTAGTATTCTTTATATTGTATATGTGCTACAATGAAACAACACTACATTTAAAATCAGCTTGTATCACTTTCAGATTTTAATACGGTAAGAATACTCCACAACTTTATTCTCTGGGTTTCAGCTTTTACTTTGAACATATTAATCCCGTTTCCAAACAAAACTGGACGAAACCATTTCATTATTATGTATCAGTATATTGGCTGGCACTGTATTAGTTACCTGGCAGCATTATCCAAGCGTTTTCTCAGGAAAGCTCCAGAAACTGAGAAGACTGTACTACATATAAATTGAACCACATTTAATAGCATATCTCTTTCTAGTCAGATGATAAAAAACATAAGAGGTATTCTGTTCATCTGCAATGATCAACACAGCAGCCAGCATGGTTCTCATCATGTAGTCTCTAACATCCTTCAAAAGGTTCCTACTCATGGAACCCGAGTGACAAGAAATAACAAGATCCAGCGCCCTGCACTTTAGTGTGAGCCCTGCCGCAATGTGAAAGTAATGATCTCATGGGTTTTGGCTAACAAACCCTGTAGTATGACAGCTGTGCTCCATAGGCCAGCCAGTCATATAGAAGAATTAGAGCACAGTTCCTCCTTCCTCTCCCTCTGCCAAAGGCTACCAATGACCAGAGGCATCCCCTCAACTTCCTACAAGAAACAGGCAGACACTTGCAGAGCTGGAGGCACTTTTATGTTAATTCCTTGTCACTACAGAAATATTACAGCCATTAATGCAATTATTTACAGTTAAACAGGAAAAAATAATACATTTATTTACTACATGCACTGAATGTCCAGAGATGCTGTTTGACATTACTGCCTTTTTCATGATTTTTTTCTCATCTTGAACCATTTTCACCTGCACTTACTTGAATAAAAAAAGTCTTCCAAATATGTATTTTAATGTGGATTAAACAACATTTTATATTTTCTTTTGTGGAGATTTGTGGGATTATACAACATTATACATTGTGAATGAGACTAATGTGCTGTTCCGCTCAAATCTTGGATGCATTTATAGGCAGACAGGTTTACTACAAATAAGCCTACATTTGCAGGTATTTATGTGGACTGACATAGTATTTCTGAAGTTTCTGACACATGTGAGCTTGTCATGTAATGTTTAACATTAAATACTGCATCATTGCATAGTTGCTACACAGAAAAAACAAGATAAACAGGACTGAGCAGCTTCTCAGTCTCTTCTACAGCAATCTGTGGTGCATACTGCAGAGCAGTGTTGGCACAGATTCAATGGGCTAATCTGTCTCATGAAGAAAACATATGGTAGTGATGATAGAGGACAAAGACAGAAATAAATCTAAGTGCATCATATGACAAGACAATGATAAGACATAAAATCATGGCTTAATTATTTTGACTAATCAACTCAGTGACTAATGTTGTGTTTTCAGTGAAGCTTGGTTGTGAATTTTATGTAGGAACAGCAACAGAGGAGGGATCCCTCTTTCACGATGGGCAGACATGCAATAGATATTATGGGTGTAGCACATAGCAGATTTATATCTTGGACAATGAAAATGAATATTATAGATGAGAAACATTTATAAAGAATATGATTCAGGAGGATGTTGAGCACAATCCCAACCCAAAATTTACTAAACTTTTTAACTCTTCTCACAGCAGTGATGAATGACAATCTGATATGACAGTCAGCTGCTGTCTGTCTCAGTGTCTGCAGATCCACCACTGCCCCTTGATGCTATCTCTGACTGGTTATGTTTCAAGTCAGTCACAGAAATGGCAATATACAGCATGTTTGCTGAATGGAATAACCAGAAGTCCATCTTCAATTCAGAGTGCAATTTCACATACAGCAATATGAAAAGAGCCCGAGGAAATAATCTACTAACAGCTCTGTCAGATCTACAGCCATAAATCATAACATGTAGTAACCGTAGGCAGCAATAATCTCTGCATTTCAACTAACCCCAGACGTTACAGTTACATTCAAGACACTGTGTAAGCAAGAGAAAATGTGTCAAACATCAAAGGTGGGTGAGAGGACCATTGATCAGAAAATAAATCATACATCAGCTCAGATGTTTATTCTCCAGCTATAGATAAGAGTTGAGCTGAAAGAGATACTCCAACATACACTGTAGCACATGTATGCAGTGATCTGCTGCACTCAGACTCTTTATGGCAGTTCTCAATTAAAACAGACAGGCTTCTCATCTGGACAGCACTTGTACGTATTACCACAAACAATCAGTGGGTCTGACAACTATCTGACCTTCCTGCTCAACTCACCTGGCTGGCTCTGTCATACTCACTATTACCGTTCACAGCTTCATCTCTTGCAAGTAATTGTCTCCCCAGGACACGCTCTTCATTATTTCGAGAAATCAGGAGGATTGCTCCACTATGTGATACCTCTCTAACAGAAGGTCCAGAACCACAATTAAGGAGGGAAACGCCAAGTCACCAGCCATTAGTGGAAAGGCTAAACAATGAGTTCCCCTGGGAATATCCAGGTACTGAAAGAGTCGACTGAGTTATAAACATCCACCTCAAAATCTTGAGCTTGACCTCACAGTATACTATTGTTTCCTGCCATAAAAAAAGCTAATTTCATCTTAAAAGCAGATAGTGCAAACAGAGCTGGTGTAAAATAGTCAGAGATATTATAAATTGTCTGAGACACATCCTGTGTTCAAGGCTGATTTGGCAGTGTGTCTGTTTTTTCTCCATTTGTGACACAGTGCAGAGCTTAACACTGAAGAAACAGCAGCACTTTGTGAGAATCAGAAGCAAAAGTGAGACAATGAGGGGGAGAAAGAGCAATCTGTAAATCAGAGGATAAACTGAGGGCACAACCTGTCTCATTTAGGATGATTAAAACATCTGGGCTACAGAGTAAATAAAATAAAATATAAATAAAAAAAGTGCTAACCAAATATTTTGTCACCATATGATAAGCTTTTACAGCTAAATCCCCTTCTAGGTAGGTCAGCATCTTTCTATATTTACAATCTTTTGGTCTTTGTCAGGACGCTTGGGAGTGCTACACCTGCTGCAGCTGATATAAGTCAGCTCAGGACTCTATCCCCTCGGTGTGCCTGCTGCGTCGCTCCATCTATTGTGCCATTATTCCCCAGAAGTAGGTAATTTATGCAGCCATTTATCTGTGAGGAAAACCATCGCTCCCAGAATGGAGACAGAAGGTAAAGGAACTGCGGCAGGGCAGCACTGGGCATTGATTTCACACATTGTTAGGTGACGCAGACTGCTTACACGTAATCTAATTTAGTCAACCTTAAGTACATACCTTATAGCCTGGTCCAAGCTGATGAATTGCAAATATCTGTGCAGGATTGAGGGCTTCACTGAACACGTAGACAGCTCCTAGCTGCCCACAGAATACTCTGTTAGAGTCTGCTGTCTCTGAGGACCCAAGGAAGCACTTATCATAACTCTGCAAGGGGGAAATAGGAAAAAAAGGAAATAGGCTACATTATTTTGTATGTTGGGACTAAAGAAAAAAAATACACACAGCTGAATTAGGCAGATGGCAAAAAGTAAGAAGTATAATATTTATTAACATATTTTTCATATGTTGGCCTAGAAATTGTATTGTCAGTATAATTCAATACAACATCAGTGTCTATCTTGACAATTCCCTATTGGAACGTGGAAAACAATGGCCCCGATTTTATAAAGTTATGAAACCTCAGTATAGCCTCAGGGTTAGTGAGAATATGCACTGTGCTTACATTCAAGTCAAAACCGAAGGATAACTTACAATATCAGCAGCTAATTACATAGCAACTGAAGAAGTGGTACTGGGAAAGAAAACCAGATTTCTTATATATATCTGGATCCAATATCTGGATCAGGTTTGTCTTACATTTAACCCCATTAGGGAAGCCATTGTGATTTCTGCATGATGTTAAACCTTTTCAAAATAATATATTGACATGTTAGATACAGATACTATATAGCTTTACAATAAATTATTTTACTAAGAGGAGGAACAGCCCTACTGCTAAACTGCCATTAATTAAAGAAAGCAGGCTAAGGACACGGCAACACTACTGTATGATACTGTAGAGGAAATATCTAAAGATGGGAGCATTAAGGTTTTAAAATCAAAGGTTCAAAAGTGGAGAAAGAGCAGATGAAGAAAAACAAAAATGATACAATAATGGTTTTCTAGGCAGATTACCAGCTACATGATCTTACTTTCTGTAGCATATGAGAAGACAGCAGCCGTTGTTTTTTATAATAATCCTGACTGAGTATTAGATGCAAGGGTATAAAATGGTGCCTATTGATACTTCATTGTGGTGATGTGATTATTTTATGCCACCATTCACAGGAGACTACAAAACTGGGTGGTTTGCGATGCTTTCTGGTGTGAAACAAGGAGATGTTCTTTCCCCTACCCTTTTGTGCTTTATATAAATGATTTAATACTTGAGATCTAGCAGGCAAGTTTAGGGGTCAGGCTGTCTCATTTTACGGTTTGTATTCTTCCATATGCAGATGTTGTGGTTCTTCTGGCAGGGACTAAACGAGACCTTCATACAATGTGAAATATTGTATACAGCTGGTGCTGTAAATACAGACTGAAAATAAATAATGATAAAACTCAAAATTATGCATTTTAGGAAAAAGGGAGTATCTAAGAGTAAATTTGCATTTTAAATGGACTCAGCTCTTTTGACAAACTCAGAAAGACAAATATTTAGGTTTTATTTTTGATGACCATCTCTCTTTTGAGATTGGAATGAGGATCCTGTCAGACTCTGCTGGTAGAGCTTTGAGAGCAGTTCTAAATAAGTTTTGTAAAGATCTTGGGCATAATTCTAACAAAATTCAAAATAGAGCTATGTGTTGTTCCCTAGGGGTTCATAAAATGGCCCCAAAAGTGTCAGTATGTGATGATATGGAATGGGAGCCATGTGAAGTGAGTCATAAGGGTGACGTGCTAAGGTTCTGGAGTAGGCTTATTAATGTGCCTGATAACAGACTTACTAAACTGATTTTTTTTTGTTGGGATTGTTCTAATAATTATTAATTGGAAAGAGAAATTGCAGAATTATTCTCAAATTTTGGTTTACAGTATATTTCTAGAAATAAGTTGCCCTGCAATGTAACATATTTTAAGTCTTCGTTATTTAAACATAATCAAGAAAAATGGTCAGAGGAAATAACTGAGAACTCAAAACTGAGAACATACCGTGTTTTCAAGCAAACATATCATCCAAAAGCAATATGTCACCACATACTATAGTTGATATGACCTATAGTATGTTTGATATGTCTAATGAGGGTAGATTACAGCATTTGTTTACATATAGGACTTCTGACATAGCTTGGTTTTTGCTAGATGCTTACTGTATATTTAAATAGGTTTGTTTTGGTATTTTCGTTTTCTTCTGAAAGTGTCTTGTAAGCTCATGTGGGCTGGTCACCTTGGGGTGTATGACATGTAAATAAAGCATTCACTCATTCACAGGTAGGCTAATTGTTTAAAAAATATTCTAAACATAAGTCTAATATAAACTATGTGGTATAATGTGATATGATTTTTACTGTCTGTGATGCAGCTGTTTCTGTAGCCATCAGAGAAAATAAAAATCCTCATCACTAAAGCTACTTTATGGTAAATTTTCTCTTCAGATGTGGGAAAACTCCTCCTCAAAAACTATCCACCACAAATTTAGGCAACTTTACTTAATTTAGTGGAATATTTTATGAATATATATCTCAACCTGACATTTGTGCAATCTTCCCTTGAATACACAACTACAGTGTAAAGTGCACCTTTGATAATGTATCTCTGCAAGTGCAAATTGCTTTTTAACGCTGTCTCAAAGAGCTATGTGTGACATCAGGTTTCATTTTGGCTTAAAATCATTCAAACATGCAAATAGGATACCGTTGGGCCATCGGTGACAGTGCTGTCATACATTTTAAACACAAATGCTTCAGTCTACAAACTGTGTACACATAGCAGCTACTGAGATTTAGCAATTTTCACTCTATACATTGATCTGTTCTCTAAATATTTTATATTCCATCTTCCAACCTCTTCTGCAGCACAACTCTGTGACAAATAGATATTCAAATTAGGAGTGAAATGCCACTCATATCTCTGACAGAAATTTGTGTTGATATAGTAAAACAAATTTTGCTTAATCAGCACTACTGAAAACATATGAATTTTTTTCCTCTCAGAATTTCCAGCTATCCAAAAGTCATGATGACAGTCTGACTTCTGTACTAATAAACATCAAAACCAGGGGAAAAGAACGGTGACGATGAGAGGGAGTAAAAAAAGAGGAGAGCTTACATCATTTGTGTTGACGTGCCATGCCATGTCTCCATAAGAAACAAGCTGTCCGTTAACGTAGCATCGGATTTCACTGTTTCTCCAGCGGCTGTAGATGTGAACTATACTGATCATGTACCACTGAGGGTGAGAAGAGCATGAGACGTAACATGTAATATGTAATATTCTTTTGTAAAAACATCTTTACGCCTACATTTGAAAAACCACAATGCAATTCAGTTTATTGACCAACATCTCCCAACAGGCAGTTCTCCAGTTCAGGTGGCCCTCACAGTTACCACTCCTGAGCCATGAATTTCTATTATCTGTGAAGGTTTACTACATACTATTCTGAAGTCTGCAGTGGAAGATAGTAAATAATAGATCAAGAGGATCTAAGAGGAGACAAGACTCTGCACAAAGCCATGTCAGACACTTTAGCTAAATGGAGCAAGAGATGGGACTTAAAAATATGATCTAAAGTGATTACAAAAATCAAAGGACCCATAAAGAAGAGACACTGATCACTAACAATTCTTTCTTAAGAAGGGGAAAGCATAAATTGATTTTTATTTTGAGATTTCTAAAAACTGCATGGCCTTGCTGAGGGCATATTTTGTAATATGTGAACATTTAAACTGCAATTGATTTAGAGTGAAAAACAGGAGAAGAAAACTTAACATTTTATTGATTTAAACGTTTCAACAAAGGCAACTATGCTAGCACTCAAAAATATACATGCAGTTATTTGTCTCATAGTTTAATTTAATGTTTGTCAAAAGATTGTCCAAATCTGATTGAATTTCCTCTACAAGCACTAAACCCTTTTTATTTATTGCACCACTCATCAAGTCAATAAATATTAAATATTCTATAAAAGTAATAAAAAAAATCAGTTGCTTACACAGCTCTACATGATGCAGCTGCATTTTACTTCTTCAAGTTTTTATCAGAGAGTTTATATCTCAACATTCTGTGTTGTTGATGCAGCAGTTGCTGCTCTGATGTCAGCTCTTTTGATTTAACACTGAAGGTCTGTCCAGATATTTTTTATCACCCAGATCATGTTTCCATGATCCCCTTTGAATTGCAAAGTTAAAAACCGAGGGAACCTTAAATAAAAAAAATCTGCGTAGTACTACACTACATACTGGAACAATGCAAAGAAATGGGACATTTGGTGCTGGACTGCTTCAGACAACAAAGTGAGTCATAAAAGAGGTGATACATATACTGTATATGAATAAAGTTCATTCTGATAAAAAAATAATGACACATAGTACATTTTTGCTTTTCTCTAGTATGTGTGAAATGGTATCTAATTCATGCACAAGACTAATCATTAATAACATTAGTTTTAGGCAACAAACAAATTAATAACCCAGGGATCCTGTTCTACTGTCTTCACATTGCACCTTACAGTCACCTAGGTAATACTTTTTTTTTTTCTTTCAACAACATGTGGAGCTGGACTGAAACACTTCAGAAGGAGCTTGCATTAAGAAGTTTTCATATATTTACATATTTTATTTTAAAAGATTTTATGGAAAGGCCAATAATAAATAAATGCTTGCCTGCTAATTATATTAACTAATGAAAAGAATGTAACCAGAATGCAACTTTGGGTCTGCAGACATATGGATGCAACCTAGCACCACAGAACAGACTGACTCTAAACACTCAAACCGCTGACAGTATAATTACTGGATAAGACACAATCACTTTCAACAGCAGGCAAATCTCTTATAGGATAGTGTGCCCAGTATTTATTGGTTTGACCCAAAAGGGACAATGTTAGAAGTCTAATGAAATTACAGCTGTCTGCACACAGGTAAGGACACTTAAAAAGGATTCATACCTAAGGGGCAGAGTGTAAGCTGCCCAGAGATAATTTGGAACAGCAGTTATCCGCAGATGTCTGAACCCAAAATCAATTAAAAACCTAATTTAACATCTTCTAAGAGCTTCTACAAAATGATACCTATGCTATGGCAGTATGAATGGGACGAATAGTTGTTCACAGATGTTGTGTGGAGGCTCTGATTGGTTGAGACATGCTTTAAGTCAGCCTTCCTTGTCTGCCGGAACAGGTACGCCACACTGACACTCCATGCTAAATTAAGTTTAATTTTCGCATCTCCATTTACATCCAATTACAAGACCCCTCTGGGGGTCTTAAACACTCAAGGCTGATGTGTAGACATACAACTTTGCACTACCAATGAAAGAACAGGTGGTGAGTAGTCCAGGGTAAGACTAGCTAAAAGTGAAAAAGATGCTTTTTCTTTCAGATGAAATCCACTGTTTAGCCTTTAATGCTTTCCTTTCACTTCAGGCCACAATTATGTGCATTTCAGGAATTCAGTTCGGTATAATCTCCTTCAGTTTAGTTAAGGCTTATTTTTATTTCATGTAGATGTTCCACATGTCTTAAGTTTCCACAATTTCAGTTAACTTTAAAAAAAGCTTGGTATAATAACAGAGTATTAGAGGGTAATAGCTTAGTAGTAACAAAGTAACAGGTTTAATATATCAATAATAAAAAAATAATTAAAGAAAAGTAATATCATGGTAGAAACTGGCAATTTAGCACAGAAACTACCATCTGTTCCAGGTAATTACTGTATATCCAATGCTTATACCAAGCTGTTACCTGGTTATTACTTTAGTAAAAATACCATGATATTAATTCATTATTTTTTATTATAGACATAAGAACCCTATTACATTGTTATTACCTAAATATTACCCCCTATAGGTGCATATAGTTATACTGTACAATAGCAAGAACACCTGATTGAAAATCAAAGCTACACTTACCTTCCTGGGCTGAAAATCATACTTTACACAATGCTGGAAACCTTTTCCTTTGGACTTGAGTGATGTCACAATCAAGCAGTTACCAACAAAATGTGCAGAGTAGCCAATACCCTTGCTGGTGCGAAAGCTGCAAACACAGGCATGTACCAGTATACATTACATATTATCAGATGCAAACCTAAAAGCAGGATAAAATATATTTAATCCTAACTGAGATATAAGGTTTTCGATTAGCAAGTTATGCATTTTTTGGTTTTTCACATATTCCCTCCTTCACATACTGCACATACTATACAAACCACTAACTGAAGTGAAACAGTGACTTACTTCTGCATAATAACATTGGGGGTGATCATAATTTTTAAATGCCAGGTACTATGCAGACTCAAAGCAAGTTCAGGAGCAATTAGCAGGTAAGTAAAATTTCTTGGGAGAATTGTGATATTACATTTAAGCAGTAAGAACAAAAATACACTTGAATACTGGTGAGACTAAAGCATCTGCAAATTTGCAACCATGGATATAACTAAGAGAGAACTTAGTTGATGAGCACACTGGCAATGGTCACAGTGTCTAAACTATATATATACCACTGTATACAATATGAATAGACTCTGTACAGCTCACACCCTGCACACACATCAACAACCTTGCAATACCACATTAGTTTTCTCTTGTTTTCTTGCTTGGACTGAACATCTTTTTTACTGCTGACATGTACTCACTACACTCCTACAGTCTTTAGCTCTATAGCAGTCTCTCATCTTTGAAGCAATCCCCCACCAGTCCACCACCACCACCCTGAGGGATCATCTTAAACAAACAGACCTCTTTGCCAAGGCAGATAAAGCAAGCATAGGCTTTTAAACTGTGGGGTGCTTGCAGGGCCAGAGAGATACAGAGCCCCACACATAGCTATCACTGAGCCAGCCAAGACGCTACAGTGGACAGGCCTGCTTGTGATTACACATCAGGTAAAGAGCAGCAACCTTGGTTTGCTTCTGATACAATTCTTTTTTGTTGTCTACATGCCCTGCCACTGAGCTGAGAGGCCCTCAGAGCAATGCACAAACAGGATTAGTTTGGCATATCTCACCCTTTTTGTGACTGTGTCAGAAAGGAGTTGCTGCCACATGAATACCAACAACTTATCTTAGCCAATTTTTCTTTTCCTTTTTGATGGTTACATATCAGAGAAACGCAGAACAAGTCCTTCTGAGGTGAGAAGATTCTTTTAAACTGTGTGATCCAGGTCAAGCAACGGCAGCCAGCAGATGATAAACAGAGAACTGTTATCTCTGATGTCATCTTTAAATTAGTGTGAACAGTCTTCATCAGCAGCAGCCAGCTCTACCTTTTCATCTTTATTATCCACTCTGTTTTATTTGCTTCCACACCTCATTGTAGCCTGTGGTTTTCTCAATAGACAGAACAGCAGCTCAGCATCGCTGCACTTGTGAGTTACTGATTTTAGCACTAATTACACACAAGCTCCTGCAAGAGCTGGTATGTGTGCCTTATGTGGCAGATAATCAAATCTAAATTAATACCTCCACGCTGCCTCCCACTGCAGCAGTCTACCTCTGTAACAACCAGTACCAGTCACTGTAGTTCATGCTTCAGTGGGTTTTAATCTCAATAATCTCACCTAATTCCCTCTTTCTCTATTATAATTCACGAACATTACCTGGAAGAATTGAAGCCCTTTCACAAACCACATTACATAAATGTTGCCAGTGTGTGAAAAAATTGTGTTTGTAAAACTAGTTTAACCTTGAAAAACAAGATCCAGTCATAATCTTCTTAGATGGGAAAATCACTGTAGGTCACAGAGCATCAGACGGCATATTGCTTCATCAATAAAGCTGCTGGTGGCTTTATGGGTCTCCGCAGAGAGGGAATGATTTCTAATACAAAGCTGAAGTAATTAGATTGAAGAAAAGCAAGAAAGTGTAATTTTCTTCTCATTTGTGTCATAACGTAGACTTACAGCAACTGTGACAGAGCTCAGAGTGGACTGAGGACACTGGAGCTCAAATGTATGCAATTGTGTACTCACCAGTAGAGATATGGTTTGTCCTTGTCAACATTGATGTTATTCAAGGGATCCATTCTGAACCAGGTGTTGAATGTAAACCCATTCTGATAAGGCCACTTGGCAATAGGAGGTAAAGCAATGGCCTGAGACAAAAAAACACAAGATGGCAAAAAAAAAATGCAGTCATGCCTTGTGGTTGTATGCCTCCACCAACCAGTCAAGTTGCAGTTTACACACGTCATATTCATATTCTAATCAGTTAAGCCATTATGTTTGAGCCACATGTAATGAAATTCCCTTGAGTCGTTCCTGAGATATCATCTTCATGAGAATAGGACTGATGAACAATGCCAAAACATAATGCGTCTGGCCACGCCTGTTGTAGACATGGATGCATACGCAAGACTAACTATGAAGAAACAGAAAATTAAAGTGTCATTTACTGACCCACTGTCTACAATAACGAAATGTATCCTAAAAACGTTTCATTCCACTGTTGTGCGCAATATGTAATGCAAATATTTATTTTATAAAATCTTTATTAACAAAATGTATATATATAATTCTAACAGAATAACAAATATGTGTTGAGCTCTACATTCTTATTGGTTAATGTCTCATATTATAATTCCTGATCATGTTGAATATTCATGATTGAAATTGTCCAGTTTACTACATTTGTAGACAGTAGTTTAAAACGACTCTTCAACCATCAGTGGGATATTAAATTTAATTAAATTACTGTGATCATTAATATACTTAGTCAGCATATTTTGACAAGATTTAAAAGATGCAAAGTTAATGAACAGTATGCTCCACTCTGTCGCAACTATAATGTCCTGTCACAGACTTCCCATTTCTCTACACTCATTTCATTTACTACATCTCTGGTTTTTCTCAGTACGTCAGCTCCCAAGATAAACTATCAGCAGCTCTAAACTGCATCTACTTCATACATACTACGATGTCAGTCTGTCTTCTACAGAATAGGTTACTCACATTCAAACACAGGATATCAAAAAACTTTATAAACATAACTATATAAAGTCCAACACATATGAGAGAAACATTTCTTGATATTTGGACTTACTTCGGAACTACGTCTTGGTTGAACACACATGCTTAACACATTTACACGTTTAAGAGAATGTTTTGTCAATTAGTGGGCATTAATTAATTGTTTTAACTTGATAACCTGAAGAATTCCACAAAAATACACACATACATGCCATTTAAAAAACTGAATGTAAAATGGAGGAATCTGAGTGCTTACTGCTGCACTGCGTCCAGGAAAATTGAAGAAGGCATCTGGACCGTGTCGCTGGGGCATCTGATTCAGCACTGACAACATTTTGACAGCATGCTTTGGCTGCACAAGCGGCAAAAACAAAAAAAAGAGCAATAACAAGACAGTCATGGCTTTCTCTGCAGTCAATTCACTAACATTTACCTCATTCTACAGTTAGTCAATTACAGAACAAGTCCCAAACAGATAAGTGTGATGGTTCTCCCGAGGCAACTCAACAGTGTTAAACAAACACACTAAATCTGGTCATTGCTATCACCTACCCAGAGGCCTCCTTCCCCTCGCAGCATGCTGAAGAGCAACTTCAGTTCTTTGACCGTAATGCTGTAGCTGGCCAAGACTCCCAACATGTCCACTAGTAAGTCTTTAAAGGCAAGATAGCATGCACGTCGCCAAAAACACAGAAACATACAAACAAGAAGAGAGAGATTATTACCATTACCATTAAATCCTACTGTATTTTCCAGCTTTTATAATTCATCCACAATGCACAGAGGGGTCTTCATGTTAAAAAGTAATCATATGTACCAAGTCTGAGGATAATAAGAACAGCTTTACTTTATTTAAACTTCAGTTTCACTGAGTCTATAAAATTCCATTATATTTATCGCAGAAACATTACACAGAAAGATTCTTGTAAATCAAAGTCATGTAGATTGATTAACTTACAGGCACAGGGAAACTGTAGGGAAATGCATGTAGATTTCATAATTTAAAACATACTTTATATGTTAAACAATGTAGGGATCTGCAGGGATTACTGGAGCAGGGATTTGCACAATGCAAAATATTAAAGTGACACCACGACAGAATACAGGACAGTGAGTCAAATAAAGATTTGAGGGGCCATATAGACCTATATGTATCAAAAAAACAAGACAAAAAAGAAAATCCCAACTATTAGTCCCCACAAAGTGCCAGCCATAATACTTCCTGGAAACCAGAAGCATTGATTTGAGATGTGTATTGTGTCTTGTTAATGAATAAACTGTTGCTCAAGGAGAAATTCTGACCAGGTGGTGCAAGGAAAAAGTTCACACTGACCTCTAGACCTCAATTAACCTCTGTATAATTTGTAATCCCTAAATAAATGACTGGCTATACCAAATGTCATGGCAAAGTGTCTAGCAATTGCCAGGAGGATTTTCTGAGACCCTGCTGCTAGAGTACTGCTGTTTATCTGTCTATGTGTCTCTCTGTGTCAGCCTTGTGATAGGGTGTACCCCACTTTTTGCCAAAGGGCAGCTAGGATCAAATCCAGCATCCCGAAACCCTCAACAGGATAAGAGATTTAGATAATGGATAGACAATGTAGATTCTGTTGTATGACAGAATAATATATTTGTAAAGATAATACTTAAATAACCTATCAATGAAGTATAGTATTATTATGAGAATTTACATTTTTAAATCAAAGCTTACATTTAATCATTTAATAGTCACATCTTGTGACTATTTGCAATGAATACTGTCTTAAAGAACAGTTTGAATTAATTGGATTACTGACAAAAATAATGACAATGACCTTTGTGTTTGGCTTGCAGATGAAGGTGGTCTTTCAGAGACAGAGACGTTTTTATGCCTAACTCAAAGCTCAAATCAAATAATAACCCATGGGCATAACCCATGTACATGGTACCTGCTGGATATTAACATAAAACAATGATTAAACCATTATTATACCTGCAATCATGTCATCCACTGAGCTCATTTTGAGCAGCACCTGCTGGATGAGGCCCACCTCAGTGCTGGTTTGGAGATTTCGAACACTTTTTCGAAGGATGGCGGTGAACATGCTCCAGATTTCAGCCTGGCAGGTGACGTCACAATTCTTCAACAGCTCCACCATGCAGCCAATGCTTTCAGCATCCTGGATGATGAAGTTAGTCTCCAAATCAAACTCACCACCAACCACCTGCAGAATAAGTTGGGACAGATGAAAAACGTATGAAACCACTGGATTTTTATGCCTTTCACATGCTGTCTAAATTATGTTCTGTTCTGCTGATGTAGTGCTCCAGCAACATGAATTTACTTCAGTTTTATGTTTTGTGTTTATGTGTTTTATGCCATTTGACCCAGCTTTCAACCCTGTTCTAGATCAGGTATTTTCTTTCTGAGGGGAAATTAACTAAGAAGGCCCTCTCACATATTTTCATGGTCACTACTCTGATGCTAAAGGTCTGGCCAGCGATGGAAGGAGAAATTGGAAATCTCTTTCCTTCTAGAAGGAGAAAGTTTTGATCAGAAGCACCAATGAAAATAAAATTGTTGGCATGTAATGAAAAAAGGAGAGGAGGGCAGCCCCTATAGCTGTACTGCCCCCTTTGGACACAAAAGCTAATCACTATTAAGGATATAGAAAACAACAATCAATAATGCAGTTCTTCAAGACCAACAAGCATGAAATTAGCCCTCTAAAGAAGTGGATGGTATATATGGAGAGCACTGACAACAACTTGTTGGTGGGCATCAAAGCAAGCAGGTGGAAAATGGGCCTAGATAGCTGCTGCACATTACTGTGATTGACAGCTAATAGCTAGGTGAGATCAAAAGCAGCCTAAAGTAGTGGAAAGAGACTAGCCCATAGGGGCATAAATCGAGTCTCACCTCAATCATCATCAGATCTCGATGCAATTACATTACAATGATGTGTGTCACTGGTCTGCTTGGACTGATTTGACAGAGAGTTGTTCTTCAGAGTACAGTTCCTTAGAAATAAAATTTAGAAGAAAAAAATGTGCAAAACCTAGATTGTACCTTGTATTGTCTCAGATAAAACACATATCAATGTGCATTAAAAAAAGAGATGCCATACTGATGTAATTAATTAATCTTAATATTGCTATATATAAAATTCATTTTAGTCTGTACATTAAGCCACAGTTACAGCTATGTAGATCCTAGCAATATACAGTGAGAGAAATCAAGATAATTTTCACTTACTGTAGCAGTTTATTCTGAAATAAATGAAAAACTTGTTGTCAACATACTTTTGAAAACCACCCCCAGTGTTGAAATTCAGCCTGAGAAGCAGACATCTTCATCAATGAGCACAGAGAGCAGAGACATTGTTCAGTGAGGCACTAACAATAAAAGGAATTCACAGCTTGAAAGCTCATGGGGTGGGGGTAATACGCAGTCTGAGTCGGCTTAGTGGCCAAAATGTGCCGACAACTCCCATAAAGCCGAGCAAGCTGCAACAAGTCTGTCTAATATAATCACAATGTTAACTGGTATGGAAAATCAGCTGACTGGTGGAAAGCTTGTTATTGGTATGTAGACAAACTGTCTGCTCCTCCGGCCACCTGCCTAATGCCACCATGCATGACAACCAAACAGACACTAAACAAGCTTTAACATTTAGGAATTCCAGTTAATGTCTCACAATCAAAGATGAATAAGTTCAGCTATCAAAAGAGCAGCGCTAATGACATAAAACATATAGATGAAGGTGCTAAAGGAACATTGATTTGAGAAATGTGGCTGATCTAAAAGTAAATTATTGCAAGACAAAAGGCTCTCTTGTTGCAGCTATCATGACACATCTAAGAGGCATGAGACAGATCATCATTGTTTAATGCAATTGCCATTAATCACAATATTCACAGATATGCCACAATACTGAGAAGTGGTGTAATTGCATATTCCAAACCCCAGAATA
The DNA here is from genome assembly GCA_032362345.1 of Sandelia bainsii. Lineage (NCBI taxonomy): Eukaryota > Metazoa > Chordata > Actinopteri > Anabantiformes > Anabantidae > Sandelia > Sandelia bainsii. The sequence continues at coordinate 6,440,157 of JAUMHL010000005.1, forward strand.
ATTTCCACCCATTACGTTACAAGAGGTAAATAAAGGCATGAAATCACTGATTACATCCTTAACACCTCGAGAGTAGAGCTTCTCTAGGCCATGCAAAAACTCTGCAGAGTAAATCAATGCAGAGCTTGAATACCACTTAATTTCAACGATGTAAACCCCATAATCAATGTTAAGAACTAAATGGCCAAATGCTTCATTCGTTGCTGCATAAAGTTGTAAAAGGAACATGTCAAATGTATAGACTCAGCACGTTCCACCAATACATAATGAGGTAAACTAATTCAAACAATATACAGAGTCATCCCAGTGAGCAGTGGTTGAGATGCATATACAGTGATCCAAAGTCCCTGGTTCAGTTTCAGGTGCTCTGTCCCTCTATTATCCATCTAACAACAGAAATATTCAAATCTGTATGTGCAATGTCACACAAAAGCATTCATTTTGTTTTCTTTGGGATTTTGAGATGCTAATAAGATGTTAAAGCACAAATATATCACAAACATATCTAAGTTCCCTCAGTTGACAGGGTAGGTCTGATAAAACCAAAACTAGTCCAAGAAGCTGTCAAAAAACCTCTTGAGATTCTGAAACTTTGTTAAAGCAAATACATGGGGAAGGTTATAAGAAATTGTCAACAAGCTCTGTCTGCTTCATTAAAACTAAATGACCACGCTAAATAAGCGTCACAGTTCTTCTGCAGAGATGGAGAACCTGCCAGAAAGACAACAATCTCTGTAACACTCCATTAATTAGGCCCACTTGGTTAGATAGCTAGATGGATTCCACTCCTAAATTAAAGGCATATGGCAGCCTGCCTGGAGTTTACTTAATGACTGTAAATCTGGCAGCATAAGAAGAAAATGGAAAGTTGGCCAGAATGCAATGTGGCAAACCAAGTGGCAGCAAACTGCTACGACTCATCACCTGGCTAATACTGTTCCAACAAAGAAGATGATGATAGTAGCAGCATAAACATTAGGACTGAGGAAGCCATAAACAAGCCTAACAGAAAATTCTGTCAAAGTAGAGTGAGGATTCACCTGCCAGGATAACAATGATGACCTTTCAGCTCACAGCAAAGACAGTGCTGCAGTGGCTTCATAACAGGAGTCTGAATGTGTAGTGACCCAGGCGCTAGATGAGGTCTGGAGGTGAACCTGTTTGAAAATCTGTAGAAAGGCTTGATCTGACATCCAATCTGACAATGCGATCCAGAAAACCAGGTGCGATAGATGGTTCCTTCAGAAAGCAATGAAGAGTTTGATTGTTTTAGACATGGGGTGGCAAGTAGCTCAGTTGCCAAAGCAGTCGTCTACAAACCCTGGCTACATGTTGAGGTGTCCTTGGACAAGACACCAAAACCCTGTAGTAGAACCAACGTTCTGTCTGGAAGCTGTCCAACAACAATTTCTCCAAGATGATCAATAAAGGTTGTTGTTGCTGTTGTCGTTGTTTGTCCATACTTTACATTTACTCAATCTGGATACTAAAGATAAGTTAATTTACCACTTAAGTATATAACACTACTAAATGTTCAAAGTGCCAAAGCCACATATTTGAAATTCCCCTGGGGGAAAAGTTTTAATAGTTTCTTAACCAAGCCATGCTGAAGGCAATTAAAAAGATGTTACATTACACCTCTTTACAACTGTCTAATGACAACAATGGCAAAGTCTGTGGGTGTAATAATTGTTTAACACAATAAATGATACTATCTGCAACACTTGCCAAAGGTAAATGACCCAAAGAGGCACAGACAAAACATGCAAGGTTAATTTTGACTGCTTCCACAACTACACCATAAGAATTAGATATTTAATTTTCTCTCAGAATCCCCGCTGGCTCTACAGGGCTTATCTAAAATACTACAACAACAGGACACACTAACACTGAGAGAATGTGCCTATACACTCATTTATTTAGAGCCTATCTCAGACTCTACTCCTGATGGTTTTTGATGATAGAACACCGCTAGCCTTGGTCTGTTTACCACAGTTAAACCCAACAGCAGCTCAGTGTGTTGGTGAGACTGAGCCCCTCTGTTAAACCCTTTCTCAATGAGACTCAGGGATGATAGCACTATCAGTAATCTGCACAACAAAAGTCCTGGTCTAGGAAAGACACAGGGGCTGATTTACTATAGTGAGTACTAAATTGTGGGTGCAATCTTGAAAATTGCGTGTTTCATTGGTGCGGGTGATCTACAAAGAAAAACTGCGTGATTGACAACAGGTGCAAACATGGTGGAGTTGTCTGTATTTAAATGAGTGGTTTGCGTGTTTCGCTGGTGTCACAGAGAGTTTGGAGAGTGACCACACATACATTCTCCTTTCTTTAATGCAAGTGACTTTACACATCTTGTATTGACTCACCTAAAAGCCAGCCATCTCCATACTCCATACCATTACTGACCCAGGGTTTTTGGCCACAATGTTGGTTATGATACCATTGGAGTCACAAACAATTTGCACATTCAAAGATTGTGTGTCCCTATGATTCCTGTACACATGCTTGGTGTTTGCAGGGGTACAAGTTGCATGTGTTTAGTCAATTGCTCCTATAACTCTTGGGAAACCAGCATCTGCATAAAATCTGTATTTAGCTTCATTTAGTGTGTCCTGCGAGTGCAAACTAATATTAAAACATACTTTGGCAGACTGCAGCAGCAACAGCTATAGCATGCTGCAATGACTCAAACAAGAGTCCACAGCTCTAAAACTGGATCACTGGACAGACGATATGCTTATTTTTCTTCCTCCATCATCTCAATATACAAAAAAGTGGTACATGTGTTCTCAACACATTCTTTCGTTTGTCCTATACCGAATAACATAAGCTTTGTGTGTGCAAGCAAATTGAACCTTCTTTTCAAACGTATTGAATATAGACACAATCACAGCCACAACAATTGCTTTCAGGCCTGGTAAATCACATTGCGTGTGCTCAGTGTATTTGCTTTTTCTTTTCCCTGTATTTTGCACACTCGGGTTAAAAAACTCCACTTACTTAAGAGGGCAAAGATGCAAAAACCACAGCGTGCACTATTCTGCTCAATTTAAAGACGCAGTTCTCAGTGCGCACCCTTAGTACACCAGCTTGTGGATCATTTTTTGTGGGCGTTATCAAGTTTTAATGTGATTTAGTACACACAAACCTGTGGCAGTGTTCATGACAACAGTTTGTTAATACCATCAGCTTGACTTGGAAAACCAAAAAGTACGAAAACTAAAACCAAACTCAAATAAAAAATTTCTTTGTATGTGGCTAGGAGCTCAGCATATGAGATATCATACTCAATCATTCCACATATAAAATACTCTTTTCTGTTTCACTAAAGGGTAGACATTGAAAAATAATAGTCTGACATCTGAAGTCTTTCAGGTGCTACAAGTGTTTGAGCTCTGTGCTGCAGTTAAAAGACAACTTGTCAATCAGCACGTCGAGTGTCAGCTTAAGGATTTATCAGTGTTTCCACACCCCCCCAACCAATCTGTATTCATGTTGTTTCCACTCGAAGGAAATTAAATCTTTTGACATTTCTTTGACTGCACAATAATTCAACATCAAAAAGCTGTGGAAACCCTATATAGTGTGGGTGCACTGGGTTGCAGAGTGTACAGTGTAATAGAGTAGCAGTCAACAAGTGATACTGTGTGACGCAGGTACCAATATGCTGGTGTCAAATCAGGATTTTGCAGATGAAGGTAAACCAAACTCATGTCCTTGCTTTCAGAAGAGGGCCTCACAGAAGAAGGAAACCTGCCACCTGCAGCTATGGCTTGTACACAGAAGATTTGTAACTCGGTTTGAAAATTCTCACAGGCATATTAAGACTAGTCACTTTCACCTGGCTTATCTGTAAAGAATGACATCCTGTGATGGTAGAGAAAGCAGCAGAGCTTGTATCTGAGGAAATGAAAGAAGCGAAGACATTATAGTGATTCTTTAATGTGCTGGGAATAACATTTCACAAGGCAGACAACTATTTTACTGTGCAGCAAAACTGAAAACTTTTCATATGAAAGCAATTAAGGTATGCAGTTAGATACTTTAATACCCCTGTGGATCCTTACTTTAAGCTTTTCGGGGTTATGAGTAGCGCTGCACGATTAATGTAATCACAATTTCAATTGCAATGTCAGGCTGTGAGATTACATAACTACAAAAAGCTTCAATTTAATTAAAATAAAAATATGTGTGAGAACTTGACAATCTATTCTCTGTTTAAATGCAGTTGTCTAATTATTGATGCACCCAGTGAACAGATGATCAGTCAGGTCTGTTTGGGTAGTGGAGCATGTGTTCATGCACTTTCCCTTGTGCGGTGTTGTCAGTTTAGCGACTTTGTTCAAAATACTAGCAACAAATCCAGCTTTTTGACCAGGCATGAACAACTGTCATTGAGGTAAGTCGCTAGAATTTGTCAGTGAATCTTCTCTCCTGTGACTCCTTCACTGTCTGTGCTCAGTGTGTAGGGAAGAGCAGTGAGCTGTGAATATTACTGTTTGTTGCTTTAAAATACTCATTTGTTTTTGTTAAAATTAGGTTCAACTTAACTTTATTTTCTCAAAACACACAGAGAATGTAGTAGTGTGAGTTAATCTTAGCATCTGGATTAAATCTTCAGTGTGTCTATGTAACAGTCCACATGAAAAGTTGCTGACATTAGACATAGATTTAAACATGTTTTATGCTAGTTTGTTTGTGTTTGAGTTGAGAAATACATATTTCAAATTTATCATTAATCTCTGTATTTTTCTTGATGGCCAAGCAGGAAAATATACCCTTTGTTTATTATCAAGCAATGTTGTCCACAATACGACTTTTTCACCCAGTTGTGAAGCTCTATTTATGAGCCTCAATCAAATTTTATTTTATCCTTAATTTTTTTTTGTGTGCATCATACGTATGAGGTGTAGAATTAAGAGTTACATCTGAGCACTTAAGAATCCCTCCACTTTCAACGGCTTCTGATTAGGTCGGGGCTGATGGCTCGCCATCACCATGGTGATAGGCAGCAAAGATTGGACTTGAGTTTCTAAGGGAAGCCTTTTGTGGCCACTAAATTGGGTGAAAATAAATAGAACTGATGTCCTATTTACGAAGACTGCTGGTGGAGTTCGAACATTGCAGTGAAGAGATCTCTAGGGAGCTGATGTGGAGAGAAGGCATGTCCTCCCAGATATTTTTAAATTAATAAAATGATAAAGCTTCCAGGTTCTAAGACACATTAATCTAGTCAGATGTGGACTGAATCAGATGTTGATGGGAATAATACCCACTCCATTATTTCTGAATACTATAAAATGGGTAACATGCCCTTCTCCCCTTTTCAAAATCCAGTTTTTGCCATCACAATCACAATAAACAGTGGGCTATACTGCTCAGTCACGATCATCACATTTAGAATAGCACTGACAGATTTATGCCCAGAGAGACTTGAGGCGTGTCCATTAAGATTGTTTTGCTCTACAATCAAAAGGCTAGAGGAGAGTGTACATGAAGTGCTTCGAACACAAACAGCACTGTGCCTGTTAGTACAGTTGATGTGCTAGCATGACACACCAACATATAATGCAGTACGTAATTCTGCTGCTAACAAACAGCACTGCATTCGCAAGTAGAAGACCAAACCAGGGAAACCAACAACAAATACACTGCTGTGAAAAAGTATTTGCCCCCTTCATGATTCTAATTTTTTGCATATATGACACACAAATGATTCAGATCATCAAACAAATTTTAATTATACACAAAGATCACCTGAGTAAATACAAAATGCAGTTTTGCAATGCAATTACTTTTTCACATAGAGCCAGACAGGTTTTGACTATTTTTCCTTAATAAATGAAATCATCATATAAATACTGCATTTTGTATTTATCTTTGTGTAATATTAAAATCTGTTTGATGATCTGATTGATTTAAGTGTGACTAATATGCAGAAAAATACAAAAATAATTTAAATAAATCTTTTTTAGTTGTTAGATGCCATCAAAAGGACAATATCACTTGGTGGGTTTTCTAGTGCTATCGTTACTCTTTTAGTAAACTTGAATAAACTAAGCAATAACAAGGATAAGCTACAGAATCAACAGTCTGCAACTGACCTTTAAAACCAAATGCAATCAGAGCGATAAACTACAAATGTGCTATGCTGAAATAAAGAGGACGAAACAATGAACTGACCATTCTGCAGCCAAGTGCTTAGCAGCACCAGAGGGCGTTAACACAAAACACAATATCTCTACAGAATACTTTGATTTTCCAACAACCCTGCTCCCTTCACAGTCAGTCTAAAAAAACGTTCAACAAAGGGGCAAAGGCAGATGAATGTGTTTTGAACTCAACAGTAAAAGACATAAAAGAGAAGCTTTGTGACAATAACAACATTGCTTCACATAAGCACTAGCACAAGAAACTTTAAATTGTCACAACACATTTTGGAAATCAATTCATTCTTTTGATTAGAATAATACTCTTTTTGGAACATGCAGAAAGAAAAATCAATTGTGTCTGAACTGCTCTGAGTATGTATTTTTGTTTTGATTCTGTGACATTCAAATGAGAAAGTAAAGTATTTAGTGGCACTTATCTAATTGAAGTAGCAGCTACTGTACAAAAATGTTGAGGTAAGAAAAAAAGGTCAAGCTAATTAGAAAAAAAATATGAAGGAATTTGCTCATCTTAAAAAAAGAAAAAAAGTGGCAAATTACACATTTTGTGTAATTAAATTACACTTATGGTGTAATTTACTGACCAATAGGTAACCCGCCTCATTAGTTTTTATTCCAAGTCTTTCTTCTTCAGTGTGTAAATGCTAAAATGAATGAGTTCAAAAGAAAGATGTATTACAATATTATGCAAACAATAGCATGCACTGGGACAAAATGGCACTGTCACTCCAGGGAACTATTCTGAAGAGTTGAGCTGGAAGTCTACCCAGGGCCATTCTTTCTTTACTTTAAAAATGTCACCAAAATAAAGGTCAAGACATTTAAGAGAGAGAGGTGTGGAACATTGGGGGGGGTTATAACAAATCAGGTTATTGCTTTTGTGGTTCCATTTAGTTTGATGAATGACCTTTGCATCAAGGCTGAACCATGCTAATGACCATATGTCAATTGCCCTATCTATCCATTCTGTTTCAGTGATACGTTAAGAACACTAGCTGTGTTCTGATTTTGCGTGTTAAATTAACTGTTGTTTTTATCTTTAAAAGGCAGCAATTGTCTAGAGAACACAGAGAAATTGGGGGGGGGGCCACTTAGGAAATTTGAAAATTAACTCCTTTATTATCTGTTTGTCCCCTTGTTTAATCCTGACAGTACAGTATAATCATAATCAGAACTTCAAAACCCTGAGGGAAGACAAAGTGAATTTGTGTCTTCCAGCTTCTGATTGGCTTAAACACAAGGATCATGCAACTCTGATTTCATGCTACAAAAATATAAAATATATAAATATAGGAAGAATCTACAAAGTCACCTGAGAGAAGTTAGAACCAAACTTTTCTTATATTGCTACAGACCGAAAAGCAGATGTGTACATCATAAATGAGGGTATAGTACATGATTGAGTAGCTCTACATAGACAGGTGAGAGGACACAGACTGCATAATACTTACTGCATAATGTTCACTGCCTTCTGTGTGACACCTGGAGACTCGTCTCTCCTTCACTAAAAATTAGGTTGAGTCTAACAAGTACCAGACAGCAGCCACCTGGTATGTCTGAATATCTTAGTATATCTCCTGCCATGTACAGTCAGGGTGTGGGCCCACAGTGAGTTTATATTTGACATCAATGTGTCTGACAGTGGATGAGAAGTGTGAGCAATTTGTATCACTTGTTTCCAAATAGCTTAGATAAAACTTATTTATTATTTCAGTGATTAAATGAGACAAGAACATGCTAAAAACTGCAGTTCACACTACATGGGAAGAAAAGATGCAATTACAGTTTATACAATGAACCTAAAAACAAACAGCAATAAGTGTAATATTTATGAAGGGAAGTAAAAATGTTTAATGCCACCATCCCTCGATTATAACCACTGTGCCTTGCATCATAAATAAATGCTATTGTGATTTTCACAGTAGCATTTATTTTCTAAATCTAAATAGGAGTATTGACTGTAGAGATTGGTGTAAACCTAAGAGTGAGCACTGGTAGGCCTGAAAAGAATGTGACCTGAATTAAAGACTAACTCCTTGCATGTGACAAATTGTGATTGAGGTGTCAAGACAGTTAGTGAATTGTTTGTGGAAACACTGCAAAAGATTTAGAGATTACAGAGTTTATGCTTCACTGAACTGGATGCCTGCAGCATACAGATGTGGCTAACAAGCCCCCAGGAAACTGAAGATGAAAGGTGTTTCATAATGATTCAGCCTACTGAGAAGTCCACCACTGAGGATTTTGGAAAATCTTACAGCTAATGGAGTCATACTGTTCTCCCTTTCTCCTTATTTCATTAAGAAATAGCATCAATTTATTATCCGTCTGTAAATCTGAATCCGTTTGTCAGTTTAGTGACAAATTTGTTTTCCCACCCCCACTGATTACCAGCTGGGCTTAGCATAGCCACAGTCTACAATATCTGTGAACTGAGCAGGAATTCCTTCGCCTACTGTTGCCAGATCAAGGTGTTTCCGGTGGATTTTGTCTTCTGTCCTCTACTGGAGACCAATAGCAATAAAGTTGTTCTAGAGATAAAAAAATTTTATGTATATATATATACTATTTATATCTTACAGTTGGTCTAACCTAATGTAAACTAAATGTAAACTATATTTGACAGTACTAATTGCCAGTAAATTGCATTTTTTTAATGTGTCAAATGTATTTTATAGTAAGGGCACTAATTAAAATCAGCAGCTCATTTACTGTTTATCTTAATTACTTCAATAATTATTTCTGAATAAGGAAGACAGTTGCGCAGTACATCAAAAGTTACTGAAGCACTCAGGTTTGAATAAACACCAAATCTAGAGTTCTATCTCTAACAACAGACTCTTGAGCACTGACTGTAGCAACTTAAAGTAGAAACTCAAGGTCGTAGTAAACTAGATTTTACACCTGCTCTATTTCACTCCAAACAACAGGGTGAGTCCAGGTTAATTAGAGCATGACAAAGGCACTTGAAGACAGCAGTTGGTGCAGATGTCCCTGTGAAAGTGTTGGATGTCAGAATGTGTAATTTCCCAGTACTAGAATCATAGTGGTGTCCTGATTAGAGCTGATGGTAGTTTAGCTCAAGGGACAAGCAAACAACAATAAACCAAAGGAAAAGTTAGTTTACAACAATGGCAACAAATAAGACTTTTTAAATTAAAGAGGATAGAAGCAAACGGTCCAACTTGGTTTGTCACATTTAGCTATAATGTAAGCAATCTTCTTAATCACCCTGGCTTTCTGTCTACATAAAACAAGGTATTTTAGAGAAACAAGCCAATTTTGAGAAGATCAGTTGCATGAATGCTCCTTTTCTAGCTGTGATGTTCTATCTTTGCTTATCATTTGGCAAAGACAACTACTGATATCCAACAGCAATGTGGGGATTTAATAAAGACCAGCCTACGTCTGAAGTTTGAACTAAGATTAAGAGGCTAGACGAGGACAGCTACATTGTGTGTGTTTGTGAGTGAAGTGGAAATCACACTGGCAGAGAGTAACATGAGCGAATATGTTTACTGAGTGGATTGAGGTTATCATTAAAAGTGCAGCTGAGGGCAGACATAGCAGATCAACCACAACTGCAAAGATCTCACTGCTGCTAAGACTTGGAACTCTTTAGCCCAGAAGGCTAAGCCTCCAGCAGCATTCAGAGTTACAGGAAGGTGAGGAGACATATTGTGAGAGAAGGAGCAAATAAAAGCAGTGGGAACTCTACAGTAGAAAGAATAAAGACACTGGCAAGACAGATACAAAAGAGTGCAACTGAAAAAGAGTAAAGAGAAGACTTACTGGTTACACTGCCAGTCTGTACAACATACTACTAATTTCATGGTAAACATAATCCACAGACTGATTTACTCTCATTGTCTTTTGTCAAAAGATTTAAAGCATACATGCAGGGCACAAGAGAGCACAAAGAACTGGGGAGAACTGTAAAACAAATTTTACAAAATGCAAAATAAACTGTGGTGAATCTGACTTTATAGTATGAAAAGCAGATAAAATCATGTAGAAAAGGCCCAGCCAGGGAATGCATATCCTCGTCTGATCTCCCAGTCACCTTCTATGCGCAGTAGAATAACCGTGTCCCACCATGTATCATTGCCACGCCATATATCTAATCTTGTCTCAATCCTGGCAGTGTACAGCTGTATTAAATGTCCTGGTCACTGCTCCCTGTCACAACAGCACCAATATGTGTCATTTCATTGCTGAGATGGAACGGCATGATTCTCCTATAAAAGCCAATTTAACAAGGCAAAAATACTTCAAACACAAAGAACATCAAGTAAAGTGGCAGGCAAACAAACATCCTGAACATCTTGACCTTCCACCAAGAGAACACAGATCGACCCACACTAACAAACGTCTTTCATTATCTTGAATGAAATGATTTTCCTCCTACTTCTCAAGACCCCCACACTCTTGAAATGTTTTCCTGAACTGACACAGCTGCTACAATTATTTCAATCACAGAGAAAATTATATCAAATCAGCAGTCCCTCAGCTAATACTAAAAAGCTATTTGTGATTTATGTAAGAGGAAGGGAATAGATGATCACACAAAAAGAGGGTAGAAGCCCAGAAATATGATGAGAATATTTAAAGCCTTTTCACTGTCAAGTGTATAAGGCCTTACGTTGGGAAAGGTGTGAAGTCTGTCTGTTTTCATCTTCTCTGCCAATAAATTATGGGGAAAATGAATGGTAGCAAATCTTAAAACGCACAGAAAATGCAATTTGTCTAGCTGCCTGAACTTACAGTAAAGCAGTCAGGATGGTTGCTTATTGTAATACCTAAATTAGAAGTAATACCATGACTCAAATTTCCATCTGTGGGAAAGTGGAACAAATGGAAATACATGTCAGGTATGATAAAATCATGTAGTCCTGTGTGCCACTTCATATTATGAGAGGTTAATTAATTTGAAGGTAAAAGCGGAGCACAAAGGACCTTAGAGATCCTGTTGTTTCAATGTGTAATGCTATTTTATTCATCATTTGACCTGTAGAATAATACGACTCAACAACTTTTAACCTCACTGCTAATCAGAAAATGTTTACCAAATAAGGTACAGAGCATTTGAGGGAAAATTAGTTGTGAGAGAAAACTTCAGAGTTTGTAAGAAGCTGCATATATTTTGAAAATTCTCCCTGTGAGTTATAATATTTGGATATTGTTCAAATCACAAAGACGGGTGAATAAATTGAAAGGTTTGAAGGTGAAACCGGAGAATAATGGAAAGTAGTGGCGCCGTTTTCAAAATACAAACATGGCCAAAAGTGCTGCTACTCTTACACGTCTTCCTGAATAATAATTCGTTACATCAAATCAAAAGCAATTTGTGAGAAAAGTGGATGCTAATTCTTTAAGTATGTGTGCCAACTCTTTAAGCTATGCCTGCATGATGTCACATTATTCCTACATTGACCTGGCCTACAAAGGTTTTCACCCCCAGTAGTATCCAAAAAACGTATCACTTCATCCGTAAATGCAAAGCAAAAAAAAAAAACATAATATGGCATTTAAGGGCAGGATCCTGAAAGATGCTGCAGCTAAACAGCTAAATCCCCTCTGCTCCTACCACAGACTCAAGCTGCCTTTCTTGATTTCAGCACTGAGGACAGCTCCCTTTTTGTGGAGCCCAGTGGAGAATCCGTGTTACACAAATGTGTCAAACAGGAGGGTGTAATTTAAGTGGACCTTGCAAATCTGGCTTTGTAACATACAGTTCTCACTTTCTATGGATTTGCGAAATTGTAAAATTTTTTTATACGGTGTGGCTCCATGGCTCCATGCCAAACCCTGTCACATGGAGCAACAAACGTATGTAGAGGTGAAGCTTTTCATTGGTAGCCGGTCTTTAACTTTAAAGCAACCTGACTGATACAAACTAAAATGGGGATCAAAGCCCAATAATGCTGGTCTGTTTGTGTTTCAATGGCACTTAAGGAAAGAGTACGAGAGCACTTTGCCTTTGTTCCACTCTATTAATTAATCACACCTTTTAGCAGGCCTCACTTAGTAAAGAAGTTAGTGGGAAAGTGCTCTGGGTCCAAGGGGAAACATAACTCCCCAAGCCACACTGCTTTTCCTATCTCACATTCACAGCTTACTGTGTGGCAACACAGGCCTGTTTACTATTCTGGTGGGTTGTATCATGTGGTCGCTCCTCTAATCCCTTGAAATGCTTGGAATTGTCAAACAGGAGAAGTGCTCACCTCTCCAGAGAGGGAGAGGAAGAAAATTAAAAGCCAATCTTGCAGGAAATACAACTCTCAAAAAGAAAGAAGATGTGCTGTGTGAACACATCTACCAGGAAACCTGTCTCAATGATAGTACTCCTCACAGAACACATCATCCAAGATGAGTGGTAATCTGACGGTAGGACTGTGTGATATGACCAAAATGTCATTTCCTGATATAAGTCATTTCATATCAAGTTAACAATATATATCAAGTATTAGCACCAACTCAAATAACCTTGTTTTCCCAACCATGTAAATTAAATCGAACATCTTTATGATTTTTTGCAATATGGTGTGCCGTGGGCAATGTTTGAGTCTGGTGTTTGTTTGTGCACTCAGTTGAACTTTTGTGGCTGATATACATTGCATTGTTAGTGATTAGTGGTGTGGACCAGTCTGCGGCATAATGCCATTCACATTTTTCAGGTCCAAGTCAGACTTTTCATACCCAAACCATGTCCATGCCAGAGAAGTGGCCCCTCTTTTAGGTACAAACTCCTTGTTTTGACTTGGCTGGTCTAAGTCTTTTTCCTGTTCAGAATTACCCCATTTTGCGTGTTATGTGTTCACCCATGTTTGTATTCCTGCCTAAAATGATTGAAATGATTAAAATATGAAACAATAGATGTTTTTTCTATTTAGTCTTGCCTAAGGCTAGGGATATACTTGCTGTTTGATAATGCTTCTGTGTAGATAATGGCAGCGTCATCACCGTCATTGTTCACATACTTCCTTGTGTACTTTTTGTATGTTTGGAAGGTTGGCCACAAGGGGCAGACCAGAGATCACTGAAATCAGGAAGATCAGAGAAAACAGCAACAACTATATAAACGATATAAATGGCAGGTATATACTGTACATGCAGATGGTTGTGGAAAAGCTTGTTTAACACTGCCCCACTGCTTATATGTGGGATTGTACAAAGCGTATGCATTTGACAATGTGCAAAACCGATGCTCCAAGGCAACGCAGGCTACGATGATGTTACATAAGCAACTGCGTATCATTTAAATTTGATCGACAGCACACATCACATAATGCAAGTGTAAAATATTTGGGGCATGATCTGAATATGAACACTCAGATAATCCAAGGAAAGGTTGCAGACAAATGAAATGTTATACATTTAACACAATATAGGCAGTCATGTTGTCTTTACCCTCCACTGCAGCATTCCCTTCCGTTCACCTCCTCTCTCCACCTTGTTGACGCAGTCAAGCCATGTGATATAATCCCCTAATACAGGACAACTGAAACAAAAACATCTTTGAACACAAATATTGACCAATTCGCTCTAATTCCCAGCTAATTAATCACATTAGATATGGAGCAACAGTTGTGAGCCGGTATTAACCTCACTGACCTTGAGCTATAATTTAGCTGAAAATCAAGCTCACATTTCAAAGACATCATGTTGCATCTACACTGGATTAAACAGACAGCTGCAGACAGACCCAACAGTCAAGGGATTTTGTGATTAGTGTGCAGAGATTTCTCCTGCTGAATACTGCTGTCAGAAAACATATGCTCTCCTGATTTCTCAAATACTGTAAAGAGAAAAGCAAGGCATATCCATTCAGAAATATGTGCTGCTAGTTTCCATCTGGAGAGGAGAGGAGAGGAGAGGAGAGGAGAGGAGAGGAGAGGAGAGGTCCACTGCTGATGTAGACATATATTGTTTGATAGAGAAAAGAAAAGCACACTGCAATGCAGAACCCAGAAGAAGAGCTAGAAAGAGAATATGAAAACAAAGAGGGTTGAGATGGACTTTTAGAAGGCAAGAAAAAATATGAGAAAGGGGTGACAGCAGACAGCTCTTGACTCAGTCCTCTCCAGATCATCAAAGTGTCACTTCTCTTACTAGGCTAGACTGGAACAAGATGTCCTCCAGGTTGAAAACAGGGATCAGTATGCAGGTCACAGAACTGAGGAGGCGAGAGGAAGAAAGTGGTGGAGACAGTCCACAGTCTTTACCGCAGCAATTCCCCACATCCTCTGTCCGACCACACCACTAATGACACTGTTTCCTCACAGACGATTTATCAACACACTGACAGCCTCCATGCTGGTTTCTTTCACAAAGCGATTATGGCATATCTCAGATGACACACACAAATACAGATGTCATCCAGGTAATAGTGTATCACATGTATATCAAATAATATTGGTAGATAATGATAGAATAATTTTCTAAATTCAGTTTATTTTTGTGGTCTGCATAAGGGCAGAACCAACACAGCTATATAGAGCATAACATTAAGGTCACTGTGGAGGAGTAAGCTGACAGCACACATACGCGCTGTTAACACTCTTGCCAACCTACTGTTCTGCTTCCTATCCATGATGAGGAACCAATAAAATATTCTGTAGGCTTGGGGCTAATGCTTTTATTCCTGTATCAAGGTTGGGCAATCTGACAATCTTACAGTGCTGTGTTGCATATTTGTCACACTTAAATGATTCAGATCAAACAAATATTTAATATTACAAAAAAGAGAACCCAAGTAAATACAAAATACATGTGAAAATGATCATTTGATTTATTAAGTGAAAAAAACTGTCCGAACCTGCCCTATGTGAAAAAGTAATCAAAAACCCAGTGTGGCTGAATTAAAACAACAATGCAAAGATAATTGGGCCAAAATTCCTCCACAACGATGTGAAAGACTCATTGTCAGTTATCACAGACACTTGATTGTAGCTGTTGCCAATGAAAGTGTGAGATTACTTTTTCCACATAGGGCCAGGCAGGTCTGGACAGCTTTTTCCCTTAATAAATAAAATCATTATATAAAAACTGCATTTTGTCATTTTACTTGGGTTATCTTAGTGTGATATTAAAATCTGTTTGATGATCTGAATCATTTAAGTGTGACAAATATGCAAAAAAATAATACATCAGGAAGGGGGCAAATAGTTTTTCAGAGCACTGTGTATCATGACTGATGACTGATGCTGAAGCGTCCATTTCAGATAATTCGTACAGATCATGTCATTTTATATTATCCTCTTTATGTTTGCAAACTTCACACAAAAATGTCAAAGAGCCTTAATAAAACAGATTTGTGCTTTGTCAACCAATGTAGGGAAGCAAACTAGTTGCCTTTCAGTGGAACAGAAATTTGGAGAGAACATCAGTCTTCTGTGAGTGACTATACTTTACATTTTCAGTCACCCTGTGTTAATAGTCATATTAGTAAAAGAAATCTCTTTCAACATCTTGTACAAACCTGAAATACAGACTACGAGTAAAGTTATAGTGTGTGAATGTGAGAAATTATTTTACATCACAGCAATTGAGTGTTAAATTCTAACATTTAGAAATCATACATGGAGCAGCCTCCTGTTCTCAGTGAACATTTATTGTCGCTGTTGATAGTTACAGTGTCATAGGAATATCAGATTATCTGTTGCTAACTAATGTTAATTCCACAACTTAAATTATGGAAAGTCCAAATCAATTAAACTTACTGTTGCTGGATTTGTCCTGTGTAAGTCAGTGAAAAATAGCTTTCAACACAAGAGCTTTGTGTCTGTAAACCAAAGGCTGTAACATGGCTGAACAATAAGTTTATACAGTTTTTCTGTAGTTCCAAATCAAATAAGAGTGCTATGTCTTCTCTATAAAACTGTCACCTGATCTTACATCAGTTTCAGATTGTCCCAGTTAAAATTTTATTCATATATCAATAAATCAAGCAGATTGGATCATGCAATTTGGTCAATAACATAAGCTGAGATACAGCTCTGCTGTATCGAAAAATTACTTCTCCATCGGCTAGTTGAGAAGATAAATCACAATCTTGATTCTGTGATTCTGATTAAAATATCTTCCAGATCATCCACCATTACCATAAAATGAACATCCGTTCTAGAAAGAAAAATCCAAAAAGTACGTAGTAGTAGTATTGTAATCATGCTTAAATCACAGCTCTTCCTAGCAGTGAGTCTTTTACCACTGTATTTATATACAATGAAATGAGTAAATAATGAAAGAATATACATATCTAATTAAAATTCATAAGGGGAAAATGTGAATTGTTGATACCTAAAACGAGAACAGGGTGCATACGTTTTCACACTCTCTTTTCTCCCCAATACAAGCATACGTATAATACAGCATCTCCACTTTTTTGGAGTCTATTTCTTTGATTCCCACGCTCAGAGATCCTTGTCTGAGGCATGTACATTAAAATCCCCCCTATTTTTCCCCTCTAATGTGATTCATATTTACATGTACCACCAACAGCAGTAGCCAAGTTGGTAGGGCAGTCATCTACAAGGTCAGTGATTCGATTTGATTCCTGGTTCCTCCTGGCTACATGTTGAGATGTCCCTGGAAAAGACACCGAAACCCTGTGGTACCACCGACATGTACTGTCTGGCAGCTGTCCAACAACAATTTTCCCAAGGGGATCAATAAAGTATGTCATTATTAAGTAACCACCTACTCGGTGTACCTTCAAATGCTGGAGATACATAACATGCCCAACCAACTGACACTTTTGCATCAATCAAACCTAACCTGCCTGGCAAACAGCGGTAACAATGTCCACCAACAATAATGTTCATAGTATCAAAAAAAAAGCTCTCCCCCGTTAACATTCTCCAAGTTTCTGGGTGGAAACATGGACACACAAAGAAGGTAAAGATGAAGAGCAGTGAGAACGTGTGAAAATAAACAGTTTTTGCAGATTTAATCTAATCTTTTCACAAGGTAGTTTATATACTTCATGAAAAAAAGCTGTTACTGTTAAAAATAAAGCACTTAGCACAGTTGTAATTACAGGGAAAACTGCAATTTGCTTAATAGTGTGTGGGCTTTCTCATGAGTGTGCATCATGTCTTGTAGCATCAGGCAAGGGCAGCATAAAAAGCAGTTAGGGTGGTAGGTGAAGATCAAATCCGAAAACTGATGACGGGGCACTGGTTGTCCACGCATCATTATGTGCTAGATACTAGTTAGAGAAAGCTCTCATAGCCAGTGGATGAGCACAATTAATTAGATGTTCAAGCCCATTATAAGCACCTTTGTAGCTGCAGTGAGGAGAAAGCTTTGAATATTCAACATCATGGGTCAAGTAGGACACCCTGTCATTGTTTGGTGCAGGTGCATTAGGAGCTTCATAGGTGCAACTTCAAAGATTTCCACAGTCAAGTCACACTGCAGGAGTAGAGGGAGTGACAGCCCTGCTGTCCTTTAATGCCACTGATCTCCCTAATCTAATGTTAATTACTGTCTAATAGTCATGATAATCTGTCCAATTCTATTGGGATGCTGCACCCTTTGACTCACTCAAGCTAGCAGTGAAAGTTATGTGGCCAGGTGGGTATCAAAATGAGGGTCAGGATGTTGTATGAAATCCTACCAAACAGACAAAACTTCAAGACACTATGCAATATCTTGGGTAAAATCAGGGTTAAATCACATCCATCTTTATACTGTTAAATATTGTCTTTCCAATCTGCTCTGCAGGGCTTTACTAAGCAGGTGTTAGTTACAATCTTTACTCTTCACAACTTATTCTATGTCTTTCACTCAGCTGCTCCTTCAAGCACCACCTGACCTCTCTCACCACTTCATTACATCCACAAGGGCGGATCTGGCCAATTCAGCCAATCTCCACACCTCTAAGTCTTTGCAGTTCTGCTGTTCTCTGCCCAGGTCCTGCAGTGTAATTACTTGACCGCTGACTGCCTTCCCCACCTGCCTGGCCTGTCAGTCCAGGAAAATTCATGGCCATTACCCGGAGACAAAAAGGACAAACCTGATCCCATGCTGGAACCCAATATACACCATTCAGTATTTACAGTGGTATGGTAGAACAATAACATGCTTGCTTTATAATACACACTATTTTTTCACTGCAGTGTTCCACATTCATGGACTAGGAATCCATCATGCAATATCATGCAATAAAATTTCAATCCAGAGCTGTTCTGTATTCAAGGGCATCACCTAAAGGAAAATAAAGAAATCTCTGCTCCTTTGTAAGGATTTACTTATGACTGCTGTAATCATTTGCGATTCTCCTCTCATGGAAGTGTTCAAACTCACACCTAACATAAGTTGTCTAGAGTTAGAAATTGAACTAAAGTAAAACATAGTGCTGAAAAAGTTAAGGACTTAAAAAGTATAAATGAAAATAAAGGAAAAAAGGAGAAAAAAAATTGATATACTATGTGTTGAGGCCTACCACATGTCAAGCTAAATATCATGTATGATACATTTCCATAAGAATGATTTGCTTCATTTTCAATCTCAAATGTTAAAGAAGTTAAAATGAGTGACTAGTTTCTAAACACATCCAGCATGTTAGAAAATGATTGCTGAAAACATGTATGTAAGCTATGTGGTACTGAATGTTTGAGTTGAACAATTTTTAATCATTTCTTGGGTCAGGATTTTTTATGGGTGGGGCAGAAAGGAAGACTGATGATGAACTTTTGAAAACCCCATTCAAATTTCCATTGGCAAATTATCTTCAATTATGAAAAGAATTGAGGAACGTGCTTTGTTTTTCCCCCAAAGAACAACTAAAGAAATGCTTAATGTGGGATTGCACTGAATTGCTAATGCTAACAGAATGGAGGCTAGCCAAAATCTAACCTTTTAGGAATTACAGCCATTTTAAGCAGAGTACATCAATTTTCAGGGGCTCAATTGTATTTGGTCAATTGACTGACAAAAAGTTAATTGACCAGGTGCGGTCCATTCCCTCATCAGGTGTGTCCAAATCAACAGTTGGGTAGATTCTTAAAAAGAGCAAAAACACTTGTGAGCTCAACAACATCCAAAGGCCTGGAAGACCACGGAAGACTGTTATAGTGGATGTGCACAATTCTTTTCTTGGTGAAGAAAAACCCTTTTACAACAACAACAACAAAAGTCAAGAATACTATGGAGAAGGTAGGTTTATCATTTTCAAAATCTAAAATCAAGATGCCTTCATGAATGTAAATTCAAGGTGCAAACAACTGGTAACATTCAAGAACAGGAAAGCCAGATTAGACTTTGTTTTCTGGCACAGTCTAATCTGGCTTTCCTTTTTAGAGAACACCAAAAAAGCCTCAAATGTTCTGGAATCAGATTCTTTGGACTGATGAAACCTAGCTTAACTTGTACCAGAATGATGGGAAGAGAAAAGTATGACCAAGGAAAGCAACAGCTCATGATCCAAAGCATGTGTGAAACATAGTGGAGGCAGTGTTATGGCATGGGCATGTTTGTCTGCCAGTGGAACGGGCTAACTGGTTATTGATGATGTAACTGCTGACAGAAGTAGCAAGACCACTCACTTTACAACCAGTAAAAACACTATGGATACAAATCATTGTTATCCAAATATCTATAGAGTCCAGTAACAGATGTACAGTTCGAACTGACTCATTCACTCAGTGAGACTGTATAAAGATGTACAGTCAGGACAAAAAGAGGTGAATCTTTTCTTTGACTTGCTTGTACTTCAACCTGTACCTCAACCCTGACTGTCATGTTCATGCTGGGAGAAAATGAAAAGAGAATGAATAATTCAAGGTCTGCCTGGGTGCTCAATGAAGAAAAGCAGTGTGAGGGTATGCACACATACATTAAAGCATGTGAATATTTACAACTCAAATCACACAAAAATCTAGCTCATTTTGTAGCCAACTGCAAGGCTGTACAAGAATGTGTGACATTCATCTATTCACTAAAACCTACTGTCTCTGTTGTGACAAAGTCGCAGAGGGAGGCAATTCCTTGCCCCTCTGCAGAATTTTTTTTTACAAGTCAATCACAAAACAATTTTATTTAAGACAGAGTAAACAGATGCTTTGGAATCTGAAAGAAATGGGGCTGTGGTTTAAAACAAAACCCAGACATAATCTAGCTTTATCTTAAAAGGCTGTTTAAGAAAGAAACAGCAGTGGGTTCATCAAAATCTACCTTTTTTTTGTGGGCAAGTACATGTGTGCATATGTGTGGTATGGTCTCAGCACAATGACTGATGGCTCTGTTATAGTCTTATTTGATCTATTGTGCAATTACTTGCATCAACATAATCTCCGAGGCTGAATCTACTTAACATCATGAGGCTGTTGAGCAAAATGTTGCTCACTGAAAGTGGAAGTGATGTCAACAACACATCCTTCTCATTCACGAGGAGTGATCATTTCCATGACCAGGCTAGGCTTGCAGTGCAAACTAGCACATGGTTAAAATATGATATTCGGTTGTCCAGTGCTTGTAGAAGTGTTTAGATTAGTAACCCAATAAAATAAAACAGAAATGAGAGTGGCACAAAACTACTGCATGCATGGTAAGCTGCTTCATTATGTTACCCTGACTTAAGGGTTTCTAACCTGCTGGTAGGGTTTTTCAATTATGACTAAAATCATAACCACGATTATTTTTGTTCAATACTGAGATCACAATTTATTAACACGATTACTCATTGACTTTGGAAACATCATGCATTTACAGAACTTCATAAAACATATCTTTTTAACAGTGAATTTTAAAACAGTAGTGGAACAGGTTTACTGGCCTTGCTGTGTTTGTTAGGGAGGGTAAAGCCATTTTTGCGTGCCCAGTCATCTTTGAAAATTGTCATTGTCAGCTTCATTGTATTTTGAACAAGCCAACAGTTTTTGGATAGCATATGATCCTGGGGATCAGCAGTAGAAGTAAAGTCTGTTTTCCCATATATATGCGTTTTCCCTTCCCCTACACTTAACACTTAACTCTGCTCCAGTGCTTTGGGATCTACAGTTTACCATAACATTACTTGTTTGTCTGCACTTGGTCACTTACACCTGCATATTTCTGCCAAGATGGCCATGCGTGTTAAAAAATGTCATCAAGAAGGGTTAACATGAATGCGTGTTAAAAAATGTCATCAAGAAGGGTTAACATGAAAAAAATAATTATGAAACGGAACGTAGCATAATAAGCATTTTATCTCAATTATTCCATAATATTTGGAAGATTAAATTGTAATTGTAAAATTGAGTTAATTGCGGATCCCTACCTCCAGAATTTCCCGACAAATTATTTCTGAGCACAGCTATGCGGCAAATTTACTTTACTTTTTCATTTGATTTAGTTTATATGTCAATCTAAGCTAGTCATTTCAACAAAAAGCAAATAGAATAAAAAGCAGGTGTCAGTGTCACTTTCAAAACATGAGTTGGAGTCACTACTTTTTTATAAGACACAGTAATTTATGAAGCACAGTTGAGTCATGTTGTTTTATGCTGGAGGCTTTAAAATGAATGTGAAATTGAGAATGCATTTGGCAGTAAAGTACCAAACATAGCAATTACTACGAATGCAGGATGGAAGTCATGTGAAACAATTAGGTCTAGTCTATCTCATAGTTTATGGGCAAAAGAAGACGTGGGCATGCATTAATGATAGATGAACTGTGGTGTAGTGGAGAAACCTGAGTCTAGACAGAAAGAAAGAGGGGCCAGATGGCTGTGTAACAGCAGAGTCACCCTCCAGTGCCAATGGTGGCGTTTGCCCACAGTGTGAAGCCCTCCGCATCATCTGTCCTCAAAAAGCACAGCAATTACCTCCAGAAATGGAAGAAAAAAAGCAAACCTTGAAAGCTTCTGTAATTGCATAATGGGTGAAAGGTCAGTAATTAAACCAGTAAAACTAGTTTAACTCTAGTTATGTACTTGCCAGCTGAGAACATTTAGGCAAACACTGCAGCAGGTGCAATTGTATTCTTTTTCTTCCATACAGGAAAGGAATCAACACATCTGTCATTTGTTTCGTCTCATTATTTTTCTTAAACAAATACAAATGGGCCCACTGTGTCTCCTTCAGTATAGAAGCACTAAGTAGCAGAAAATAAACACACTCCTCTACCTTGGCTCAGTGGAGAAAGCATAATTCATGGAAATCTGTGGTCTTTAGGAAATATATTGTTCCTTTAAATTTGAAATATGTGATATGAAAAATACAAACACTGAATAATGAAGTTAAAAATAATTTAAAGTGTTTTGTTTTTGCTTTTAACATCTTAGTTGTGACTGCTCTGCTCTGGTGGTTCAGTACACAAAGAGCAGCTGTCAATCAAACAGCGTTCCAGTAATGTTTTCCCAGTGATCCCAAAAAATGGCTAGTCCAGATGTTTTCTTCTGAGCAACAAATGTATGTCAGGAACTAGTAGGTCAACTGTGTGTCTGTATGAGTTTTTTTTCATTTCGTCAGTGGAGGCTAATTACTCCGATAGATTCAAAAAGTGCTACTTGATGTGTAGTGAAGAGTAGCACAAATGGAGTGTGTTCACAATACAGGAATACAGAAAAGGAGAGGTTTGGACAGCCTAGAAATATGGCCACTGAGGCAACACACACACGCACACACACACTAATCTGCAGATGCACAAAGTGAGACTTGGCCATGCTCTCTGACACATGGCAATCACACGGCTCAGTGCAGAAACACGGGCGCATCGTCCACAAAACCACTGACTCAGTGACGGACCTAGAAGCACCAGCTGCCCTTTGACTGAGACTGAATGTACTGACAGGGACCGACTGTCTCCTCCCTGAAGTGTCATTCTGGGGCCTTCGCAGACAGAAAGACAAGAGGTTATTTGAGGTTGAACTGAGAGTGTTAAGAGCAAAGGTTTGATTCAATCACTGGCCACACTTACAAACATTGATAAATTAACCCTTAATCTAGTTACTCGAGCAATTCAGTGTTTGTCTGGTTCAGGTAAATTGCACAACTTGTTTAGAATAATTTGGTTATGCTCTGACTGCTGTCAGGCTTAAGTTAAATTGATTTACAAATAATTTTAAAAGGTTTTTGAATAGGTATGAAGTAGAAAAATGTTACCTCTTTTAATTTTGTTTTTACTTTTAGTCCTGCAGTGACTCGCTTGATTTTAACTGATTGTTTTCCCAAAACAAGGAAGCCTGAATAGACTTCTTATTAAGTCTTGATTCATTTTTATTACTTATTTTTGTTCTGTAAATTGAGTATTTAGTATTTGTGTTGGTGTTAATCTTTTC
>JAUMHL010000005.1:6467806-6489143 GCA_032362345.1 Sandelia bainsii
CATATACCTTTAAATAGCTAAATCAGAGAAACTGATAATTTTGCAGTGGTCTCTTAATTTTTTCCAGAGCTGTATATGTAATATTCCACTGTCAGATTTGCTAAAGGACTCAAGACAGCCGACATGTTATGGCTCACATATTTCTTGATACAGTCAGGTAAAAACAAACCTTAGATTTATTATGTAACTTTACCCAATTATCTTTGAGTCTCTGATCTATTGTGGTGGTATACAGATGCAAAACTACAAATCATGTCACTGTTCAAATACCTCTTCACTGAACTGTACAGTGCTGTGAAAAAGTATCTGCCCCCTTCCTGACATACTTTTTTTTTTTTTTTGCATATTTGTCACAATTAAATTATTCAGATCATCAAACAAATGTAAATGTTACACAAAGATAACTAAACAACTACAAATACAGGCCCTATGTGAAAAAGTAATTTTACCCTAAACTTAATAACTGGTTGATTCACCCTTGGCAGCAACAACTGCAATCAAGCGTTTGTGATAACTGGCAATGAGTCTTTCACATCGCTGTGGAGGCATTTTGGCCCACTCTTCTTTGAGAATTGTTTTACTTCAGCCACACTGGAGGGTTTTCAAGCATGAGCGGCCCACCGCCACCATGTTGGACAGTCGGTATGATGTTCTTTTTATGAAATGCTCTGGTAGTTTTAAACCCGATGTAACGGGAGGCACTTCTTCCAAAAAGTTAATCTTGTCTTATCAGTCCACAAAATATTTGCCCAAAGGTCTTGGGGGTTATCATGATGGTTTTTGGCAAATATGAGATGAGTCTATGTGTTCTCTTTGGTCAGCAGTGTCTTTCACCTTGGAACTCTCCCATGGATGCCATTTTTGCCCAGTCTCTTTCCTATTGTTGGTCTGCAGTTCTTTATATGTTGTTCTGGGTTCTTCTATGACCTACTGGATGAGGAATCCAGTTCTTTGCAGAATTGTTTTAATTCAGCCACATTGGAGGGTTTTTGATTCCTTTTTCACATAGGGCCAGGCAGGTTTGGACAGCTTTTTTCCCTTAATAAATCATCATTTAAAACTGCATTTTGTATGTACTTGGGTTATCTTTGTTTAAATTTGTGTAAAATTTGTTTGATGATCGGAATCACGTAGTGTGACAAAAATGCAAAAAATAAAAAAACAGGAAGGGGGCAAATACATCATCTTTGATAACAAAGTATAGTTACAATATAGATACAATTAAAATGCAACTTTGAAGGAGCTGGGGGAGCTACATATGACCATCCTGCTGAGAAATGAAGTATGCTCAACATACTTTACAGAAACAAGCAAATATAAACCAAGCCCAGAGTGAGGATTTCTGCCCAAAGCCGGGGAATATGAGATAAAGTTCTCAAATATTAATCAAAGCATGTTATTAGTCAGAAGGATGATGCTGGGATTCAGCAATCTCCACCGCCTTTCACTACTCCTAACACCCCGTATTCAAATTGACAAGAAGGGTAAGACTGTCCTAAACTGTGTTCCATACAGGCCATCTAATTCCATGCTGAATCATCTTCAACCAAAAGCCACAGCAGTAATCCTTCTCTGCTTGAGACTCTGGAGCAACAGTGAGGCTCTGCAGCCAGATGTTCCTTTCAAAGCAGTCCAACTCTAACAACTAATAGCATCAGTCCAAGACACACATTAAGCATCTAGCCCTTGCTTGAAATTGGGCTTCAATATTCCCCTGTGTGCAAAACACAGAGGCTGAATTGCACCACCCAAAGCTACAAAAGAAATTCTGTATGCAGTGTAGTATAGAGCAGTTTAATGTATTCACTCCTCTTCAATCATGTTAAATTCAAGTCAAAAATAAACAAACAATAAATTGAATTTAAAATACACATAATCGATATAGATTTTCTTTCTCTCTATTGGTTTCTGATGTAGACAGGTAGTAAAATTGGTTACACCAGTTGTTATAGTGCACTGGTTCACTACTGAAATCAAATTAATTCAACAAAAATTAAACAAATGGCACAAAAAGGTGTTTCAAAACTTTTTATTGCCAGTGTACATTTGGCTCAGTATTTTATTGAGATAATTAGTTATTATGTTGAAAACAAACTTAAAGACAACAGATCAACATCTACACTCTGGTCTGACCTTGAATGCCTCAGCCACAAGCATTTGTAAAACACAGATGACCTACATTCTGTACAGTCCCTGAACACCTCACTCTGACAATGTGCTACTGGCAGACAAACGCACACACTACGCATTTTTACTTTTCATGTAAGTCACTTACAACAAGAAAAGAGGAAACATCCATCCCAACTGCCATCCTTACTTGACAATACAGAGAAATCTCAAATCATGTTTGATTAGAAATTGAGCATTTGTCACACATGAATCACACAAATATTTGGCCAAACAGTGATTGTTAACAGGCAAGTAATTTTGCCAGCTTACCGTGTGTTACTGTGTGTTTGTGTCTCACTCAGACAGGGGACTGAGGCAGAGCAAAGAAGAGACTCTGAGGATAGTGTTTTATTGCATAACTATATTGCTACAAAAATTTATCCGCCAATGTTGCGCATAGTCCTCTGTGATTTACTTGCCAAACGGAAAATCTACCCACATTAGGCGCTAGGAGGTTGTTAATTTCGGACGCTGTGTACGCTGTGCAATAGAAAAATAAACAATTCACATTCAAGTCTGCTGGAGAAGCCAATCTACCATTTGCCACTCATTTAATTAAACAAAAGAAGTCAAGTAGAACATATGTAGCTGTCCATTAGTCTCTTATGTGTATGAGAAACAGTTTGTGCTGAGGAAATCTGACAGAGTATTTGAATCAGGAGTTATTCACCACTGATGTTTCATGTAGAGGCATAAATATTCAACAGCAATCTGGTGTGAGTCCATCAAAATGTTTTTTAAAAGTAAGTGCTTTGAACCAAATGGAAAAAATCAAGCAGACAGCCGACAAAGTATGTCCAAGTGACTAATTATAAAAAGATCCAGTTAGAATGTGGTAGGGAGGATAATGAGCCATAAAAATGGATGGTGTCTTCGTTCATTACGCTGATCCCTTAGTATTAATTGTAATCCAAACCCCTAACTCTCAGTAAGCCTGCCATTATTTCCTCCTTACTTCAGCTACATTAAATCACTATGTGATCTAGCCATTACAGAATTCTCCATGCTTCAATATCAGCAGGAAACCAACACATCCCCAGCTGTTCTGGAGCAATAAATATAAACATCTAGGAGATTGATTACACTAACCTTTATCAAAAGCAAAGCCTCCTAGGATTGCAACAAGCAGGATGAACACAACATGCTAGTCTCAGTCATCTACTGACAACACACTGCAGTCCACAGAGCTGCAGCACTTCAAGACCAAAGGGAATCAAGTGTAAATGAAAACATAACATATCTGAAACAGAACCATCACATCAACACCAGCCTTGTCAGGCATAATGTAGACATTTGTATTGACAGCACACATCGTTAACTGCCTAGTGGCTCATGTGCAACAACGAATTACAAATCTGTCACTTGCTGTAATACGGACCTCAAATTCCTTATGCTACACCAATAAAGTAGGTTACTCTCTGTTGTATGTGTTTTGTCACTAGCAGAGATGGAAAGAACTATTGTTTATACAAAGACCAATTCTTCATTGGGAAGCTACTGTTGTATGACAGTGAGCATGCACTAAAGTATGTGTATTTATTGAATCACAAGTACACAATACAGATAGGTATATACAGTATAGCATTATTTCAATAACTGCGTCAAGAAAATATAACAGGGGCACAGATATATGGATCTATTCCTGATTTCAATGACTAAAAACAAAGCCATGTCAAATAGGTAGCCACATATCATTAGTTATGCTGATATCCTATGCTTAAATTTCCTTCAAACAAGCTTTTTCTATAGATAAATATGCACACTTTTTGCACTTTTGTTATACTTACTTTTTTATTCATAACCTTTATAATCCCAACCTACTTAGAAAAGGAGCAAGAAAAGTGAGAAAATGTCACAATTTAGCTTTCCAACTTATTTAAATAAATTTTAATAAATCTCTTTTTTTTTTCCAGTATGAAGATAAAAGGTGCAAGGAAAAGGTGCTAAAGTCATGCAAGTCAACTAAAACCATTTGTTAGGTTCCATGACATAAGAATGTATACATTTCTTGACACAGAGACAATTTAAACACTAAATCAATCATACATTGACATTCAATTACACTGCTGACTGCCTTCAAATTCATATCTAAGTGTCAAATACAAAATAAACAATATTAATATAAGCAAAGCAGCTTTTCTCATAAAATCATAGCACATAAACAAAGCTTGGCTTTCATCTGTAATATTGTATGTATTTACTCATTCATTCATATTATCAGGTAAGATACAAAGCAGACAAATATTTTCATTTCACAGCACAACTTTATCACAAAGATTTTCAGGAATGAAGGATACAGATTCGTTTGCACCTTAACTATCTAGCTATCAAATAGTCTTTGCTTTTGCTGCATCTGCACTGCAATGTTAACACTTTGCTACAGTAACTGGCTGTCACCCTGCTGCAGCAAACTATATGACTTTGCATGTTTGCCTGATCAGCGATGCAGCTCATCTCCATAGAAATGAGCATGTGTGCTCAGGGCCTCGTCCCTATGGGGGGAGACAACGCATTAACACCCAGGCTGGGATTTGGTTTACTGCCAGCACCAGCTCCACCCTGGAATACAGTAAGCCTGAGTATTCACATTGTTGCTGTTGATGATCCAACACACTTGTCCTTGCCTGTAAACAGGTCCTGGTAACAATGGCTCAGTAACTGAACAGTGCTAAGTAATGCTAACAATGTGTTGCATGTAGCCCTGCTACGGCCTAGAGGTTTAAGATCCTATTGTTCTGTCAGAGTCTTTGGCATGTAAGGTGTACTGTTCATCAATACCATTCAAAAATAATGGGCTAGGTTAGAGACTAATCTCTGAGGAAAGACATAAAGATACTGGTTTCAATAGACTTTGTTGTAATATGCCCTTCAGAGGTTGGTGAAGGAAGAGTGCTGCTGAACTGAATGCAGCATAAATGGAACGTCATCACAGAAAAACCACAATCAGATGTTCTTTCAGAGTAACACGGCGATGTGCTTTTGGAAACACTTAAAAGTAGCTCAGTCAGGAACAAAATTAATAAAATTGAAATGAATTGTTAAATACATAAATGAATGAATACAATTTTCCAAAGAAAGTTGCTGTAGAAATCTAAATATACACTGTGAACCTGGTTAAGGTGTTGTGGTGAGCAAACAGATCTAAACTAACAAAGCTAACAAACACAAATAACCTTCACACCAGTCTTTTGGGTGTGCTTGTGTGTAGATGTGGCATTACATTTGGACTGTAAGGGTAGTTGGAGGATTTTTTCAAGCTCTCCATCTCTATGTATTCCACTGTCGCCTCTCTCACCAGGATTTTGCACAATTTTCTACATCACACTGCAGCACAACAACACATTTGTTAAAAAAAACTCCTGAAAAACAAGGTCAGCCACTTCTACAAACCAGGAATCAGTTGTGCCCCTGGTAAAAATTACCCCACAGAGCTGGGAGATGCATCCCAGAATACACCCTGACACAAATATAGGCAGCAGCCAAATAATATACCATCAGCATCTCTCCCGGGGACCCTGCATGAGTGAGTAAGAGGGAGAAGCATAGCGAGAGAAGAGCAAGGCCAAGGAAAGAACGGGAATAAAATAGATCCATGGCCTTTGCACAGTCGTTTGACCTATCTATTTAGCATTTCCTCAACGCATTCACTGTTATTTATCAACAAAACTGTAAAGGGCTTATACAAAACAGAATTTCCAATTTGTTGATATTGTTATGTACAGAAAGCCAACTTACAGAAATAGCCTAAATTCCTTTTTTGTGTGAACAATGTGCTAACAGAGAATAAAATGTATAAATAAATAGAGATTTCCATGATAGGAGTACATTAATAACCCAACAAGCTGCATGAGTATCAGGGTAAACATCAAGAATAAATAAAAGTATGTAAAATATTTAAATCATAAAAAATAAGGTATATCAAAAAAAAAATTAAAAACCTGCAGAGACCTCAGAAAAAATTGAAATACAACAATGCTACAGTAGTTCATTAAAGGGAGACCAATAAGACTGAAAAAGTATTTTCAGACATGGCAAAATACAACAAATGTTAAAATGCTGTCCTTCACTTTGTCCTTGGTTGAGGACAAAAAAAATGCATATCAGCATGCTCTCTGAATCAATCAACAGTTCAAGCAAATTACTTTTAAACAAACACATTTGCGCAGAATCCGAATTTCAATTTTCCCTCAAATCCTAAGAAGATTATCATGGAGCAGATCAGAAGAAACTGCTGTTGGCAGAAATTGGATGGGTTAGTAGAAAATAAACTTTACTGAGGAAGCACAATTTTAGCATACTGTAGCCTTCTATGATGCATGTGGTTCAAACTGGAAGATATGAAAGGCTCAGTAAAGAATTCATGAAGGTGAACACTGCTGCTCCTTAAGAATGCTGACGAGTTAATTCTCTTAGCATATTGAGCATATGGGTACTATCACAGATACATTAACAGCATTAATGGAATTATTAAATGATCCAAGTAAATTATTATTCACTCTACAGCTATTCTATAGAGAGACACAAGTGCACAGAACTACAGAAGAGAATATCTGCACGTGTTTAAGACATGCTCAAAGATATTTCAGCAGGACGCAAGAAGAGCTAAAGATTGGAATTAATCCATGCCAATGTTTCAGGTCAATAACGTTTTTTTTTTACAATTACTTGGTATGATGTATCACAAATTTAAAACCAGATTTAAATGTCAGTAGCACTCTTTAAGTTGATAGTATTTTGTCCACGGAACATTTTGTACATTCGGTAAAGGAATACAAAGTGTGTCTCAAGTATAAAGAATTTTCTAATAGTAATGCCGGACATGAATGCAGTGGTTCTTCAGTAAAGAGCTATAAAGGCAAGGACCCATTATGTTTCAAGAGCAACACAAAAAGAAACGCTGAGGGGAAATACATTTGAGAAATGTGACATCTGCAAAACTGTACCAGCTCTCAGAGGTGATATTGATCCAAGATTGATCAAAGTGTGTAACTGACTCAACAGCTGCTGAGGGATGCTCACAGTGAAGGCGTCGGTGAAGATTCAGAGCAGGTGTGAAATGAAACCAACCTGTAGGATAAATTTGTGGCCTCCAACCAACTTTCCTCAGACTGATGAAGCTACTTGGATGAGTAGTGAAACGTATCAACCCAACAAAAAAGCAGTCCAGTTGCCATGACTCAATTTCCAGATTACAGTGAAGGCTAACCATAACTGAAAGCAGCTTAGGCCACACACACAAATCCTTCTCTTTCATCTATTCTGCATTTACAGCTATATTGATTGTTCTTTAAGAGCAAAGTGAGCTGCACACTAAAGTAATTATTTCTCTTTTTTGTTTTAGGGGAGCCAGTTGGTGAACATAAAGGTTTCACTCTGGTGTGGTCTAACTGATTTTCATCCAGCAATATGAAACAAAAGTTAATTAATTTAAAGCAGCTTAGATTCTATTTTCAATTAATTCCCCAAGCAATAAAATGGTTTGCAAGATTCAATAAACACTGCTTTCAACTACAATGACAAAACATCTCTGTGAAATTGCCAGTTTGGCATACTCTTTCAATGAGGGACAGCATGAAATAAATAAGAGTTCCAAAACTACTGCTACCACATTATTTAAACAAAAGGAACGAGAAAGATGCCAGCTGGTTTTTCACTGTCAACATTTCAGGATAAAAAGACTAAAGAGTGATGAAGAGGACATCAAGCACAGAGATCAGCATTTCGCCAGTGAACTAACTACAAGGGTCTCACTAGAAGGCGGAGGCACCAAAGAACAAACCTATCTGAACAAAACATGAAAGAACAAGAAGCACTAAATCTTCCATAAAATGGTGACTCTGACAGCAATGGTACATAAACCTTGGAGTCACAAGAAGAGTCAGGCCGCATCTGATCAGCTGCAAAAGTTCAAATCGGGCTGCAGCATGGACAACATTTTTGTTTTCCAGAGAATCTGAAAGAAATAGTTATAGTTTGATTTTTTTAACTTCTTACTAAAAATGACATAGATTGCATGTGTAATGATTCTCCAAATCCATGGTGCAGGCTTCAATTTCCAAGCCATCGTTTGGTTCATAAATCTTTTTTTGTTTAGTCTTTCCTTTTTGGGGGGGATGGATGACTGTCCCTGAACGCAGTAGCTGATAGACCACTAACACTACTTCGGACACTGTGTTATTCTGTTAGCGTAAATATATGTCTGGGATAGGGGACATCAGGGAATATTAATATGTGGAAGACTCCATTGTGGGAGAGGTGGGATGTATCCAACAGGGTGGTAGCAGTTAAGAAGAGAGGTGAGGTGGGGGGCACATTAGGGCACACGAGATTGTGGTCTCCAGGTAAAATCTTTTTTGTCTAATTTATGTCAACAGTGTTCAACTACTTCAGTTACATGCATTTATATATTATCTATCTAGACTCTCAAGAACTTCTGGAGAGGGCGTATTATATTCACAATGTGTGATGACTGCAGGTGTTATACAAAACAAATTTTGTGAAATATAGTTACAGTATGTTTTGTAAGAGAAACAATATCAGTACAGTATGTTTATAAATGCTGCCTTATTAATTTGTTTTTCCATTTGTTTTCTGCTTCTGACAGGTGTGATAGCAGATCTATAATTTTAATCAAGTCTATTGTAATCACACAGTAGAGTGAATTAAATACCTCAGAGAAAACTGGTGCAAATTAGCATGCAACTTCAAGCTATGTCTTAAAGTAGCTGTTAACAGCTTTAGTTGCTGGGAAGCAAGCAACACGATATTCAGCATCTGTAGGCAGAGAACAAAAGTAAAAGTTTTGTCAATAGCACAATGAAGAGAGAAGTTCAGTCCATATGAATACAATCCCTTTATTCTCAACATGCCTAGTGCCTGTGCTACATTCTGCTCTACTGAGACAACTGTCATTCTTCTGCAAAAACAGATATTGTTGTCACATCTGTTTTCCAGATGCATGTAACAAATCACACAGAAAACACCTATTCTGCATGGAATTGTGTTTCCACAAGCCTGGATTGCAGCGTTATTCTTTTTCCAACTTCAACTGTCAAATATATGGGATCAGTTTTGGCTCATATTTGAGAAACATGCTAAAAACATCATCTCTAAAGCAGTTTTTTCCTCGCCTTCACATTGCCCAACTTCACCCTTCACCCACCAACAGTCTTTCAGGTATTCGGCTGATCTAGATTAGATAGACCAGTGGTTCTCAAACTTTTTACACCGGGTACCACCTCAGAAAATATTTTGCTGTCCAAGTACCACATTGGGTAGTAACGAGTTACATTTACTCCGTTACATTTACTTAAGTAACTTTTTTTTCTAAATGTACTTCTAGGAGTAGTTTTACTGCACCATACGTTTTACTTTTACTTGAGTAGTTTTGTGAAGAAGAAACGCTACTCTTACTCTTTTTTTAACCATTTATTCTACATTAGTTTCACCAATCAGTCCTCGCAACAACGATCACATGACTCCGTTTCAGCACCAGTAATAACGTCGCTAAATTAATTGAAGTTTGTTCCCGCTGACATGCAGAAAGCAAACAGCTGTACAGCTGTGCGCAAGTGCGCACACTTCACCCGTGAAATCTCCCTTTAGCTCACTCTGGATTCAGAAACAAATGTGATTTACCATTACATCCTGATCAACCAACAGGCTTCAGCGACTAGACTTCAGTGATGTCTGTGAATAAGGCCGTTTCTGTCCATGTGACCGTGCGTAAAAACAGCCTGAGAGATTTAACGTTTGAAGTGTGCGCACCCAGCTGTACAGCTGTCTGCGTGTCAGCGGGAACCAACTTAAATCAATGCAGCGACGTTATTACCGACCTGTGTTATGTCTGCTCATGTGTCTGAATTAAACATCACCAACAAAACATTCACATACCAGATTTCTGCTACAACATCATGTGAATGAACACTGTATAGTTAACTTAAGATAACACTTGTAATTCGGGATTCGGGGATGTGACTCTAATGCTGTTAATAATGTTTATGGAGATGTAAAGTGTATAAAAGTCTGATGGTCAGACGTTGTCCAGTGAGCGGAAACAGTTCACCTGTAAACTAGGATGATTTTGTGGCTTTATTTGAGCTGCCAGAGAGGAACACACTGGAAAGGCTTATTATCCAACAGACCTCAGCAACTAGATTTCAGCGATGTCTGTGAATGAAGCTGTTTCTGTCTCTGTGACCGTGCCTAAAACCAGCCTGAGAGATCAGGATGTGGTGTTGTGACTGTAATGCTGTTAATAATATTTATGGGGAGGTAAAGTGTAAAAGTTTGACATTGACCAGTGAGCAGAGACAGTTCACCTGTAAACTATAGTAGTATTATGTTTTTAATGTTATTATTTAATTTTCGTCAAAAATTCTCAGGTGTTCCTGCGTACCACTTGAAGGAGCCCGCGTACCACAGTTTGAGAACCACTGAGATAGACTATTCTAACGTGCTCTTCTCAGGTTTTTCATATATTAGTATTAAAATATCCCAACTAGTCCAAAATGCAGCTAAACTAAAATTCTTACTTACACCAAAAACTTTTCAGCATCGATTCTGTCCTTACTCGACTGGTTCCCGGTTTCATCCAGGTCAGGAGTCAAGTTACTGATTATTCCTAAAATTAGATTATGAAATAATTTTCTTAGAACGTTTTCTTACATGCTCTAATTCTGTGTACTTCACCCACTCAGAGAGGCAAACACAAGAGTTTTAAATCTAGGCAGCAGTGAATAAGCTATAAAAAATTATACTTACTACACTTACACCAGTGTCCATATTAGGACTAAAGAAAAAAAGACATGTCAATGTTACTATAGAACTCACCTTAATAATCACTGGGTTATTGATTCTGACTTTCAGCATGTACAGAGACTTTACTGATGAATATCTAATAGAAAGTGTAATTCACAGTGACATGCACAAGTTCAAATTCAAAGATACATGTTCAATAATGTGTCAAGGTAAAACTGCAGCGCCTAATCTCCCTTTTGTTACTCCATTTAATTCCCATACAATTATATCAACCTTGAAGGCAGGACTCCACAACCTGTCTCATTACATATTATCTTAATTACAGCTTTCATTTCAGGCAGGCTATACGTGAAAGATTAATTACATTCCCCTTTATTTATTCTTGATAAAGGATGCTGTCACAAAAGTGTAGCATCTTGGTGTTTAGCACATTCAATTACTCCATCGCACAAAGTTTTTAGGGTCATGTGGGGCAATGACGTTCAGTTCTCATTTAATTAACCTGATAATGTTACAGTCAAACAGTGTTTGGTCATGTGCCAAACTGATGCTGACCCAAGCTACCCTGTCAGTCACTTAAATGTTATATACAGAGCATTGTTTAATTATCATTAGACTTATTTTTACTTACACGGGCTGGAGCTTATCCTAGAATTCAGTTGGCAAAGGACAAACACACTCTGAACAGATTGTCATTCCATCACTGGGAATAACTCAGACAGACAGAAAGTCACTCACTCTCACAACTATTAGCAATTTAGAGCATTCAATCCAGCTAAATGTATGTCCTCAATTGCCCTCAAACAGCACAAAAACAACCTCCAAAAGTGAAACACTGAAAGTTTTCAGAAGATTGAAAGATTGGGCACAGATGCTTCACTTTCTGTTTTAAGCTCACAACTCGCCATTATACAATTACGCCACTATTTTTTAATATAGACAACTATAATACAACACCATACAAAGAGAAGATTAAAATTAATTCTCTCAAAACTTAGCAAGCCAAATGCCTGTGGAGCAAATTACTTCTCATATATAACCAGAATTGAGCTTCTTGAAAGATGTGAATGTTCCTCTGTGATACACAGACCTTTCCTAATACTTTGTTCTCACCCCAACTGACTCTGTTGCTATCTGATTAATTTCCTGGCAACTCTGGTGACCCCTGTCAGCTTGCTCCTATATACTGTGTTCAGATTCGACTGGATTACGTTTTCAACTTAAAGCTACAGTATGAAACTTATGCTGACAGTAGCGTAAGACTCAAAATCTATCCACTCTCTTCCACCCAGCCCTCCCTACACCTCCTCTACTATGCTCTCATACTGCCTGCTACACTCCACTATGCTCCGGCCAATTCTGATTTTCTTTCTTTCTAAGAACTATAACTGGCAGCACATACTAATGTTTTTGTAACTTTTCTTTAATGAAGCATTTAAAAATTCTTTTTTTTTTCTTTTAATGATTTTAAAAAATTGACCATTAAATAACTATATTTTCTATCTTTCTCTCACTCTGATATAAACAAATACCCAATTAAATTGGTCTGGGTTACTGGACAAACCGGCAAATAAAAATGAAGTGCAGTATTTGTACTTGTAGATGTGGGCTGTGACATTACTGCATGCGTGACAGAGCATCATGCTTGTAAATGTGATCAGCACAGAATCGGATATCTCAGACTGACTGGCCGGTCACCGGTCACGGCTGGTCAAGCTTAAAACCAGCCAATTCAGATCTCCAGCTGACCGATTAGTGCATCAGTACTGCAAATCTTACTAATCAAGAAGAAATCATAAAAAAAATTCTAATTGGTCTCCTTCTTCAGGATAAAAATGCTCCTGGTATAACAAAGAAAAATCCACAGTGACTTCAAAAACAAAAAATCTGTGCTTTTGTTGCCTAAACTTAACCACAGACAGGATGCAAACCCCAATCTCAGGTGTCAAAATGTCGTGCTTTGTGCGCCCATCATCCACCACCTAACTGCAGCTAGTTTAATATATCATTTCTAAGAGACTGCCAGGTACTTCCAACTGGTTTACCATTAATTATCAAGTTCTGGAAAGTCCTGCTCAGACATGATCTTCATTTCAGCTTCAGTGCATTCTGCTGACACTAAATCCGGTGAGCGGTCACATGGTTCCATTATTTCAACTCTCCAGTCACATCACCCTTACACAAAAGACCAGAATCCTGACTAATATGTTTATATGAGACAACAAGTCTCATAAACTGTGTTTCACCTTAGAGTTGTTCCTTTTATACTTGTAATCAGAAACAGCAAAGATCTATGATTACTAATTATAATTTATTATGCACAACTGTGCCTGTCATAAGAATAATAGTACTAGCATGTGTAAAGCCACAAAGCTAATGAAAATCATTGACTTGGCAACTCTGCATGATCATATATTACACATAAAAAATCAGTAAGGTCGTATAAAATCCTAAGAAACCTTCAAAGTATCTCAGCCTGCCATCTAAACTGAAATAAAAGGTCATCAAATAAGACAACAGTAAGAACTGAGCAAGCAACAGAGAAGCAACTGTAAAATCACTCACACACATTATAAGGTATTACACATGCATAAATAAATGCAAATGTGTGCTATCTTCACCAACATACATGCATAAATATAATACAAAAGTATCAGTCCACTCCAGCTGCATAATCCCTTTCTCTCATGTTTTTTTACATGCTCAGTGGTACAAAAAAATAATCAAAATTTGTCTGACAACACTCTTTAGCTGTTGGGATCCGTCCCTTGAGATAGATACTAGCAAAAGTATCCCAAGATAGTGTACATTTATCTGCAGGAACTACAAATAGTAATACTGGGTGAGATGTGAATGTATGCATATGTGGAACGAACCGAAGTAGACAAGTGGCTGTGTTGTTTGACAAGTTTCTGTCAGTGATTTGATACCTGAGCTCCTGTTCTTTATGAATACTTTTAACACCCACCTTTCAAGTCTGCATGACCTGACTGATTCTGAAAAAATCTTGGTGGTGTATCACTTTAAGGAAGCTAAAATAAGCTTTTTGATAACCTGGATGTGACAGACTACAGTGTATGACATGCTTTTGTGCTAATATCAACCACTTGTTGACGGCACAAGACCTCTGTTACTCCCAAATGTCAGGATCAAGATAAAGGTGTGTTGTGAAAAGGTTTCCCTAATTTCATAGGTCACACATATTTTTTTTGCACCTCTGTCTGACTCATTATCCATCTGATCATACTTGACTTTCATCATGAAGATGCAGGCTGTTGAGTGATGTGACTCTCTTTTGTCTCTCTTTGAGAACTGTTCTGACTCACACCAAGTGAAAATGAGCAAAGCAGAAATAACTTCTTTTCTCTCATCTTGGAGAAAGCAGTGAGTCAGCTGACAGGTCGCAAAGGGGGTGACTACTGTAAATTGCATATCTGAGTATGAGACAAATCTACTTTGTTCCAACTTCAGGGTTAGAAGACACCAAGCAATATTGTCTTGTTTATACCAAATGTTATTTACTGTATGATCTACATTTATGGTCAGAAACCAGACTTACAGTACTCTTTATGTGCAACTGAAAACAAATGTTGCTGGTCCTGATCCTGAAAATACACATACACAATTTGGTCCCTGTAGATTTTTTACACCTTAGGGAAAATTATTTTATCCAGTGATCTAACAAGCAAAGTATTACAACTAGGTTGTCACTATCCTATTTCAATGTACGTTTTTTTTTTGGCCATTTCTAGCTATCTGAACCATCATAGGTGGTTCAGATAGCTAGATAATAATAATTTTCCCTAAGGTGTAAAAAATCTACAGGGACCAAATTGTGTATGTGTATTTTCAGGATCAGAACCAGCAACATTTGTTTTCAGTTGCACATGAAGAGTACTGTAAGTCTGGTTTCTGACCATAGTTCAGTGTAAACTGGTTGCTAGTTTTACCTATGTCAGCCCTGAGATAAAAAGACAAGCTGTCCACAGTATTTTAACTTCTGCTCATAAGAAAGACACCAGAGCCCTATTACTCTAAGCCAGAACAGTGCAGAAAATTAATTGGTACTTGGGAACAAAACACCCTTAGGTGCAGATGTTTCTGGGTCAAGGTAATTCAACGCTTTACCTTCTGAAGGCACTTTACCATGATAGATGTTCAGACGAGGATCCTCTACCCAAAGTTTTCTCCAAGATGCTCCCCAGAGATACACAAAAACATTATTATTTCATTACTCCACAAATTGGACCCCATGAGATACAGTTAAGGATCCTTCAGGATCTTCACGCTCTCTCTACAGTTCAAAAATAACCTAAGCATAAAAATTCCCACAGTCATTGCATCTCGCTTCAACCGACATGAGGGTTGTTTGCATGACAGCTTTCTTCACCCCTCTTCCCTGGCTAGTGTTATTCATGCACATTTTGTGATGTAATTTTGATGAAGAGGCAGATACAATAACAATTACTGTGTCATCTGGTCCCGTGATTGATGCATTGTAAGTGGTTCATTGTATGCACATAATTTGGATGGAAGTTTCTGTTTGCAAACATGTCAAGTGCAATCAAATTCACCTGATATCCTAAAAAGCCATTCAGAGCAAAGCACTAATAACCTCTGTTAATAATGTCATTCAAAAGTCTGGGGCCTGTGTGTGACTGAGAAAAGTTTGAATTATTCTTTAAGTTAGTGTGCACAACCTATGGGTAAATAAATAAAATGGACAAAAACAACATCAGTGTCTGGTGAAAATAAATGTGCTGAAAAAAAAAATCTGTGTCGACTGCAGTGTGCTATTGTGCACATTTCCTGTGAAAATGGCACTGCAAAGTGTGAGGGGGCATGGTGTCAGAAACTCCAGCTATTGCAGTACTATTCTCAAGTCTGAACATGCCAAAGGCTACAATTTGTCCTGCTCCACAAAGTGGATTTCTGTTGTGCCAGAACAGGTCATAATTAATCTCTAGTGTGCTAACAAGAGGAGGCCGACTACTGCAAAAAGGTTCTGCTTTAGCAAGTGAGGGTATACGCAGGTTCTACAATATTTTTCCTATCATGTTAAATAGTACCAGAGGAGATAACTGAGCTCATTTGCTAACCCTGGTCATAACATGTGTTCAAATCCCCAACCACCTTGTGCTGACATCATTACTCCTCACTCTCTTTGCTGCATCTATAGTGATAATCATCATACAGCGAATTATGAGAATGGACTCCTTAGGCCTATTTAAAAGGAGGATGGAGCAGGGGGACTGCACACAAAATACTCCCTGGGTCAATATACATTTGGAAAGAGTGCAAAAAACATCTCACATTCCCAACAGCTATGCCCCCCCTGCTCCTATCCACCTTCATTAACCAGAAAATTGAAATAAAGCAGCAATTTATAAAATAATCACATTACACTTTAATCATGGACTCTTCACTGACATCACTCACATTTCTA
Organism: Sandelia bainsii; assembly: GCA_032362345.1. Classification (NCBI taxonomy): domain Eukaryota; kingdom Metazoa; phylum Chordata; class Actinopteri; order Anabantiformes; family Anabantidae; genus Sandelia; species Sandelia bainsii. The sequence continues at coordinate 6,484,182 of JAUMHL010000005.1, forward strand.
CTCAGTTTCCTCAATTACAAGCAACCACAGAGAAGTTATGACTTTGTTAAACTTCAGAACTTGAGAAGTGATATTTTATCATTAGGCCTATATCCTCTCATCCCTCAACCCACCGTATGTGTGCGTGTGTGACTTTTTTTCATGTTTATTGCTGTTTAATCTCCCGTATCCCGCAGCGCTTAATCATTATCAATTCAATAACCACTTGCACAGTCTCAACATTAAAATAATATAGTTGTGTTATATGTCAACCTTACATGCTGTTATTGCTACCACTGACTACTCCTCCGGGTATGGGATTAGGCAATGGCATCTAGTCATGTGAGTGATAGCGATAAAAACGTTTACTTACCAAATTCAGCACCGTTTCAACTATATCCCGGTTGCTAACCTCTCCGACCTGGATCAGTCCAACGAGAACAGCGAATTTCATCTTGATATTCCGGATTGGAACCGATGGATTGATAAGACCAGCCGGGAGAACCACTGAACCCGCGCCGGACATCATCACTGTCTCACCGGAGAGAGCGGAGACTGCAGCCGCGTCTTGCCCGTGACCTGGCGGAGGTTGCCGGTTCGAGAGAATTGTCACCGGTCTCTCGCTTGTCATTTCCACCCAAACCGGGAGGCTTCAGGGGCTAGTTATACGCTTTCTCCCTGTAATGTTTTAATCACTGCTCCGGAGCATTAAGAAGAAATGACAAACAAGAACACTCACGAAGCCTAGAAAAACAAAAACAAAAACCACTCTCTGTCAGTAAAAATCCACTCTCGGGTGTTTCAGTGAACGCGTCCGGCGTGTTGTCGGTGGCAGCCGGTTAAGTGAGCTGACTGACCTGTGCCGTTCACACAAGGCTGTCTGTGTGAGTGTGTGCCGCTCTCTTGGATGCGCGTCTCCGTTTGTGCTGCTGTCACCGCCATGTTGCCGCCCCCTGCCTGCGGTTCTGCCGCCACAGACCGGGTTCCACTCACCACGCCTGCGCTGGCTGCGATGGAGGAGCTCGAGACTAACCGTTTGCGCGCCTCCCCCGTCCCTTCAGTAAGTGATAGCAACGCTTCATTCAGCTTCTATAGCACCATCACTAGTATAATAGAAAGTCTTGACATCCTTTTTTTTTATAAAGTTTGAACTAAATAAAGCAGTAAAGTCCAGTTAGATGTAATCTTCGAGTTAGGCCTAAACGAGCTACTAACGAGCTGCACAGGTACTTCTTTTGAAACAAACATGGCAGCCGGAAGTTACCTGTTTTAGTGTTTCCATACCAACTTCAAAAATGTTTTTGTTTGGTTTGTAAAATCCTACCAAAGATAAAGTGTTAGATTTCTACGTTTCTTTTTTTCCAAAATATCCCATACAGATAACCAGACTACAGTCAACAATTCATTCATTAAACATACATTTTTCCATAAATTTCTGCAGGAAATTTCCATTACTTAATTGAGTCTGAGAAGAAAGTCAACACGTGTGTGATCTTTGTTTAGGCTTCCCCATTAGCTTTTCACCTTAAACGTGAGCTTGAATTTAGTTTCTTCAACAAACATACAATGTCTGATGTTGATGTCTGATACAGAAGAAGATGTTGTTGGATGTGATCAGTTTGGCCTATAGAACCACATTTGTTTGTACCAGAGTAGTCACAAGAGGATAGTTGTGCTGAAATTGAGAAACTGAGAGAAACAGTTGATACTAGCTTATATTTTCACATTTTTTTGGACTAAAGACAAACCTCAAATTTTGCCTAATGAAGAATTGTTTTAACTAGTGTAGCAGTGTGGTTCATTAATCTTGATCTGTTTATATTTTGAACAATAAAGGAACACAATGGCCAAAAATGAATAAGGTAAACCAGATTCTGGATTTAGACATTTTGGCGAGTCGATGCAATTCATTGTTAGTTTCAGTCTCTGTATGGGATGTTTGGAAATAACAAAAATATAGAAAACCACCAACTTGGTCTTTCTAGCAAGTAGCTCAGTGGGTAGAGCAGTCATCTACAAACCCCAGGGTGAGTTGTTTGATTCCCGGTTTCTCCAGGCTACATGTTGAGGTGTCCTTGGACAAGACACCGATTGCTGCCACCTTCTTAACTGATCTTGATTACAGTGACCTATTCATACTGTAGTTAAATCCACCAGCACAATGTCTTCAAAATTTGTCATCATGATGGTACATCAACATACAACAGTGAGTGTATATACACATGCCTTATTATTAATATTATCATGATCTAACTTTACCATCTTTCATAAATGCATAATGTTACAGGACTTAGTGGAAATGTAGCATTAAAACACCCTGCATCCACTAACTACCAAGATACTGACAATTCTTTTTGGTTTATTAATCTCCAGACCTGAAAAAAGTGTTGAAATGAAGTATTTCTTTAAATTATTACGCTTGTTAGTTTTATTTGTAATAAACAAAATGCAGAAGCATCATATAGAAGAAATTATTCATTATTACTGCCTTTTGTCTTAAATGTTTTATGTGACACTTAAGAATAGTGACTCCACTATCTTGTATGTGGTCTTTTTAATTTGACTGAATATTATTATAGGAGAAAATACAATGGTAATGGTAAGACTGTACCATAAAATAAATTTTGAAGCTATTTAAAATTTTTAGGAGAAGAAACTTTGTTTTTTTTTTACAGCCACCAGGTTCCAGTGGTTATATAAAAGACTGACACTGACAGCTTGGCAACAATTCTGTCCATCGTCCTGACTGACAGTTGGAAGCTGAGCCTGCATTTCATGACCTCATTAAGCTGATCTGTGTCAGCATGGCTTCAAAAGATGTAGAAATACTGTCGGTCTTTATACAGCTTTACCTATCATGTCTGTTGCTGCGCAGTTTCAAAGCTTTATTTAATTAGCAGTAATGCAATGCAAATGATTTGATTATTCACTCTGCTCACCTACGAGTAAATTACATACAACTTAATCTTTTTTGCGTCTCACTGAAGTCTAATGTGCTATTGTAAATGTTTACAATAGCACATAAGACAAATGTTTACTCCAAATGCTATTTTCTGAAATGCTATGTCTGTAGTGTGATGAATGAAATGGCACCTTCATAGAGACTGCTTTTGTCATCCACACAGTAAGAGCACAAATATGGGACTGAATCATAAGAGCAGATCCAGACTCAGTGACCTGCAGTGAAAGGATTGCTGAAATCCTTACTGGATTTTCATGTAATGATTGGTGTAGTGGTGGTGTCTGACATAGTGCATCTTACCGTGTGTTGTTATGGCATGGTGAATGATCCTTTTACACTCTTTTATAATGTTTGGTGTAGAGCTCAGATGGAATCACCCACCATGTATTTTTATACTTTACACAAAGAATATAAAGCTAGCATGGCATCCCTTTAAACTGAAACAATTACTGTGGTTGATCTATTACCTTTGGCATATGAGGTATCTTAGCAGTGAATATCTACTTTTTTCTTATCCTTGCAACCTGACCATAACAAAGAACAAAAAGGACCATTGAAAGTATGGACTTAATTTCAATAATATGCAATCGGGAGGTGGGGGGAGTGGAGGTGTAAAATGTGACTACAGTAAGATGAATCTTCTTTTGATCAGAAAGAGCCATCTAGTGGAAAACAATGATAATCTGGTTTGTGTGTTAGGCCCATATTCTACCCTTTCTCTTTCCTTTCCCATACAATTTGTGTGAAAAGACCAGGCAAAATGAATTGAAATCTTAATTTGCTTTTGAATCACTGCCCTGTTTATACTAACAAGGAGAGGAAGGAAGAAGTGTCTGTAAACATACTTGGGCTGCCTGCTGTCATGTGTTTCAGCAGAATGGCCAGTAGGGGTCTCTCTCATCTCAGATCTGAGACAAAATGTAAATGTTAAACAGAGGCATTATTGACGCTGTTTAATACAGACTCCTTCAGTGATCAATTAGATGCCACATCTGATGCAGCAGGAAGATTAGAAATCAGTGCGTACAAACATTATATTATTTTGTAAAATATTTTTATTAAAAAATGATATCTCTTGTACTTGACTGCACAATCCAGTACCCTAAAGCAGGTATGACCAAGTCAAACCTTAAGTCATTCTTTTCACAACCATAAGAGGTCAAAGTTTAATAAAATTAAATCCATTAAAAATGGCAATACTGAAGCAAAGTAAAACCAGCTTACAATTTTGTACCATGTGTATTACAGGAAGGTTGACACTCTGAAAGAATCAATATATAGGAAATTAACATATGCTCTATTTGTCCCTTCACATACATACAGTATATACATATTGTTTGCATCTACAGTATATTCACACACATATATACAGACACTTGAGTGTACAACATAATAATTATAGCTTTAACATCTGAAATTCATAACATGCTTCACAGAAGCATTTAAGAGCTTGAATGTCCTAGACATTGTAGATTACAGGCACAGTAATATAATATTATTAAAGATAATAATTATTATAATATACAGGTAAATAAAATCCTAATGCTAAGGATATTGGCAGGATGATTAATTTCCCATTGAGTCATTATGCTCAGCACCTGTAAGATATCCTCTTTTGTCATTGTGCAAGTACAGAGGAGTACAAAATTATTTTCAGAGCATTTGTTCATACATTGTGCTTTAGTTTTGGGGTCTTGTCTGTATTTTAGCAATGACTCAAAGGCTCAATCTTGATCAAGGCTAAGCAGACACAACTGGCAAAGAGTTTCAGATTTTGGTCTCTGGACCATCTGTGATTAGTGGCTGAAAGGAGTTGCGGATCCGGGCAGCTTCAGCGGCACAAAGGTGACCAAAGGCTTTGTTGTACCATTCTGGAGTCCTTCCCCTGAAATCAAAATAGTATATTCAATATACTGTAGCTTACATGCACATACAACAAGCTTTAAATACAGCTCTGGAAAAAATTAAGAGACCACTGCAAATCAAGACCTTGTCATGGCCAGCCCAATCTCCAGACCTGA
>JAUMHL010000005.1:6489243-6517161 GCA_032362345.1 Sandelia bainsii
CAGTAGTTTATAGAATAAAACAAAAATGTTAATTTTACTCAAACATATACCTTTAAATAGCAAAATCAGAGAAACTGCAGTGGTCTCTTAATTTTTTCCAGAGCTGTAAGTATCACCTGAAACCATCCATAAAACTGTATTTTATGTATGTCAGAAAAAGAGAGTTCATGAGAACATCTTGTAACAAGATTTGTGCAGGACTTACTTTAAGTCTACTCTGCAGATGTGAGTCAGTCTGGACTTTCCAGAGCCACAGGGCTCTAGCAGGTAGTTGGACTCTAGGACTATAGCTCGTACCCCTCCAATAGGAGAACAATCCTCATGCTCTATAGACACAGAAACCAGGGAGCATGCACCTTTGGGCAAATCTGTCCTCCATGACCTTTAATAAACAGACAGCGATTGAGAATGTACTCCAAAAAATTAAGTATTACTACTAAACAAAAGATGATATGTAATTTAATATTTTCCTTTTATAACCACTCACCTGAGTACTACAAAGTCCCTGCTGGGATGAGGGGGCATGCGATTGAGGACGTACTGAAACACCTCTGTCTGCTTGTCCAGCGTCTCACACACTTTCCACTGTAACAGGTCTACATCCCACAGGTGGCGCTCTCGCAGCACCCGGTTCAACACTACAGATGGCGGCGCTTCCACCTCTACTGACACTCGCCAACGTCTAAGAGGGTTCCCATCTCCCATCTGGATGAGACACAAAGACACAAACCGTCATGGATCTGAAAGCAAGATCCAATCATGAGGTACAAAAGAGCACTGTATTTTTTGCATTATTTGCTCGAACCTTCATAATCGGGAATTGATAAGTGACACTGGTATTATTTTGATGTACTATTATATATTGAGCAAGAACACATTAACACAATCAAAAAAATACCAACCTTTTTATAGTAGAGCTCTGTGTCACAGCTGATACACGACACCCAGCATTTGGACTTTTCCCGAGCCTCTTTAAACAGATTCTGAAGTCTCCCTTCCATATGTGTTTGGTACGTTCCATCATCATCTTCCAGCTGCTTGCATAGCTCATCAATTGTCGGTGCATGCAAGTCAGCCTCAACATATGAATTGCGTGACTGAGTAACCATCTCATGAGGGATCTAATAAGTGTATAAAAGCAGAAGGAAAGACTCACAGTAAATATGAACAGAAGCCTAAGGATATTGCATTCAGGCTTGAAATTCTTGCATCATGTCAACTACAGGTTCTTGTACCTCAAAGAGACGGTTGCACTCTATGATCATACGAGCAAGACCCTGTGTAGCTGCTAAATTTTCATTCAGATCCTTCTGGTCTGGTCTGCCAGTGGCGTACTTCTTCTGCATGGCCCTGGTGATTATGGAGACAGAGAGTACCCAGGTCAACGTCCCTGCAAAATGCAGTATATAAACCCTTCTTCCGCTCTGCGGGAAATCCCTTTGATCCTTTCAGCAACAATTTCAACATAGTAAATTAGAGAGCTTTGCTTTGTTTGTACACAGCATGATCTAATAAAACACTGAGCTTTAAAAGAGTCCCATGTCCTTTTAAAACCAGCTCAGAAAAAGGGTAACCTACTGCGCCCCTGAGGGCTGAGCAAACTCTGTAACCCATTTTATGTCTATCTTTATGGAGTCATAGGTGATGATAATGATGCAGGAGTTAATCCAATGCATGCATGACCCAAAACCACAGACACTAAGCTAATTGCAACACTGGAGGACACACAAAAAAGGTACCTTGGTGAGAGATTGTCTTTCTTGAGTATGTTGAGATGGAAAAGGGAGGGGGCCAAGCACACAGCAATGTTCATGGGTGTCATTTGGTTCTCCTCCACGGAGGAAGTGACATCGCTGAGAAAACAAAGCAGTGTCTGCAACACCTCTCGATTTTCATCTGACATCAACATGATAGCTGCCTGGAGAGCTTGCAACCTTTGCTCCTTTGGCACATCTGCACATAGGAGAGAATGGATTTTTTTATTATTTCTGTTTTAGTGGTAGAAGAGAGATATTACATTCATGAACATGACATGAACTGTCAAAGGTCATTTATTATATTTGAGATGACATCCTCACAAAGTAACATGTATCTTCGTTAGTTCAAATACAATTGCACAAAGTTAAGACAAAACCAAGTGAGAGAGTAAAATTAAATAAAAAATTAAAAAGTCAAGCAACAGAGCTTAATGTCCTTACATTGGTAGATATGGAGGAAGGTCTCCCCCAGCTTGCTGGTGAGCAAAGGCTCAGGTAAATCCCTGAAGAACTGCTTGACCATGTCAGCCACGTCGTAGGCAGATTGATCTTCATAGTTCACATTGTCTGGAGAATTCTCATTCATCTGCCTCAGAGCTTGAATTCGAGACTTCACCCCTGATTTGCGAAACAGACCCACCTGGACACAAAACAACATGTAATCACATTCTACTGTATTGTAGAGTCGGTTATGTTGTGTCTACAACCTGTCATTCATTGTACACTGAAAACTTAGGCTGCTTTATATAAATAGATAAGCCCAACCTGGTACATCACATGTGAAAATTTAAGACATATGCAACCAGAGAGTGTGTGTACTGTGGCTGACCTGGTCAAGACACTGGCTCCTTAGGTACCGCAGGGCCTGCTGCAGGCCAAGGGGCAGGGGTTGTCCATAACGCTGCACATGCACTATGAGAGGCACTCCGAACACATTCTTATCCTTATAATCTGGTACCTTCATTCTCTTCATGAACTTTGGAACAGACCTGTGAGATATCAACACATCTTTGACAACCTGCTCTACTGGCTATAAATAAGACTATGCTGTAATAACACAAAATTAAATCTACAGTATATACATGTTTACATTTACAATGAAATAAGTATTGAAAGCTTGAAAGCCAAAAGGTAATCTCGTTGTAACAATTCATTGATGCTGAATCATACCATATTCGGCAACCACAAATTATCCATAATAATATAGTTATTAGAGCAAAAGGAGGTTTAATAATTTCAAAGAAATTTAAGAAAATGTGCTTTCACTAATAGAAGTAAATGTAATTAATCGTCAGTCACACCGTAGAGGGTCATGGAAAGTTAAATTAGACTTACCAAGTCCAACCATGCTTGTTGGACATGGAGTACTTCTCCATGATTGCAGTAAGGCGCAGCAGAGAAAACTTCTGCAACAAACTCAGCTGGCCTGCTGACTGGTTGGTAATTTGCAGGGATGCCACTGAGTGACTTAGGCGATTAGATATTTGAAAGCTAGGCCATCGTAACCTAATACCATAAAAGATCAAACAGCAGAGAAAGGATATTTTTCTTTTTGCATTTAAAGTAGTGTAATTTCAAATATTTCAGTTCTTTCAATAAAGTTCCACAAGTCTTACCGATTAGGTCTTGTGAGCGAAGCCCCTACTCCTGAATCCCTCCGTTCCCTGAGCCCTGTTTCTTTTTCAGCAAGTGATACTCTGTCTCTCTCCCCATCACTAGGAGTGGTCTGACTTTCTGTTACAGAATTTCCCTCAAATTCCAATGTGATTTGACTAGAGGACTGGAGGCCTTCTGTATCTTCTCTCTTGCCAGCCACATGGGCTAGCCCTTCTCCTCCACGCAATACATTCTTTGACCAGTGGTCCACTATCTGCTGTAGACCATTAACATGCAGCAAGATGTCATCCAGGTGAGGAAACAAGTCCTCCTTCTCCAGGTCTATTAGGTCTCCTGTGCTGGCGTACAAATGGGAGCCAGGAACATTATCATACACACTGATACGGCTGCCTCTGGAGCAGCATTGGGTGACAGGCCTGGATTCCCTTCTGCATGAAACAAGTGGGGGGTCTAGGTCCATGCTGCCAGTGTGCCAGTTAATAGAGGCCCCAATGGTTGGGGACAGGCTCTCTATGGACAGTGCTTTGGGGAAAGTTCCTGGCTTGTGGTCTTTGGGAATGTGGACAACCAGGTCTTCATATGAGCAGAACTGATTTCTGCAGTTTTGTTCTGTGACTTTATTCACTTGGGTGCTTGAGAAGATATCCATGTCCTCCAAATACATGCCACTGCGCTTGTAGTCCGCCCGATGAGGTTTACGCTCTTTCAGGCTGGGTGTGCTGACAGAACTGCCGCTAGAATGGCTGCTACCCTCACTACTGGACTGGGACAGCAGATCTTTGTTGGATGGTGCTTCTGTCGCCCCACCATCGCCATTTATGATCTCAACACACCGCAGTGTCTTCAGTGCCTGTGCCTCTTGCTGCAGCACTGGAGCACTAATGACCAAATTCTTGCGATCCCTTCCCAGAGTTCCTCTGGAGCGCAGTGTCTCCATGCGCTTGAGGAAATCTTTGGCACGGGTTCGACTAGTTTTGCCGTGTTTATCAGGAAGTGAGGCGTAGTGAGCAATTTCTTTGGGGATGTGAGGCATTGTGAGAGAAGTGGAGTCTGGCATTGCTGCAGAATCTGAGTAGGTGCGGTTGGAGCAGTCGGAGTCCTCTGTGCTGAGGCCCCTGTGACCACTACCCCCACTGCTCTCACTGTGCAAAGAAGAGACCTCTGGCTCGCTCAGGTCCGTCAAAACACTCTCACTGCTAGTGGTGGCTCTCAAAGGCACACCGTCTCTGGAAACCTGAAACTCTCTGTGGTTCCCCAGCAGAGAGTCAATGTCCTGTAACCTGGACCAGCGCCGGCTGCTCCATTCAAAGGTCCACTTGTCGCTGATAGCAAACAGGTCTTCTTCATCAGAGTCTTCACTCTGGGGAAAGAAAGATCATTATATCATTTTCTCAAGTCTAAATGATTTAATTTGCCATTTTTATTCTTCTAGAAGATTTATATTTAGACCTACCCAATTAAATAATAACAGTCCTTAACAATTTAAAAAGATTATGCATGCACATGCAGTATTTATTACTGAAATGAAGATGACTTTGAGATCATTTTGTATATTTTTCTCCTTTGTTTTGCAAGTAGAAAGATGATTCACAACATGTTTCCAAGGTAAGACATATATAATGTCATACACCATCTATGCCACAACAGTAACATAAGAAATGCAGGAAATAGCTGGAGGATGTGTCTACTTAGAATTAATAACATTATAAAATGAGCCAACAGTGATGTAACAGCAGACAAATGATTCCTTTGACTTGCAGACTTTTCCATACATAGTCTAAGGGAGGAAAAATTATTAACATAAGTCAGCAGGCTACATTCCAATGTGGGAACGGATAAAAAGCTAAACTTAATAGGCATGAATACAACAATGGTATGATCTAAAATATCACACAATCTAGTAAATAGAATAAATAAAAAAATAAAATAAAATAAATAAGAACAAAATTAAAACTGATAACTGTTAGTTGTGACAACTAGCTGTTGAATTAAAAAATGAAGCTTTTTTAGGGGTAAAAAAAGCAAAATCAAACAAAGAGATAACAAAGCGTTATATTTCACAGAGAGAAAACATGATATCCACTTAATATGTAATATGTATATAATAATTCCAAAATGCATGTGGGGTAATGTCCCACTTACCCCACTTAATGTCACACTTATCATAGTAATAATAGGGAAAAAGGGGAAGATTGCAGAAGCACTTTTTTAATGATAAAGTTAGTAATCTTGAGCAATCACTTACTTTCTTCTTAGGCAGGTTCACATCAAGTTTCATAGAGGCACACTTGTTCAAGGTGTTAAGTCGCCTGAAAAAATAAAAGCCCAGAGGAATAAAACTGTTGCAAAAAATACACAATAAAATAAAAAAGCATAAATAAAATAAAAACAATTGTCTCTTAATGAGCATTTCAGAAATAATTGTATTAGCTATTTAAGTGTCTGATCAGCTTCTGTCCTGATCAAATTCAATTTGCTTGTGCCACCATTCTGTAAACCAAATCAACATTGGTAATAACCAGTTGATCTGGTCTCTTTCTCTCTAAGTGAATGTGGCTTGGAGGATGGTGTGCAATAGTTTGAAGAAAGGTGAATTTAAGGTCAGCCAAAGGATTTACCACATACTGATTCTAATCACAGCTTGATTCGTTCAGTTTAGTACCTGTTGATCTTTATCTATAGCTCTTTGGTGCCATTTCACACTTGTCATGCAAATTCTATAAAGACATGATTATGAAAGATGACTTCAGCTGTGTAACGGTATACTTACACAAACATTTTCTGTGCTCAGTGCTAATGAATTAACATTAAGTTTTCTTTTAAAATGCTAATACACATTTCCTGAACTCCATTTTACCAAAAACATTGAAACTTCAATAAAAAATTCAATATTTGTAATGAGCAACACAGTCTAAGCCTTGGAGCATGTGCTTAGCGATTAGAGGTCTTGTGGGCGTGCAAACTGGGATATATAAAGTAACAGCACTAAAAACTGTACGTGAACCAACAATAGCACAGGGGAGAAAATGACGCCATTACAAAATACATTCTAGCTCACTTTGCTGTGGCTATAGACTAAAACAAAAATTTGTGGTAAGATAATCACCACTTTAACAGCTCCAGATATTGTTAACCGTCTTTTTGTACAGATTGAGAGTATTGTTCTGTGACAGTAATTTACCTCAGATGGAGGCTATAACTATCCTCCATAGCTGCAGATGATAGGGGTTAGCCAAACAAGAAGTTCCCATGCTTGTTACTGTAGATAGTGGGACCCAACTGAAGAGAGGATTTCTAAGCTGGGGGCCCTTTATTCCACAGGCCTAAAGAGCTTTGAATGTGCTTTCTAAAATAAGAGGCTACTTAGCAAGGAATCAGAGAAAGCACTCGCATACATGAAATGTCTATCAGTTTCAGTTCTATCAAAGACACCCACAGTCCATTGGGTGGTATTTATTTTTGCACACAAGATTGTGGTGATGTAACTAGCAACAAAGCCATCTTTATGTTACCATAGAGATGCTGGGAAGTCATGGACAAAATCACTTTTGAGATGGAACTGTTTCCAATTGTCTTCTATTTATCCCGTGGCTAGTTTGGAATTTAGATGAGCTGCTTTAGGGTTGTTTAGAGTCACACTATATTGAGCTGTGCGAGGCACCTCTCGTGCTCCTCCTGCTTCCCTCTCGGGGTGGTTGCTATGGTTACTGTGGTAACTGAAGTGCTGTTTTCATCTCGGCATGAAAAAGTACATGAATCTTGCCCTACAAGGGAATGATGCGGAACCACCAGTTGTTGGCTTAGTGCACGTTTTTATTGTTTGTATTCTCTGGGAAATGAGTAAAAACAACCTACATCCAGTACAATTAAAAATCCTGAAGAGAGGAAGATTCCTGCCAAAGCTCTTGCAATTAAAACATTTATTAAATCATTATGTCATATGTCAGTCTAACATTTCAGTCGGAACAGATGAGGCCTGATGAAGGCCTTGTGTTGAAATGTGTTAGTGAAATAAAGAATCTTTAGAATCTAGACAATGCTATGCTTTAACATCACAACATATGATGTTTTTACTTTAAAGTTCATATAGGAATATCACATACAGTATTTTCACCACCTTAAATCATGAGCCACTGTCTTTACAGCGTCAGTCAAATATCTGGTTACCTGCACAGAGGTTCCACGAGATCTTTATCCAGGAAGTCATGATCTCTTTTTACAGGCGTAATATCGATGGGAAACTGGGAATCTGAAGAAAAAAGCACAGAACAAATGTCAGTGCTGACATTATATTTAATATTTTAGTAAATCTTATATAGACATTGTTCATGCTTAAGAGAAACAAGAACAAACTGGCAGGGAGACCATCTTGTTTTGTATTTAATGCTAATTGGAAGAGACAAAATTTGCCCACATAAAAGTTCTCAGGCTTGTATAGGCATTATGTCATGCTCTGGGTTTGAACCTCCTCTTACATAACTTAAGAGACTGAATCCAGACCCTCTGAACCTAACATTCGACCACATTCATTTGAAGTTGTTAACTTTTTATGAAAAGCAGAAGCAGCAGTAAGCGCTCAGACATCAACAAGGCTCAGCCTGTTGAGGAGGAGGCATTCAGTCATACCGCAGGCTTTGAAATATCATTACATTCTAATAATAGACTTAATAATAAAGTCATTTTTAACACACAACCCGAAGCATTTTGAGTGAGCCTCATGTTGCACTTGAACAGTCATTATCAGTGCACATTTCTGGTGTTCTCTTAAAACTATCTACAAACTGTCAGCAACCAACACTACTGCACCAAAGAACATCAAAAGACTGGCCTTGACTCAAAGATCTTAGGGAGTAGAGCTACTTTAAGCTCTGATAAAACCCAGTTCTTCCCATTACTTCAGTATTTAAGCACAGAAGATATGTTTATGCAGTAACCATAGCTTGGAAAAGATTAGACCTTAAAAGCAGATGATGTTTCACTTGTTTTGTGGTGTCTGGGAATCTGACTGGAGCCGTGGCTCTGGGGCAGCCTGAGGACAGTTGTGTAAATGGGGCTTGCTATGTAGCCCATGAATACATGGTTTTATGTATAGTGTTGGGGATGACAGACTAGATGACACTGTGTGCCATTATTCACTGATCATGGTGAAAAGACTGCATTCAAGACATTAAAGTGTTTCATTTCAAAAGAGTAAAATCTAATATTAAATGCCTACTCTATTAATATCAATCTTCTAACCAAACAACATTTCTGTCTTTTGTGATTAATGTGTGTGGGAGTGTACTGAGTGCTTGAATTACCTTCAAAGAGCTGAGCATACTGGGGAAATCCTGCTGCCCGCAGCCAGTCACACGCCTCTTTTGCCTCAATTTCTGAAACACAACAAAGTGCATGCTTTAAGAATGGAGATTTAAAAGTGAAACTTAACCACATTCAGATATTTTAATTCTGACAAAACCATGGGAACATCAACCAAAGTAGAAAAAGCCCCTCTGCACCTGGTATCCTAAAGACACAACAGACCTGGCAATGGACTGACCTGAGTGATTCTGAAACTGAAACCACCCCTGTCTGATTTTTCTGAGATAGCATACATGTGATGACGAGCCTCCTGTCCACTCTTACTGGAGGTATCACAACTCATCACATAAAGCCAGATGAGACGTTATATTTTTTATTTGAAAGAAAAGATGATGATATTACAATAAAGAATACTTAAATAAGGTAAAATACTGTAGAAAAAACAGCACCATTGTACACTGCAAAGAACCAGATATACTATCTTGTGTAAAGCTCATTTGAAGACAAGTAACACAGTTTAGAACAACAACAAAATCAAACCACTAATAGAAAACTGTGGATCAGATTAAAAAGGTATTTCTGCTTTAGCTAGATCTTTTTGTGCCTCCCTAATGACAGTCCAAGCAAGAACAAAACATTAACTTTCTGACCCCAGGAGTCAGGATCACAAACTGGTCCCGCTGACCTGTAGAGTGAGCTGTCTGCAGGTTTCAGAGCTACTGATGACAAGGAGAGGAAACAGACCGTTGGCACCTTTCTATTAATGTTAATAGAGTTGGGTGCCATTTATCACCTCAGCGGGACATGCTGCCTGACATACCAGTGCTACGGCAAACAGTGTGCTTTATATAAAGAAAGAAGAAAATATAAGGCATATGTTTACAAAAATAACTACATGAGAAAACATAAGAAGAAAGAGCCACAAATTTATGTGAAGAATTTATGTTTTCGTTCACTGAAGTTAAGCTGAAACAATTAGTTGTTTAATCAGTTAAGCACAGGAGATTAACTTGAAATACTTTATTAACAGATGAAAAGTATTTTTTTAAGCTAAAAAAATCTAAATATTTACTAGTTCTAAATGTGAGCTTTGGACTGTTGGGTGGACAAAACTATTTTAAGATGTCATCTTAAATACTGGGAAACTGTGGTCTACATTTTTTTGTATTATGTTATATTGACTAAAAAACAACTAAAGAAAGATGGATAGTAATTGGTAGATTAATTGATGATGAAAGTAAATGTTAGTTGCAGCACTGAACAATAAAATCTTAAAGAAATAATACAAACACGTACAGTATTTCCATCACTTACTTTGTGTCACTCACTGAAGCTACATTATTGAAAACTATAAATCACAGTGTGACAAATGACAATTATTGGACATTAACAATAGGAAGCACAAACACTAAATCTAAGATAGTGTTTTCTTACCAGTATCCGCACTTCTTCAAAAGCCACACAGCTGATAAATGCCCCACTGGCATTTATTTTCATATACACGTCCGTCATTTAACCAGCATTTAAACAGCTTGTAAGAGTGTAGTTGATGTAAAGTTACATATCAGGTAGTACCCACGAGTAACTAACTGCTCTCCCATCACACATCTGAGGTCTCAGTTCCACTCCTCGTCTATGCCTGTCACACTACGGCTGAAACGTATACTGTAGTCATTCATCACACAATGCTGCGTAATTACAGCGACTGTAGCCTTGCAGCAAAGATACTGCTATCGCCTGTTTTTCTGAACTGTTGAGGACTCACCTGTGCTGCTTCACTTCTGTGTCACAAACAAATCAATGGAAAGTGACTTTGGTCTTCAGACTGACCAGCAACTGAATAAATATTAACATTTCCCTATGTCCTTGGATGACAGAAAAAGTCTACTGTTTACCCCCCTTAACCAGCAGTTGAGTCAACATGTGTATGGTGCCTCTCTGCTCTGTTCCCACCTGTATCACCAGGAGCTGAAGGCTTTCTGTTCAGCTAGCCTTCCCTCCCAGGTGGATAATATCAGGCCTGTATTATTCAACTGCAGCACATAGGGATAGGTCCTCTTGTGTCCCACAAACGCAGGTTAGACCACTGGGAGCAAGTAACACGAGCTGGGAATTCCTCTCTGTTTGGCATTCTGTAACATGATACCGAGACATTCTGTCCTCTCATCCTCTCTCTAAGGAAATCTCTTGTGGATAAAAGACTGGGCGGGCATCATGCCAAAGAATGAGAGCTTGTATTTGCGCTCCTCAACCCACAGCTATAAAACTGTGTACAGTATAAAATTACAGTTTCACAAAGAGATGAAACCCAATTTGGCTGTGACACAATAGCATAGAATGTCAAAAGATGTGTACAACTAAAGTATATGTGGCAACACCTTGCTTTACAATAGACTTTATGCAACGTTCAATATAAAACACGTTGGTTATGCAATTCATTGCTGAGATATGACACGTAACAAAGCGCCACAGGAAAACATATGGCACACTTTGAATAGTCCTTGAGTTTGTGCAGGTACAAGTCCTACTAAAATTATGACAGTTTTAAAGGCTTGTTCCACTATTTCACAACCAACTTCCCAGACAACTACATGGCTGTAAATATTTTTTTTAAATGGCTATAAATCAAGGATTTTATTATATGCTTTGTCCTGGGCTGACCATCTGCCTCCTTCCATATTCTTTTTGAAAACAAAAAAGCAGATATATTCCTGCAGGATAATTGTGAATAAAATCAAGCAACAATTGTCATTGAAGGCCTAAATATGTCTACTCTCCAATACTCTTCAATCAACACTACAGTTATTTCCAGTTACAAATTATCGTGTACTTACTGGATATTTTCATCATACAGCTGAAGTGTTTTATTTATCCATCAAAACTTAAGAGTGTCTCTCAGCATGTCAGAGCATCTTCATTCCCACGCTGAGCAACATTCCTGCTCTCTCTCTGAACACAGCTTGCAGTTTGAACTCCAGATCCACAGATCTCTCTTTCCCCTTTCTCTTTCCATCTACCCCCAACCACCATGTGCCTGTCCCAGCACTAAATCTCTCCTTCAACCCACCCCTTTCTGTGGCAGGCTCCCTAACGTTCACCCCCTCACCTTCCCCTTCAGCTCCTTGTGCCCGACCCTCCTACCCAGCTCTGCCCATGACAACTCTTTCATACCCCACTCAGCACATTTTTGGCAAAGATCTAAGGCAAGCATTCTAGGATACTTCTTTTGTTTCAATGTCCTGTTTTCAAATATGAAGAAGTTTCCTGATATATTTCTTTGTTTTCAGTCATTTTGGCCAGATTACGTAACTTGAGCTTTAACTTCAACTGTTATTCCAAGAAATCACTGTTGACATGGGAAATATTTTATTTAAACAAGCAATAGGGAAGCGTGGTTTTGGAGTGTCGATGTTGTTCCAGCAGATCAACCAAATGGAAAAACTTAGTAAGCAGAATTTGGGGAAAACCATGACTTAAACTCTCAGCAGCCAGCAGCAGTGAATCATGCTGAGGCACTCAGCTCACAAGACTCTGCACTAACATCATCTGAATGATATATTGGTCTACTTCACCTCTGTCTCGGCCTGTTTGCCTGAGGTTAAATCACTGAATGAGGAAGGTTGTGTGATCGCTGTGATCACAGTGTTGCTGTGTCATCTGACACAAAACAATGAATAATTCATTTCAATAATATCTGAAAAGATTTTGTAAATGCAGCAAAAAATGTACTTTAATATTGGTGGTTTATTTTGTTTGTTTGTTTTTACATATAATAGAAAAAAGCTGCACACTCATAAATCAAATCCAACAGGATACAGTGAGCGGGTTAGCCAAGCATATTCATTGAGACAAGACAGTAATCTACAGGATTGTCTGCTTTCCTTATTTGGTAAGGTATATTCAGTAGTAACAGGAGTCAGTCTGTTTAAGAAGAGATCAACTTCCATCTGCAAACTTGCTGTCATGTGTTCTCAATTGGACCAAATTACTAGCCCAATTTTAGATGATATTATAAAAATGTGGGCTTTCAAAAACCTATGATTTATAAGGAAAATATATTAGTTTAAATGTCTGGATAAAATGACCAGCACTTTAAATTACTGGGGTTTGCAATGGCTCTGTGATTACGTAAAGACATCATATCGATGCATAATTTGTATAGCACAAGTAGAATTCCAGATGTTGCCGGCTTCTACCGTGCCTGCCCCATGTCGTGATGTTTCTGCCATTTCCTCTTGTAAAACATTATTCTTCTGACCTACTGGGGAAAGGACTGTGTACAAAGCTGAAAGCACAGACATAATGACGAAGGCAATCCACTTTAGTCACCTTAACAAACCATTTAACAGTAAATTCAGTCAGCACACATGAGAAATTCAAATGCACTCTAAAACAAACTGCTTAAATTTATAAGTACTGACTGGAAGGGTTGTAGACCATTACAAGTGTGTCTGTCAATTCCTCCCCCACACAGCATTACTGTAGACGACTGAATGAATCAGTCCAGAATCAACCAGCTGAATATATCTGTCAAAAAACACACAGACTGTAACTTAGCACTGAGATTGTCTGTATCAAAAACACCTGGAAAGACAGAGATGGAAAAAAAAAGATTCCAAAAGTGGGCTGGCTGGCTGAGAGATGTCGTCTTGCTGGGAGGCATGGAGGAGAGGCCTCTCTTCCCCTTTATGATGCTAATTGCATACAGACACCCACTCACAGTGAGCAGTCAGCCTTACTGTAAATGTAAGACTAGACAGACAGCCAGGGAAAACACGCTGCCACCTATTCCAGTCTGTCGAAAACCACAACATCTGATGCCTCATGCCCAAAATAACATAACATTTCCTTCAGTCTCACAGTTTGACACTGTGCACAAGGGAGCACACAGGAGTCATAATATACTGTAACAAATGAACAATAGCCAGAAGACGGACGCAGTAACCAAGAAGCAACATGACTGTAGCGAGACGAGACACAGGAGATGTGTTCTCTATTTGTTTGAGTTCAGGTTTGCTATGAGAAACGCTGGGATTGCACAGTGTGGATTAATACTACACTGCCCCATGTCATTCACCTAATGTCGTGGGAAGAAAGCCTTCTTTTAATTAACAAAGCTCTACATGTCCTTCAGACTCCAACATCCTCGGCACAATATGCCACAATCATCAGCATAACAGGAGGTCCCACTCGCTGTTATTACAACACATCTTAGATTCATGACATTCTCATCATTTATAACCCAGCTCAGGTCTTTAGGCAAAACACAGTCAAACAGTCAAATCTAAGAAATTATGAGGCTACAAAGGTGAATAACATCACAACACATCACATGTAGATGTGATTTATTTTTGATGCAGTGATTGGCACATGAGCTCGCTGACTCAACAGGCCACGTAATTACAAAGAGCCTGTGCGGAATCACCCACAGACTTCCAGCCCCCTCATTTTATCCAATGGGGCACACGGGGGACCTGTCGTTATCCCGCAGTCGACATGGGATGGAGGTTTAAAATGATCAGCTCTAGGCTGTGTTGCTAAGACACCAGAGCAAAATTTCCTCATATACAAATGACCTGGCAAATCCTGAGCCCTGCTTTTGCCCTGTGGTCTGCAGTGACCTGTAGAGAGAGCCTTTCAGTGGACCACAGGTCTCCAGTAACAAGTGGATATACAAAGCAGACCTCAATACCTCCTGGAGAACGGGGACTTAAGAACAAACACAGCGCTAGTCACGAAAAGTCAGTGGCAAGGAGGCATTAGCATTCTGAACCTGCATGGGCCAGGGTTTCACAGACATCCACGATTAATTTAAAAGCCACTTCAGGCCAGCCTTTTAAACATAGCACATATAAGGCTCTTGTTGTAGTAATTCATTTTAGTCTATGGTAAAAGACTAATAGCAATACATACTGTTTTAGTAAAGTATAAACTAAGACTCCTGGTATTTTTAGGGACTTCACAGATGAAAGGCTGAGGTCCACCTTTCATTTCACAGCAGACACACACTCACAGCAAGAGCTTATTGATTCTGAGAGTAAATAACATAACTATGTGAGCTAGGGAGCTGCTGTTGTTGACCATTGCCAAAGCCTGCTGGGTCAAAAGTCATCTGGGCTGTGTTTTTCTCTTGAGGTCCTATATTGAATTTAAATAAGAGCAGCACAGCTGTGGTAACACTCTCCTTCACCTCCAAAGGACACCCACAGAGAAGCTTCTTTCATCTTTACATATAGCAACCCATCAACTCTCTCTCTGTCTCTTTTTGCCTCACTCTAAAGTCTGGAAGTACCAGTTGCAGCTTCTACAGGATTTACTGCTTACAAATGATACAACGCACAGCGACAACATTAAAATGCCAAGACATCCATTCATACACTAATATTCTTGTGTAGTGTTAGTAATTTCACAATAAAAGTTGATGCTGATTTATTTCTTTCACACAGCCTGAGAACACAGTAAAATGTTGACTGCTTGAACATATTGATAAAAGCATGTGGGGTCAGCATGATGCTGAAAATATTTTTTAACTATGGAAAATCACTTCAACTTGTTTCCAAAAATAGACATTATACGCGGTCAAAATCACACAAACAACTGTCTGAGGGAGAAATGAAAAAAATGTGAGGGTTGATGTCATATTCTACCAAAAAAGAGCCTTTTAGTGAAAGATTTACAAATTATCTCAGAACCAAACTGCAATCTGGATCTGGCAGAGTGTCACAGCCAGAAGACAAATAATAGCTCGTGATGCTTGGGCTGCGTGGCTGCTGAACAAGCCATGGTTTCAAAGTTCAGACTGTTAGCTCTGCAGTGTTTCCATCCAACTCGTTACAGTGTCTCACACTTACTCAGTTTTGAGAGCATGTTCTAACAACCACATGTTGATTCCCCAGAGTTGCTTAGCAAACAGCAAAAACCAAAGGGAAGTGTCAAGTGTAGTCTAGCTTCACAGACAGGTGCTCGCTTTCTTCGTCTCTGGTAACACTACAGGCTATATTGGCACATGTCTTCCAGCAGATATCTGAAGATACGTGTTCTTTCCTAGAAGAGGGACCTCTGACCCCAAACCTCTAAGAAGCAGGATACATCTCAGTACTTTCCAGATGCCTAAATACCTCAGCTTTACTGCCAACAGCTCTGAATACAACAGGAGCTTTCTGTGAAATACATAATGCAGCAACTTCCAAGACGCAGTGCTCAAACTAAACACTTCAGTAAGTGGACTGCAGCCACGTTCCCACGCATGTTAGAGTGTTCTGACTAATCTCTGTATGAAGGGTTTGCTTTCCTCTGTGATAAAACATCAACTTCGGCTTTTGGAGATTTCCTTCTTCATTTCATCCTCTTTAAAACCACGGACTTTTACTTAAATCCAGTGTTGATCTTTGTGGAGTAATCATGTTCAATTAATGTTATTTTTTAATGCAGTGCAGGAGGAATAATACAGGCTGGGCTGTGATAACACAGAGCAAGGGTTTGTTTCTCTGATGCTGTTCAGCACATTTCTTCTTTCAGAAATGGAGATTTTTTTATTTTTTTTTTGCCAGATCTTATCTTTAGTTGTTTTTGGCTCTCATACCCCTTTTTTATTAAACTGATCTCCTAAATGTTTATAAAAGCATTACAAAACTTCCCAGGAAGTACAAAAACAGTAAGGTAGCCTGTTGCAGCAAATTAAGAGGGGTATTGTAGCTGCAGGCATCTGTGCTGCCCTCAGCCCAGACGTAAGGCCTGCAAACATAGTTCAGAAAAGGAGAATTTTACTCTGGGACTGACTGACTTTGTCCTTGGAGCTGTCTACTCCCCTTTTTCTCTTCCTCAACTTGCTGCCTTCTCTGACTTCCTTTCACTCATTCGCAGCTCTCCTCATCTCACGTGGGCAAACATGTCCCATAAGTTCTTATAGATGTGTACATCCGGATTTGAAGTCCTTACATGTCTTGCCATGTCATGCTGTTTTTTCACTCATAATATATAGTTGTGTGGCTGTGGCTGTTCTTCCTTCTCTTTGATATCCTATGTAAACACTGTAATTTGGTTTTCCGAGCGCGCCATATAACACAACTAAAGGAGAACGACTCAAACATGGAAACAATTGACTGGAAAGTTATCAGCTCATGTTCAGTAAGGGCTGGCACCCACACAAATCAAATGATGTTTAATGTGTGACCATGGCTCTATAAAATACAGGATATGAGGAAAAGGGGAGAAGTAAAATGTTCAAATCCTGCGTCCAACTCCTTTTGGACTGGATCCCAGAGGGGACTTTCTGGGGTTCCCTCCTTCTTTGGGAAATGGCCTCAGAGAGTGGAGAGGGGGCCAATGTCACAACAAGGGCCCTTACCGTGAGAAAGCCCTCTCAGGACCTCAGCAATAAAAGCATGGAGCCATCTCTAGGGACGCTGGTCCTAATTAACGACATCAAAGTGAACGGCCACAAGACTGCCTCAGGAGCCTCGCAGCACTCATGCAACAGACTTGTGAGTCTCCCATACTGTCGTCTATGATGAGGGGCAGCACAGCTTATCAAGAGCGGCAACCACAGACAGAGCTAAGTGATTGTTCTGCTTTATCGGAGCGTTCACAGAGTCTCTCCCTCGCACATACACACATACAGAGCACTAATAAAAAATGTTGGACCATTTATCATGTGTGGCAGACATTGACAGGCTGTGTTCAGACGGTCATCTCCTGGCTTTAAGGCCTATAAAGTGAAGAGACAGCGACTGAATGTCTGTGGTCTGGTCGCACGCTGTCTTTGCACCTATGTCAGTCTGTCCAGTTAATGAGATGTAATGTACATTTCTACCACAAGGGGGCAGCCATGCACTGAACTTGGGTATGGTTTACATGCAGATGAGGGGAAAATGTATGATGAGTATAAGCAAATGTGAACAGTTGAATCCTTTTTCAAAACATAAATCTGTAAAACGTAAATAGAGAATCTCAAAATCTCTACAAGCTTTATTTAGCCCACTGAAATTTGACAGAGTTTAAAAGTTAAACCAGCTCCTCAAGGCTACTTTCAAAATAATCTTTGACAAACAAGTGACTATTAGGGTCAAACATAGTTGTACTATTTGTTGTATGTGGGTTAATAAGGCATTTTAAGCGAATTAACATTTTCTAATCTGTCGAATGTAAAAGACGTGACTACAGGGGAAGTTTTCCATTCATGGCTTTGTTAATATGTGACTCTCTGTTCCTGTTACAGTGCAGCTGAAGCATTTTTGAAATCTCCACTTAGTAAATGATTAGCCCTGCACATGTGGCAGCTGTCACTGGAAACTACACTCATTCAACATAGAAAACAGCTTTACAGGAAAGACATGAGTTCAGCCTACCACTTACAGGCAATAAATGGGAATCTGCTTTACAAAAGCGACCTTTACCTGAGATTGGTAGGATTGAGTCAGTTTGTTCCCGGCCATTAGAGGATTCTCAAATCATTTACTTGTTCTTTAATAAGAGGGTGTGAAATTATGGGAAATAATGGCTACAAAAGACAAGGTGATGTGGGATGTGCAGTAAGAAACACTCAGAGCTGTAGACAAGTCAGATCTGTTTACAGCTAATGTGCGATCTAGTTATTTATGTATAGACATTTTTTATCCGAAATAAAATGTTAAGCTCTGTTTGTTTTCACAGGTTTTTCACTACATACTTAATCTTGATTAGAATTGATATATGGTATGGATTTAAGACACAGCAAGGCTACGACTGAGCCATTACAACCTGATGTTCCATTTTCTTTCAATATGTATTTAGTCCCCGTTCAACAGAGTAATCATTTCAGTTGAGCACAAAACAAGAATACAACCCATAAATTTAATCACTAAAAGTGTGATGACAGCAATGCTGAATACAGATGACCAGCTCATCACATTGTCATAATTGCTTTAGAGCCCCTGTCAGTATTATTTACTGGTCTCTGAAGGTAGCAAATGAAATAACATAACAATGACTTCTACAGGAGAGAGATTCATGAATAAAAGATCATCTTAGTTCATATGAACCAAGTGAATGTTCACTTATCATCAAACATCTATTTGAATGAAGGAATAGTTCTATTTGTTTCACACTAAGATGATTTAATGTGCCACATGTTGTAACACACCACTGATGAATAATTCACTGCTCTGGAGAGAGGAGTCTTGAGAGGAAGAGGGCAGAGTCTAACTAGATTCTTTACCTCGAGAAACCTTTTTTTCCATTACAGCTTACAATGCAAACCACTTTTCAGAGCTGATTTCTAACAATTATGCGTCTAGTAGTCAGAGAAAGAACTGAGGTTAGAGCTTGTCCTCTTAAAAAACTCAAGTGCTCCTGTCCTCTCAATGCTAAGCATCTAAAATGTACAAGTGAGTTTTACACACATTATCTTTTTTAGAAACATTTCCTTCTTCCTAAGTAGGATTTCTCTGTTGATAATGTGCATTTAATTAGTTAGCTAGTTAGTTAAGCTTTTTTAATCTCTCTCTCTTTCAGAAGAGAGGCCTGAGAACAAACATACTCTATATACAAATTCAGAACATAACAATGCAAATCATTTATACTGCAGCACTAATTAAAACAATCAGGTGTGGCTGGTAACATGAAGGGATCAATAAAGAATGTCAAATTATATGAATGAGTGTCTATTATTTCTGTTATTTCAAACTGTTGCAGTTCATTCCAAGACTGGAAACCACTATTTCCAAAGTTCAGTATTGCTATGAGTAACTTTAAATCCAGTCTGGTGGTTTGGTTATGAGCTCTGAAGTCAACAAACAATATTTTACTTTTTAGAAAATCTAAACTTCATTATTAAGCTTATATTAAGTGGTTGGTGTTTATAACATGCCAATAAAAACAAGCAACACAGCATAAACATATCAAATAATGAGCATATAATAATGTAGTCAACAACTGTGTAGATACAGTACAATCGCTGACATGTGCTAGCAGAACAAATGTGGCTGACGGCACGTTCACCTGAAACACATACAAGCTTTTCAGCCATGACAGCCAAATAAAAGGCATGCTTTGTAAGTCTAAGACACAGAAAGATTCACTGACGGGCACACAGCTGCCAGGCACTAACTTCTGTCATTTGACAAGAGTCACACAAAACATTCAGAACCATGGCAGAGTGCACTAATGGCCTTTCCAGGGTGAAGATCGGAGCCCGCTGGCTACACCAAGGGTCAATAAGGCATGAGGAAGGGTCACACTGGACAGAGCTTGTTGTTCAAAACACAACAGCTTCTCAATGAGGACGAGAACCAAACAGAGCCACTCAGCAAGCAAGCTTTTAGTCACGGTGTAGCTACTCAAGGTTTCCAAACCCGATGAACTTTCCGGAACTTTTCCATGGCTTAACAGGAATATTTCCCCAGTCTAAAAATTATCCGTGAACAATCTGTGAATACAATCCAGCTTGGTGCACATGAAAAATAGCTGAAAACAATCATCTAATCATGCAATAAATGAGTTACAAACTATATATGGCCATGTCCTCATGAGATGGTTCATTCATATTTTGACATTTGCTGAAATACCAGTAGAATCAGTCATATTCTGTGTATGAAAGAACAAAGATGTTCAAGTAAAAAACAGAAATACAAAAAAATATCCACTATGTGACATTTTTCCATAAAAGAAAGTTTTAAATAGTTTAGAATTTTCTCTATGATGGCATGAATAGCTCATTAACTCACAAAGGATAGTTTGTGCACAGTATAAAATGTGTGTAAATTACGAGTATTTTATACGGATATAGTCTTATTTTTTTCTGATGCATGAGTAGTAACAACAGATGCAGAAATTTATGTACTAGAGATGGTCCAGCAGGGAGGAAAAGAGACAGATCAGAAAGCTGAAAAAAAAAACAGTACCCTTTCCAGAGTGATATTTTTGAATATGGAAACTTCAAAATCCAAAGAACATTTTCACAATTGCAACAAGCTCTTTCCCTTACACGACAATCCCACTGTACAGCCTTGAAACACCTGTTATTTTCCATCTCACATCACAAAACTGTGCATTAATATTCATTAGTTTTGCAGATGACGTATACTGGTCAAAATTTTTGGACAACAGGGACTTGTGGGTCTTCCGTCAGTGCTGGTGCTTTGTCAGTAGCTAATCATAGTGGACTGAAAGAGAACCCACACACATAGTTCTGGTGGCTTTGAAATGCCATCAAATCGGAAACATGACTAAGACCCTACAGGCTCCCGTGGAATTTGGGGTGAAACAAAACATGAGTAACTCTGCCCATCACCAAGGCCCCCACTCACTTTCAACCCACTATGTCAACACGAGGGCCTGGAATGCAGGAGCCACTGCAAAGCATGGAGATCAATCCTGTAGCTCTGCACATTATATAGTCAGTCCCTTAAAATACTACCTTGCTGTTAGCTCATATTTCAAACAGGTATCCATCACACATGAGATCTGAAAGGAGATAAGATCCAGTAGTAAACACTCCTCTCGTGGGGGAAATTAAGAAAAACGTCCATGCTGCGAGACAATTGCTTAATCAAGGCATTTAAGGCAAATCAGATTAAGAAAACTACAGTTACCAAAATTAGGTGAAAAGATTGTTCATGACTACATAATCACAGCACTTCTGACAGCCAGTGAAGACAGATGAGAAATGGTTTCTCATTTTTGGCACTCCATGGCAGACAGATGGCGGCGTGCGCACTCGCTGCGGCCTGGAGCTCTCAGTCACACAGCAGCGTTTTTATGTTTTTACGAAATTTCGTTGTATAACTACAATGACAATAAAGCCTTCTTCTTCTTCTTATCACATAAGGAACATTAGGACTTGGTATTGGCATAAATCACTGGAAAGGTAACATTTGATGTGATGTACAACAGTTGCTGAATGCAACAGATTTTCTACAGATAATTTTTTTACATTTATGGAAATTTTTGTTGTGATTTTGTATACATAGAGATTCAGATATATTTAGCTGAAACTATTTTATATGAACTAGTATTTAAAGAGTCACACCTGACAATAGCTGACAATAAATCATTTCAAAACCCTCTGCAAACATGAACACATTTTCTGTCCTTGTCACAGATGACCAGAATTGTTGGTTTGCTGTTAAGCCAGACATCTGTAATCTCAAACCACATGTCATCTTACATGACTGCACTTGCCTGAAACCATCAGATTATGAAGATTTGTTCCAGAAACAATTCTCCAGGACACCTCGACACATCAACCTAAAAGTGAAATCTGTGTATCCCTCACAACATAATAACTGCAAAACATACCTAGCGTGTCACCCCAGCCCTCTGTGGTGATGCAGGAAGTCTTGCCCACACAAGGGGCTGCATTATCTGCCTCATGCTATGATTTTTTTCACTGGAAGAAAGGGTATATTCTGTGTTCCCATCAGATGGCTGAAGCTTCTTCTGTTATGAAATGCGGCCACCCTTTGATCTGCATCAGGGTTCTCACTCCTGCAGAAGGGAGCAGGAATGGTTGTGCTTTGTCCTATCTATTGCTATGCGAGCCCTCCCTCCTCCCACAACTGACCTTAAGTCTCCAGGTAAAAGCAACAGCAAGAGGCTACAGGCCCTGGAGAAAGCTGAATGAAAGGTCAAGTCCTGTTGTGGTAAATAAAACACCATTATCACACTCCTAGCTACATGCGACATTAAATCTGTCAGGGAAGACATTCACTGACACAGTTTGTTTACACTGTGGGCTGACCTCTTGTTCCACAAAAGATCGTATGGCTTATCACTTATCAGAGTTAGAGTCAGTCAGTACTAATTTTCACCACAGCTACACCCTTGACTACTTATTGGCTGAAGGTCAAGTTTGCTACACCCTCTGCTACCACTGTATTTGTATTTGTATCTGCCAAAGATTATTTCTATTGTATTCCACCTTTATCTGGAATAAACAAACAAAAAAAGCCACAGATATGAATTGACATTTGACAAAGGTAATCAGCTAATCTCAAACAAACGCAACAATCCCTTTGCTAATTTGCCATTAGGTCAACCTGTATTTATATTCATAACATATTCGTACATGTTATAACTTATTCACTAAATGTTTTGACGACAAGCATGCTTAACCGCTGCTTATAGCATTCCTGGAAACAAAGGCCTAAGAAGGATTAATTTAAAGTGAATACCTAACATCTGGCTTTTCAACTGTCACTTAATTTCAAACTCATCTCTTACCTCCAGCAATCTTCTTGAGTAGTTGCTGCCTGGCAATGATCCTGCCCAGCCTGTACCCAGAGCGTCTGCGGAGATGGTCCATTCTCAGGTAGATATCCTGAGTCTCTGGGGTCATACTCCCCAGGCACTCACTACCTGTGGACTCCGGGAACTTCCGAAACATTACTGAAAACTGTATCCCAAACAAGCCCCTCACTGGTGGCTGATAGACACTTACCCACACACTCTCTCAACAGGAGAAAACTTTACATACAGACGCAAAAAGCCTAAAGTGAGCTGTGAGAAGAGCCTAGGGGGAGGAGTGCCAACACTTCAGCCTTTTTCTCCAGCTCATGTGACCGCAGGGAGGCCAATGGAAAGGAGGCAGTAGGAGTACTGCCCACCTTGCTGAGCTGAATCCAGTGTCTGTGTGAATGCTTGACAACTTCCCCCTGCTCTGGAGGGAAATATAAAAACCACTGGAATGCCTATGAACTGAGTAAGGAGAGCAGCAGTGGAAGAAAGAGGGACGTGGGAGGGATTACAAAAATAGTGGTTTTTGGTCCCACCCTAGACTAGAACAACTCTGGTGCTGTTGTTGGCAACACAGGTGCCAAGTTTACTGGGCGAGAGTGATTTTAGAGAAAACTACAGAGGAGAGAGAAATATAGGGAGAAGTTGTTTTTTTTTGGTTGGAGAATGCTAATTTCTGCTTCCCCACCCCCACCACATAACCCCTACTTCCAGCCGCAGGAAGGCCTCTCAGCTTTCCGTGGAGTGTGAGTTCCTCAGGAGAAAAATACATTTTTGCCTGAATACTTATGAGTGACTAAGATCCCATTTACTCAATGCAAAAAGAACTATATATTTATTTTATGCTACACAGTCATTTCCATTTTCATGTAGCCAGTGTGTGTTTCAATTTTGTACAAACAGGAAGCGATTTAAGATGTGTTGACAGACATCAATTCACAGTTTAAGAAAAAATTAAAAATAATTATTTGATTTGGACTGAAGAAATTATATAAAAGAAACAATACTAAAAAAATCTAATATGTACAAACTGGAAAAAATGTGACCTCTGTCAAGTCTATCAATGTTATAACTTATCTAACTTATTTTATAACTAATTTATAACTTATCTTTTGTTATCTAAGACTTTTCAGGAGCTGTTTCACCATCATCAATCATTCTTTTTGTGCAGAGTCTCAGAATCTTCTCCGCCAACATGTGGAAAAATTACAAAAACGATTAGCACCTTTGGGGATTACACTGTTTGATTCACCTTATTAACCAGTTTACATTATGGAACGACAATATCCACACACCTTAAATACACTCCACCTCTGCACAAGCAGACCCCGTTTCAACATATAGGCTTGTCTGTGTAGTAAAACTTATGGCGCCACACATGTGAATTGAGCACAAACAGGCAAGAGACCAAGTTAAACACAGCCCCTGTCTGTTCCTCTCCCTGGCTGGCAAAATCCACCTTAGCTTAAGCTCACAAAGACCACAATTCAGAGTTCACTGCACGTTTTCATAAACTATTCCTGGGTTTAATGACCCTTCCCACACACTTAATGGAGCTATTTTAATACATGACTGTTGCTTTTTTAAGGTATGATGTGATGGTGTGACACCGTTCAGATGATTTCACTGGGTGGTGACTAATTTTTTTTTACACACACACAAACACCTGTGTTCATTCACACTGCAAACGGATTGCTTAAGGTGCAAAAATGAGTGGCAGCAAGTTGGCAACAGCGTGATCTCCTTGATCCCATTTCTGTGTTCTTCTTCCCTCCTCGTCTAGACGAAGAAATTCACCTAATGCATCATACGTATCGCTTTACGGAATCTCTGCTATGGTACAGAATAATGAATGAGTTGTGATAATTGAATGTGTTTTGTGCTCTGTCAGCACTCAAATACCTCTGCAGGGATTGTGAAAAGCTATGACATCTCCAGTGTTCTCTTTGGATGTCCTCGTGTTTAACTTTGTGCTGCATGCCATGAAGAAATGGCTGTAGTGTGCCCTTAGTGCGAATGTTGTTGTGCGCAGTGACTCCAGCCCTTATCAAACTTGTTCAAACATGCCTCTGTTGGGGTTTCAGAGCACAAATACTATACAGTGTGACAGGAAGAATCCAGACTCACATTACACACACAAACTCACACTGAAGCTCAGTAAGATGCTGCCCAGCTTGACAGAGTGGATTTTATAGTTTATCACAATGAAAGTGAAAAATTAATCTAAAGCTCTAGTGCAGGCATTAAAAGGGCCCATATTATACCCCTTTTGGGACTTAAGGTCCCTGATGTCCCCAAAATGTGCCTTTAAATTATCATGCTGAAAAACCATGTAGATCATGGTTAATAGCAAGTCTGAAACTGTGCGGACAGACCCTCTCAAAAACGACCGGTTTTGAGATGGTGCTTCCACCTCCCCGACTCTTTGTAGATGCGTCTGTGACATTTGTGAACCGTAGAAGAAGTTTAAAAAAAAAACATTGACGCGCTACTAGTTACAAAGACACAGCAGCACTAAGTTATAATGATGATAAACATGCTACTTTATCACCATCTAATCCATTACTGCCATTAAAGTTGTTTTAAACGTTTCACACGCCGCTCTGTCAAAAACAAATAAATTCACATTATCTTCAGATCCTGAGAGGATGGAAGGAAGAAGAGAGACTTCTGTGTTCATCCATACATCTAACAAGTTAGCACTATCTGCTGCTACCCTTTTGCTGTTTGCAGAGTGAGCCCACTGAAGCGAGGAAAAACAGTGGCGGACTGCGAGTTTTTGGTCGAGGTTGTCTTGGATCGTGTCCTTAGTACTCGAAAGGACGTCATTTCAAGTGAGAATTCCAATTGGACCATTCAAGCACTGGTTTCCACAAATCAGGAAAATGTGCACTTCTATCATAATAGTGTCTACATACATCAGAGGTGTGTACAAAAATGACACAACAGTAGAATTTGCATAATATGGGCTCATTAATGTCAGTCATTTCCTCATTTTCTATACACTCCAGCACTCAGCTTCAGCCAGGTGTGATTACAAAAGGGAAACTTACATTCTGAATCATGGAGTCAAAGCTCTTGTCCCACAGATGATGAGTCTAGAGGCAGCTGAGTGGGGTTTAGACACTGCT
This sequence comes from Sandelia bainsii, assembly GCA_032362345.1. Taxonomy (NCBI): domain Eukaryota; kingdom Metazoa; phylum Chordata; class Actinopteri; order Anabantiformes; family Anabantidae; genus Sandelia; species Sandelia bainsii. The sequence goes on from JAUMHL010000005.1 coordinate 6,515,261, forward strand.
CTGATGTGGGTTGATTCAGGGGCAGACACATGTAGTCTGCACTGGGCAGTCCTGGCTCTGGTGAGGTTATGTTTCCTGTGGTTACGGCTTAAGAATAGCCTCAGTGTGACTTAAGATTTCCACCTCACGAGCCACCAAATGTCTGAATTCTGAGCTCAGGTCTGGGACTGAATCACATTTTAATACAGCAAGACCGGTTGAGCTGCTGTTCAGGTAATCTGAAGCTGTTGTGAAATCCTTTTAATGTTCTAGTCAATGTAGTAGTAGTAATTTAGTGTAGTAGTAGCTGCTTTCCTGCACATTTTCCAACTTACTAATCTGAGACAGAGTCAACTCGTTTAGCAACTGCATTCATAGATATTCATCTTAATCTCTTAAATAAGCCTCTGAGGAGCAGCTGCATGAAGCTAGTGGGTTTTCCCCAAAACAGACATGTTAGTAGTGTATGTCTAGAAACTCATAGTTAAAGGACAAATACACCCACAAAACAACACTGTTCAGGAATACAAAAAAATAAGTTGTCATGCGGGGTGGAAAGCAATAACAGGCTGCTTGCTCATTGCATATACAGTATATGCGAATCATAAACATGCATGTGTAAGCATATATGTATATATATATGTCCACTGAACACCATGTTCAAGCACAGCATGCTATAGAATTTGACAGAAGAACAACAAAGTCTCACAGATCACCAAGACAATGGTGCAGCTTGTACATAACCAGACTACAGTCAGAACCATAATGGATGCACCATACTACACAATACAATCCTAAAAAGTCAAACCTTTAAAGTGTAAAATAAAGATGTTATGCATATCTCCCTGTAATAAAAGAAAAGTGATGTATATTTAGCTATATTTGGCTCCTGCTTTCCAGTTAACCTGCAATTAACACCTATTAATCACACAGCAAGGAAGCTCATGCTTTTTTATATTTGCTTACTGTGGAGTGACCGTCAACACAGCAGCACAGGGAACAGACACATAAATTCAGAGAATTTAAACAATGTATCACAGGCTCTACACTTCTGTCAGGTGGCAGTCACTGCTTTAGTATGCATGAATATTGTATGCAGCCCTCTTTGAAACAGCTGCCATCTATCAGTGTTTGATGTAAATAGGTCACCTCCTGTGATTTGACACAGGATATTTTTATTAGCTGGCGAAATCCAGCTCTGATGAACTAGAAATTAGCTGTCAGGATTCTACTACACCTGACCTAAATTTTGCACAAACCCTGGGTTCCATCCTTTGAGCTTCATAAAATCAGTTTTGATGATGAAACACAAGTTTTCTGCAGCCTGCCCCACATAACACATTAAGCTGGCATACAGCACATCCAGCAACAGAGAACAGTAGAGAGCTCCAATGAAAAATAAAGTCAAACAACATTAATTTGCATTGCATGCAAATCAGCCATCTTATACAATTATTCTTATTATATCAGCCTGGTCTAAATGTGGCCCCCTCATTGTTCAGTGTGTATATAATCAGCTTAGGGCCTTGGGAATGCAGAGAGTGCCAGATGCATGGCAAACTTCACTGAGATACATACTGTATATGGAAGAGAATGCAAGATTAATTTGTCAAATATGCAGACAACGCAGGGCTCAGCTGCTGCGTCAGTGACGTGCCCCGTGTGGACAGCACAGCTGAGCTGCTTCACAAAATACACCACCACTCGTGTGAAAGTTGAACAGCAGCTTTGAATCACGTTAAACAGAGAGAACGCATCAGCAGGATGAGATATGTTCTCACCTAAAACATTACATGTCTCTTAGACCCCATCCCGACTAGACTGCTCAAAGAGGTTTTACCCTTGATCAGCACGTCCATATTAGACCAGATAAATCTGTCCTTAGTAACTGGCTATGTACCACAGGCTTTTAAGGTAGCTGT
>JAUMHL010000005.1:6517261-6551614 GCA_032362345.1 Sandelia bainsii
CTGTTGCCTAGTGCTTGCTCAAGTGGGATTGTTGGGTTTTCTACAAATATTCTATGTATATATATTTTGTGTAAGGTTCTAAATCTTACACTGTAAAGTGCCTTGAGATGACTGATGTTGTGATTTGGCGCTATACAAATAAAATTGAATTGAATCTGGTCTCTATTTATATGACTTCAGCACTTAATCTTCTCCTGATCAAGTCAGAGCTGTTTTTTTTTAATTCACTGATTATTTCCACAACACTAACTACTGTGAACTATTCCCTGCACCCTGCATCCCCACGTAGCTTAAAAATTAAATTATATATTTTTCCACACTGTGAAACATGTCATAGCATATTTTCCCTTTATGTGAGATTTTCTGAAGCAATATCTGTCTATGTAGAATAAAATATTTAAATCCACAAGGTGAAAAGGCTGCATCACATGGATGATTACAGTTGTGCATAATTTCATGCACATCATGCAGGAAATGTAATGTCTGAAGAGACAAACTGTTGATCAGTGTGACAAAACAAAGTCTCTGGACATAACATGTCTCATCCTCACTGAGGGCCAAAGCACATTATAAGAGATTTAAAGCAAATATGTACAGATGATTCACATTGCTTGGAAACTGCCTGGGTCCAGGTTTATTCATAGCCGTGTATTTATATTAGCAAACAGAGCAACAGCAGATAAACCTGCTTCTACTGTCTGAAAGAGAGAGTGACGGACAAGGAGCTGCAATATTCAGAACTCTAATTTAAAAAAAGTAACTAATAAAAATAAAAGAGAGAATTACAGTTCTCTATCGACTAGGCAGATGGAATATATGTCTTTTAATGTCAATTTAATATCATGACACAGAAACTGTAAAGGGAAAATGACACAATGTCGTCCCCCTGTCTCTCTCATGGAGCCTACTTTCTATTTCACAGAGTAAAAAATGACACATCAGCGCCACACTGCGGCGCTACCACGCTCCTCCTGCTCATTTCTGATGGAAAGAGTTGGCATTAAAAACGAAGGGTTTCCTACACGTGGGCAAACGTTTAGAAGCTGATCATACTGTTAACCTTAGTTGTTAATACCGGTGCTATTTTATTTCGCTGGAATTATTTGACAGCAAAAACCTGGTTAGAACTTAAAGTGTCACATTTAATATATTATATTATTATTTTTATGCATCGAGCCACATGTGCATTTAATATATAGCTATAGCCTAAAATCTTAGATAAATATGTTGTTGCCACCTTAATTTGTCACAAGAGAAAATCCTGCAACACCAAAACAAATCTAACAATATCCCTGTTACATCACTTTGATGACACTTGATGCACAGCATGGATGATGACATTCCCATTACCGACATCCAAAATGTAAAATAAAAGCACTAATACGATGCGATGTAATTCGTTTAATACGCTTATGTTCTGCAGAGGGCTACTGACCTGCCAGTCTTCGCTCCCTGACATTCTTCCAGAGTAAATCCCAGGCTTTGGATGTGGAGCTCCGCAGCTGCTCGCTGAAAGACCGCCGGAGCTTCAGTGTCGCTGAGTTTCTTTTAGATGTCATCGCAAATCCCCGACCTGGACATAGCTAATAACGAGATTCTCCTCGTCCCACACAAACCCGTTATGTGGACGTCTGCGACTGAAATCACTTTTCCTTTTCCCGGTTATAAGTTTGAATCTACGGCAGCAAACCTGACTGTGGTGCCCGGTCCTCAAACGAAAGTTATCAATCTCTTTAGAGGGAAATAAAATATTTCTCTCGTTTTGAAACAGAAATGAATCAAAAAAAAAAAAAAAAAAAAAAAAAGTAAAGTGATAATAATGCACCAAGACAGACGTTCACACCTCACACCACATATATGTGTACGTGACTTGTGTGTGTTTGAACAGATCCGCGCACAGCCAGCGATACTGAACCGTGATGCATTCACGATCTGTGGGAAATATGGAGATTACCAGCTGAGACACATGTGCCACCCTCCCTCCATGGAAAATATATATATGACCAGCAAGAAGAAAAGGAGAGCTTGGAGGACTGGTGGCAACCGTTTTAAAAGTAAATTTTGTGTATTTAACTTTAATTTCAATAACTCTCATTTTATGGACCAGCCAATAGGCTACATTAGAGGTCTACATTTTTGTAATGTTCAGTTTCCATTTTGAAATATTCCATGTAATATTTAAAGAACATCACCAGGAGGCCTCTATATAACACTTTGTCAAAGATACTAATAGGCTGATAGGTCCTGCATTATGATTTATACAAAAGAAGAGGTTTCCATGGATTTCTATAACCATGAAATGTTATTGTAATGTTAAAGGATATTTTATCATAGATTTCACAGAATTGTCATAACTACAATATGTTAGGAAAACTCTCCTGCAACATATAGTATGGCTATTGGTTACACACAATACTATCACCCCAATCACCAATAGCACACATTCTCAGTAAAACAAAAACAAATTTAACATGCACAGTATGATTAATATAAATAAGTAATTATATAGAGGAAAAAACAAAACATGTTTCAATATAGAGGCTGTAAATTTAAGTAGATACAATAATAAAAATTTATTTACATTTTTACCTTACTTTGATACTAAAACCACGCTACAACACTTAATGAAGTGAACTTTAAAAAAGCATTTCCAGAATGTTCCAACTATAAACATGTTCATTCTGTGTCCTTAACATATAAGACACAACAGTGTCTAGATGCTATGATCAGTGTCAGTTTCCCCTTAAATCTGCTGCTGCTGCAACTCAGCCCTGAAGCACATGATTACGAGATTAAAACAGCTATGAGAAAGATTTCTTCTTCTCTTTCAGACCAACAGTGCAACACAGTCTACAAAGAGTACCTGAAAGCATCACAAGCTACAAACCCTTTCACACCCCTATTACCACCACTAGAAACACACACACTGTGGCTCTCAAATGACACAAACTGAGCAATCGCATGCTCCAGTCCAACCTCCCAACCTCATTACCATCAACAAAACAATAAAAAAAACAATATTACAGTAATTTTCAGGTAAATATGGAATCATGTATCCGTAGTGATCAGTAATACTTTTATATTGATATCTTACTAAAATACAATATAATATGTGACATAATGTGTGAATTACTTTCTTGAAACTTTAATTATATTCTAAAATTTGCATTATTTTGACCTGCAACAGCTACTCAATTGTAGTGAAAGCTTCTAAAAAATTATTGATATGGACTTATTTAATAACTATTGGTAGGATTTCGACCAGAATATCAAACGAGAACAATGTTGTCTATTTTTTAAAGCTTAATGACCCTTCACCAGAAACATGGCTTCAGTTTCAGCACCACTCATCTTTGTTGTCACAAAATCTAATATAAATATAAAAAAACTCATGCCAAGAATGTAAACCCATGTATGAAGAATAAACAGGGTAGAGTTTTCTATAAGGCTGCTTCTGCCTGCAGGACAGCAGCTTCAGTAATCATCACTCCATAATTATTTCAGGAATTTCCTCCTATTGTGGAGTGCCCATTCAGGCACAGGGTGAGCTAAGAGCAGTGATATCATAGCAGCCGTTTAAATTTCTTGGGCACCAGCTGGGATTACTGTTATAACAGGTTTAATACCATTATAAACACACAGTGTTAACAATGAAGATTGACAGTTTCTTAAAAGAACAAACCTCTGCTGACCTCAGTTTGCCCTCGCCACATGAAGCTATGCTAACATTACTTCATTTCAATAAGGAGATAGAACCCATTTGTCACCGGGCAGGACGGGTGATTTACACATTATTACAAGGTCACACAGTGAGATATCTGAGCGTGCAGCTGAGGGGAGAATATTAATGAAGGCTCCATTTTCTCTGTATAAAACTAAATGTATGCACAATCAGGAAGATCCCAGGACTGAATCTGTCATAAATACATCTCTCCACTCCCTGTTAAAAACTGAATGACACAATTAACACCTGAGCCTTCATATGAAGCCAAACATCAAGCTTTCTACTCTTCTTTACTACTTTCTACTTTAAGTCACAGGAGAGAAAATAATGTGAGAAAATATAGATGCTTTTTTGTGGAGGAGGTGGGTGGATGGGGGCTCAGCATGCGTCACCAGTTGCTATTTTCAGCCCCACTTGTTCAGACCTCAGGCTAAAATGCAGCCTGAGAGACAGAAAATACACACGTACACGCACACACACACACACACACTTGTCTGGAGAACCTGTTCCATTTGATCCTGTGACTTTTCAGGAAGGGTTAAGGTTAATCTGTTTAATAAGTTTACGGAGAAAAGGGCTGACAGTGAATACACAAATGCTGTCAGTTTAACATTAAACAGGTAATAAATTAATCCTTAATTCAAGGTGTCAGAAGTTAACTTTCTATAAAGTGATATTAACTCACAAAAATAGCAAAAATGACATTGATTTAAAAAAGTTTTTTTCCCTAAACATCCACATATTATCATCTGTCCATCGTCTTACTACTACTTAAGGTGATATGAGCTGAAAACAAGATAACGGATGAGTGAAGAAGTTGTAATGTTCTGAATACGGCACCAATCTCCAGGCTCAGTGACTGACAACGCAGGAATGTGGAGAGAGACAATACCGTCCCTGTCAGCTCCTGAGAGTAACAGTGATGGAGGAAGTGCAGCAAAAAGGTTCTGACCTCCCTCGACATGAATCACCAGAGAGGTAAACACACAGTCCACGGCCGTGTCTCTCCTCTCTTTCTCTAAATAGAAACTACTCGCACAGTAAAGATGAGCATTATTGGAGCGAGGATCATTTTGACAAGACAATGGCTTTGCCTCTGCAGCGGTACTTGGCAATGGAAGCAGAAGCAAAGGAGAGGAAATATCAGCCTGAGAATGTTTTCCCTTCGCTGACTCACCCACATGTTTGTTTTGGCCACGCAGCTTTTGGAAAGCATTCAATCGCTCATTTCCCCTGAAAAATTGACACATTTTCTGGGCTACTTGTTGTCTACTCTCTCTCACTCTCTCTCTCTCATCTTTTAAAAACACATTCTGATAAACACATATTAATTTGCTCACTGAATTCCAGAGTTTGTGTCTGTATGTGTTGTGTATGTGTCCACGTCTGGTGACTGATGTGGAATGCTGCCCCATGGCTGCAGTGGGAAAATCCCAGATGTGAGGAAACTGATTTCTCCTCTGCGATTGGGTCATGTTGTTGGCCAGGAGGTCTTACACTAGGCCCCCTTGAATAGTCTGGGAGACTGCTCTTCCCAGCCTAATGGAAACAAGGCTCAGGGAGTGGGGAGCTCTCCCCTCCACCTCCACCCTGGCCCCTCAGGGCTAGTCCCAGGCATGTGCTATAAATTTCCTGACCATATATTCCCAAGTTGAGTTCATTTTTCCAGAAGAGCAACACATGTGGTGTATATCTGCGTTTAGATTATGGGGTTGAGGAAGGAGGAGCTGACGTTGGTTCCAATCCATTAAAGTGGCCACTAATTCTGTTTTTTTAGAGGGCCGTCCATTGTAATGTCATGTTTTCTTCCCTTAATAGACATCTTTCTTTATAGGATTAATAGCACAAATTAACTGATGATTAACTGAATCGTAAATGTTTTCAAAACAGAAATGACACTAAAAAAATTTTGACTTTCACTTTTGCCCTATTACGGTATATTTATCCAAATCTTCACACTACTAGCAGTTAAAGTGGTTACATAACTTTACTTTTTGTACCACTATGGGAGGCAAATAATAGAAAAACTTTGCTCCTATAGGAGAAGTTTGCTTCTATATCATGAAACTTCTATACAAATGAGGGCTCGCAGGGGTCAAAGTTTGTATAAAGTGGCTTGAAGAATACAAAATTGGCATGACAAGCGTATGTGGCTATTGTTTCATTGAATGACAAAGCATGTAATGCTGTCAGGTTTTCAATCTGCTAAGGCTGTGTTGCCCACAAAAATGCATGGGAAGACATTTACACTCTCCAGCACCTGGTTTCTATTAGAGCACTGAGGATTCAGTCACAGAGGTATATTCCTCTCACAATCACTCTCACTGCTGCAGTTTCTCTCTCTTTTTCATTCAGATGTAAAATAAGCTCATGTCTTATTGATTTTAAGTAATTTTCAAGCTGGTTTTTAAGTGTCTCCTTTCACAAGGGAGTAATTTACATTACCGTTCTATAGATGTGAAATGCACATTTCAGACTTTTGCTCCAAGGCACCTTTATAGTAATCACAAATAAACATGGAGGACAGGATAACTCTTCATTAATGACATCTTATTAAATAGTGTAGCATGACATTAGCCTCCGATGATACAAATTAAAACAGGAAGTTGATGTTTATGTTTCAAGATGATTCTCAACCCAAGAGAGAAACTGCAGTAAAGATTCTGGTCTGACAATAACTAAAGGAAACAGACAGCTGCTTAAAATTTAACCTAGAAGAGTGCTAGTAGTTTCCCATGTAGCATGACAAATGTGTTATATATAAAGTCCTATTGTAAATCATAACAGTTTTGCCTCCGAAGGTCTCAAACTGTAAAACATGGTTCTCAAAATACAAACAGTTACACAAAACATTTCTGTTTAATAGAAACCAAACTCCAGCAATCCACATCTATGTGAACTCTATGTATTCTCATTCCTTGTGTTTACGAAGCTGAGTTATGATAGCAACACAAAAGATCATTTTTCAACTACGCGTAAAAAAAAATATCATGTCTCTCTAAAACATAAGCAAATCAATGATCAGTTTTATTAATGTGCACGTGTGGACTCACTGTAATCACATTGTTTGGTGCCAACAGTTCTGCTCAACTCATCAGCCATAATAACCTGGAAGTACAGTGCAGGTATTGTTTCCAACCTGAAACACAAACAAGTCCTGCTGGGCCCTTAACTTTTAAAGGCAGTGAGCAGAGAGGATGCAGGAAGTCTGCTCTGCCTCTTACTGCTATTGCTCTTTGATTACTGAGCCAAATTGTTTAATCAGGTCTGAAACCACAAGAAAGCCGCAGTGCTACACTGCCCCAGGACAGAGCCTCTTTTAACAGTGTGCTGTGGTTTTTGTTATCTGGGTACAGGTGGATGTGCACAGCTATGTAAATCTCCACTAGAATGGTTACCCATGGCCTTGCTTCAGTGCAGAAAGACACGGTGTTTGGTGTGAGCCGTGCCACGCGCTCACCCAACCTGAGGATGTGGAGGTGAGGGCTGTAGGTCCAGTGGAGGCGCACAGACTTTTTGCCTCCATGCAACATCTGGAATCTCTGTGGTTTATGTGGGAAATCTGGGAGGCCAGCGACTGAGCAAATGTGGTAAGTGTATGTAAACCGAACCTGCGGAAATGTTCTTGGCTTGGAAACTGTGTGTGCGTATGCATGAGCACAGAGAAACTACAAAGTTGTGCACAAGATTATAAAACGTTTTGGAAGAGAAATTAGTTATTTTTTAGATTCATTTCCAGCAGCGCAGTGTGCATTCATAGGAAAGGTACACACACTCTGCAGCAGTGCAGCCTTTCTTGGTTCATTACATACTAGATCTCAATTCTGCTTTCTTTTCAGTTGGCAGCTGAGTGCTGGACCAACATGTTAGCTTTTGTGTTCCTTCATGCACACGCACACACACTGACACCCACAGACTGCTTGTCCTCCTGTGACTGGCCTGCATCCTGACACAGCTGCCCACGTCTCCTTCCACTTCGTTTACAAAACCCAGGCCTAAATTCCTTAAGACACGCACACACACACACACACACACACACACACACACACATACACAGACATACAATGAGGCACACAGAAAACATTCTCACCTTGGTGGGTTTGAGGAAGTTGTTCCCCAAAGGATTTACTGACTGCTGCTTTTTTAATTGGCAGTGTGGACATGGGAATCAGGACAATAAACCCATTTCTCAGTGAATAACTGGCAGCTAACACAGTTTATGTTCAAGCAGTTTATGAACACACATTATGAACAATGACAGAATCAAACCAGATGACTTATATTTATATATTTGGCAATAAATCATGCAGAAACATGATGATTTAATTCAGCACAAGGGCCTTAAAGGTATCATTATATTGTATTATGTGCTGTTTTATGTATGATAGCTACAATAATTGCAATGAAAATGTTGAAATTGCAATAAAAACGTTAAACGATTTCAGTGTGGGTTAACCAAATAGTTTCTCTAATGTTTTCACAACCTTGACAAATGACTGTATATACTAAGAAAAGTCTAGAAATACTACCAGGCTTCCTTCCCCCCCTCTCTTTCTCTGTCAAACAGCCAAGTTGGCCTCTGCACTCAGGAAATCACAAGTCATTTTCCATCTTTCCATGTGTGGAATTTTTCATGCACTCGTCATGCCAGCAGCACCCTTTATAGTTTGAACTGGACTTACAGATGACGACGTGCTTATAAATTTAGCGAATTATGTCACTGATCTGGCACCTGTTAGGCAACGAATAAAAGGGGAGTGAAAATAATGATACAATCGCATGAAAATACGATTTTCCTGAAACTATTGGAAGATTTTAACTCAAGATTGTCCCAGGGTTGTCTTTATATAGTCAAAGACCAGATGAAAATGTGTGGCTGTATTCACCTAGGTGGAAAAAAATGTGCTTTAGAAGTGGCTTTGGCTTTTCAATGCCAAAGCCACTTCTAATGCACCACACACATTCTTAAGGGCAATACGCAAGTAAGACAGACTGACGCGTTTAGAGTTAAGTTTAAAAAGTCCTGTGTGTTTTGATGGGCCAACACTGCTGCGTGGCCTCACATACAGCCAAGATCCAAAAACTTCCCAAAAGAGCACAGGCTGATGTAAGTGCCCATGAATATTGGAGACAACAATTTTGACCATATCCAAGCTTGTTTAAATTAATGTTTAAGAACTACTGGACTAATAAGACTTCCAGTGAGCTATATAATGTCAGTATACAACAAAGTCATACAGTAGAACGCATTCCACAAGTTTGTGTAATTATTGCCAAAAAGGAAAAGAAGTGCAATTCTTCTAAAATGACCTATTCCTTTAAAAAAAACATGGCCTCCCTTTGGGAACTGTGAGACACTTAGCTAAGTTTGGACCTTTTCTGTCACAACAACAACAACAAAAATCTAGATAAAAACAGCTGTGAGGTCAGAATCCAGTAGAGACCAGTGAATAACAACTGAGTTAAGAAACCTGGTTATAGCTCAAAACACCTCAGAATCTACGATATTCACAATATCAATGTTCACCTTGCCAGCCCTATTGTCTTGTTAAACATGTTCTTATTTAAAAAATGCAGGCAACAGGCAATTTTATATTTCCTTATTTATTGTCACGAAGCTCCTGTGATGTGTACATTTTGGTCTTTTTGGCCTCAGGAGAGACAGAGACAGAGACAGTCTGCAGCTGTCTGAGGTCACAGTAAGCCTCCACCAGCAGGCAGTGACCCTGGCCGAGACAGCACGGAGGCCTGGGATCTGAGAACAGCTGGGGAATATGCAGGAGTCAAACACATATACGACAACCCTGCTGCAAAGCATTAGTAGCCATGGACATTATATAATGCTCTCTGGTGCTTCATCTATAGCCAGACTGGTGATTTACAGTATGCAGTATGTATACTCATAGTGAGACGGGTGCTCATATTGGCCAGTCTCACACTGGCTTATAAGGTTAGTAAATATTAGTTAGTATATTATAACTCTACAGTGCAATTAATCCATTGGTGCCAAGTAGAACAGAGTGTCTGCTGAAAAAATCATCTGTAACGATATCTATATTACGCTGCAGTTATTTCTGCTGATCAGCAGATATATTACTAAAACAAAAAATATGAATCTCGTTTTTATTTCATTTGAGTTTCACATTTTTCTTGCTTTACATCCCACACATTCAGAGTTGACTTCATCTCACTTGCACAGTGTGGAGCATGCCAAATACACTTCTCTCAGAACTGTTTCTAGCTTGATTAGACAAGCCTGAAATCAGAATCAATAAAAGCAGTAAGGCTGCAGTAAGGAATTCACCATTAGGTGACATTTAACACCGTCTGTCTGACTGTGAAGAGATTAAAAAAATATCAATAAAACACTAAAAACATTCTCTTTCCTCCTTTTCTGTAGCATTTTCCCGGGAGTCATTCACACCAAGGCTTGAGGGACAGAGGGCTTTGTGTTACTTTCCTTACAAACAGAAAGAAGTCTCCTAGGGATTCACAGAGTTTCCTCCTTGTTTGTCTTATAATCAGTGGCAGGAGATTTCGACATTGAAAGTAGATTAGCATATTTATTCAGCGAGAGGACCTGTGAAAATGTACACAGCCTGTTTGAAACCTCAGAGGCTGAGAGGGAAGTCGCCCTGACAGTTCTGGGACAGAGAGTGCTGTTTGAGCCTCACTTGCATCTCACTTTCTCAAAACGTGTGTGTGGCGAAGAAGATGTTTATCATAACAAAGCACATGACCACATGTTTTATATTAAAAGTCACTGACTTCTGCATTACTGCTTCTCCTTAAACCCCTGTCAATCTTTCTGTTTGTCTCTCTCCACTGCTGTCTATATTTTTCTTTTAAACAAAAATACAATTACAAAATATACATAATTGAATGTCTGTCCATTGCTAAATACATGTTTTAAGCCAGACACCTTCATCCTCCTTATCTGTACTGTATCTCTGACAGAAACCTGGCTTAGTATGCAGTTTTTAGCATTTAAGTGTCGCTGTGGATTCATTAATTCTATGATTAATGCCAGTTAAGGCAGCAGGGCTTTGAGGATGAACATAGCTGCCTCCTCTCACCAGAGGAAACCATTAATTTCCACACTGCAATTAAAGAGACTGTGGGGAGTAGATTTCAATACAAATTACACTGTGTGAGAGGGAATAAGGCACTTTTGGCCCATCATGAACTCAAGACTTGAAAAATGTTCCATAAATGTTGAGTAATGCCTTCAGAAAATAAACATCTGAGATGGTGGATTAAGCTTTTTCCCCATCCATAGACTAAATCTTCTTTGAGCACGTCCATATGCAGTTCTAAGATGAACCCCTGGGTTTTGTTTTCTGCCTTAGGAAAAACAAAACAACGAGTCAAGAGGGCTAAAAGGTCTAGTGTTTTTCCATAAACTCCGCACATGAGTTTAAATAAATAAAGAATCAGTTTAAAGAGTTTTGAAATCTCTGCTCACTATCTCACTTCTAAATGGTGCAGTTCCTATTATGAGTGTAGACTTAGACAAACAAACAGGCTATTGTACAACAGAGCTCAACACTGCTAAAAGCACCACAGATGAGTGAAATGTAAACAAATGAGAGTTAAAAAAAGAAAAGAATCTCCTACAGGCTGTGCGGCTCCTTATAAGCTTGAAACAATACACTGGCCAGCTTTACACCAGAATAACCAACATTTCCCAAGTTCTAATGTTTCATAACTCAACTAACTGCTATTAGATAAAAATGCAACATATGTGACCTATATATTACCTAAAAATGCCCATCATCATCACAAATCATACTAAATGGTATATGTTTTTAGTAGATGAGATTGCAACCATGTACACACTGTTTTCAGATGCAGAACTACAAAAGCATCACTTCCTTTAAAGCTAAATCCAAAGCTTGTAAACCCATATTTGTGATTTTGAACTATAAATACATTTAATTTTAAGTGGCTTTGCTCCCTGCACGAGACGTGTTACTGCAGTGATTCATTTACAGGCAACTATATGAAAATGCTGTGTGTACTCATAAATAAACCATCAGAACAGTAATAAAGAAACTGCATGTTTACAGCACAGAATACCAAAGATTTTCTCACTGCTACTTGGCCATCTTGGACCTAATGAACATCCTGGTCAATGTCATTTTAATGAGCTGTGCAGTGTTGTGGACACCTTGTATCCATGTCATAAACAAGGTCTCCTCAGCCCAGCTGTAAAATACAAAAAGGGAATATTGCACCTAACTTGTCTGACTCTCTGTCTCTCTGTTCTTTTCATAACATTATCACTGTCCAAGTTATGTTATCATTCGATTCCAATGAAAATCATATGGTGGAAACACATGATGACAAATGTATCTGAAGAGAAGCTCATAGCCATGTTGACAAAGTTGTTGATGTTATTCACAGTGGCCTCACACTCAGGTTTCCAAGAATTACAATTAGGAATGAAGAGCAATCGGTCACAGCGCATATCTCACATACATCAGCAGACCACACATTAGCTACCTGTTGCATAAAAGTGACATGGAATTTTTCCAGACCATAATATACACTTGTGCGGTAACATCGTGCACAACAGAGGTCATGTGAGAGTGCAACCTGAGCCTAAAATGGCATCTACCCAAATGTCCCAGCTGCTTCCCAAGGGACACATCACACCAGGCAAAATATTTCCCCTCAGCAAAACAGAAACAATGATCTGGTGTGCTGCCTAATTTTAACTGCGGAGGACCAATATATAAAAAGCCTCCAAAATAAGACACTGTGCGCTTTGACATTCTGTAGACACAGGCTGGGAGGGAGCTCGCAGACACCTGTGGCTGTCAGTCTTATTAACAATGTTTGATGCCTGAGCAAAGACCCCATGCAAGCAAGGATCAACTTGCAGCGAGATTTTCATAATGTGCCAGACAGCAGAGCGGCACTTCTTCAGTTTCAGTACAGTACAGGCTGTAGACTGGGACTGAACAGGCTCCCTAAAAGACTAAGCTTTACAACTGATCCAGACATGAATAATTGTTCGACTCAGGGTGTAAAAATTCTACATGTCAGAATAAAGGTTCATTTGCTTGTAGCTTTTCTAATTGTGATATCATTGCCCATTTAACAGCAATCTATAAATGTATATATACGAGGGGATCTGGATTTCCCATCCAGAAAAATCTTGGTTTTGGTGTCTTAGTTAAAATCAGCAGCAATGTACCCTGAAATCTAGAGAACATCTGGACATTCCTTCTAAATTCCAATGAATGAAAAGCTAATTACAAAGAAATGTAATAGTCATTTATAAATGCAAAACAGAGCAGACTGAATAAAAAACAACAAAAAAAAACACAAATAATTTCTTACCTGCACCCGTTGCATCTGTTACCTTATGGAACATCTATAAGACAAAATTAAAAACAAGGCATATCTTCAATCAGTAGCACTTTATGCATTATACTGTACATTACTACTACCATATCTGAGTTATTGTGTAGAGGTTTCTGTCATTTCAGGAATAAAGGATGGGTTCTTCAATCGCTGTTTTAATAACAAAATTAACACAGAGTACCCGCAGCAATAATGGTGACATGATTTAGCACTTGCAGCTATGCTTCTTGTTAGCCCGCTATCCCCCATTATCTGTTGTAACAGCAGTTATAATAGCTCAGAAAATGAACCAAGTAAGAACCACCAGCAACTGTAAACTCAAGGTTTCAAGAAAATCTGTGCTTGTGTGAAAATGGTGCTTTTGACCAACAAGGTAGCTGTGATAACAGGGCTACTGTTGGGCAAAGGAGGAGAAAGAGACGGGAAGGCACCTCTGGAGGATGGAGGAGAAAAGAAAGGATAAGAGTGTGGAAGTGAAAGCAAAAACCCTGAATGTAGGCACTCTGACAGGTAATGGAGCTACCAGACAGGAGGACAAGAGGAAGGTTCATGGACATAGTGAAGGAGGACATGTGAGAGGTTGGTGTGACAGAGTAAGATGCAGACAACAGAATGAGATGGAGTCTGCTGTGGCAACCCCTAAAGGAAGCAGTTGAAAGAAGAAGAAGAAGACCATAACTGCAGAGTCAAAAGTACTGAAATATTTTCCTGATCTGGACCAGTCAGGATTTCTGTCTTGCACCATTCTCATTTCCATTTCCCCTCTTGCGCCCCACTGGTGTGATTTACGCTGTTGCTTGCTTGCTCTGTTTCCACAGATCACTGCCAGCAGAGACAAAATGCTGCATTAATCCCAAGCCTGCCTGTTTGTGACACTGTTGAACCTCCATCATGACAGTCAGTTGGCAAACAGCCCACCTGGTCCTGACTGAAACTTCAACATATCTGCAAAGGTTTTCTTGTTGAGTTGAACACAATACATTAGTCTTGTAATGCATGTTTCATGAGGGCTGCAGCCCCAGAGTACTGTCATGGCAGCATAAACGCTTGCAGTGTAAAGACGCACTTGGCTGTTTGAGCAACCTATATGGGTGCCGCTTCGCCGTGACAACAAAAAAGACCTGATTGGATGGATTAAACAGGACAGGTGGCTTTGTGTGTATGCTATCTCTTTTTGTTACATGCCATTTGACACTTTTAGGCCACACCGCAAATGAGGTCGAAGAGCAGCAGGCACCTGGCAGTTCATTTTTGATTCATTCAGATGTAGAAGAAGATTCATAGCAGAGAGGGAGTTGCTGCCAAGATATTTCTGGCAAGTTTCAGCCCTGAACCACCAGGGGTATTCATGTGGCTCCTGAGTTTGCAGGCTCAATAACTCAGTTTATTCTGAGGACAAAAACTCAACTCTCTGACTTGTGCTCTACAGATAAACAAGAATAATATGAAAACAGATCATAAACATATGACTTATGTACATATTTTACCTCTCTTTATACATGGAAGAGGTGAGCTTGGCCTCTAAAAAGTATGAGGTGCAGCCACTGATGTATCCTCATTATAGATATTTGGCACATCACATATTATGTATTATGTAACACTTCAGAGTTTAAAGCTTAGATTTAATATACAGAAACACAGATGGTCTTTATGTCTGCATGTCTGCAAAATCATATACTGTACTACATGTGTCTTTGAAGAGACATGTAAATATGAGGGCCCTGTTAAGCTAGTCTCCAAAGACCAGCTTTAGACCCAGTTTCAGAAATAAAATTGGGAAAATTAGCACTCCAAAAACCAGATGCTGGGCCCCACTGGAGATGTGCCAGTTTAACAAGGCTTCAAAGACTTGAACATATCACACTCTCTGTCTCTTTCTTGACAGCCAAGAGAAAGTATTTCACTCTGGCATTTTTGAGTCCTGACCCACATTAAACATACATTGGCCTAGTTTAGTGCAATCACAGTCAGATGGTGGACACATGTCGACGGTTTCAGGTCAGAAAAAGTGATGTTTTCTGTGCAGGAGCAGTGCTAAATCCCTTTCAAGACTGTTGACAGAGGGAAAACTTCCCTTTACTTACACCAACAAGGATGTTTATAGGGAGTGACAGGTCTCTCTGGGTGAATGATAGCTGCTGTCCCAGCACAAATGACACCCTGCCTGAGAGTCAACAGGGCAGTTACAGGACCAGTCAGTCCGAATGGCAGAGAAGCATGTCCTCTGTTCTGCTTGTCTCTGTCAACACCAATTAAAAGTGTGAATCCACCCAAATACACCTCTATCAACCAATAACAGAACACAGCACACAGGTGACCGCAACATGACTTTGGTCAAGATAATGGTCAAGATAACTAATACATATAACACACATAAAACACAGCTCAAGATTAAATTTTCACGGTGCTTATTTTGTCTGACTGGCAGTTTAAAACTCAAAGACATCAGGACATAGGAATCAAAGAAAAAAAGGGAAGCAGCAAGTACTCACATTTAAGAAGCTGTAAGCAGTGAAAGTTTGGCATTTTGCTTGACAAATAACTTCTCAGAATTGTTTTATTGTTCTATTATTTGATGATTAGATGCATTAAAAGACACACCTGTCAATTTGAGAATGACACCAGGCTTAGAAAAATCTGAAAAAGTGTTTTTTATCATCTATGATAGAATCAGTCGGCTAACATTTCAAAATTGGAAGTTGTGTGCTTTTGGAGCTACCTTTTAGGAAAATGCCTGTAACGCAGGTCATCTTCTTATAACTATAGTGTAAGTAATGCTAAAAAATGAACAAAAATAAATAAATAAATAAAAACATACTCTATATCTCCAAGACTAAATCACTTTCCCTCAAGGATGAGCACTGCCTACATAACGTGCATCAGATAGAGGGAGATTAGAGGTGCATTCCAGGTTTTAGAGATCATAAAGAAGCAGTAGGGAGTCAAAGGTTGTCGGGAAGGTGCCAAAAACTTCTACCAGATAGTTCCATAAAACATGTCTCAGTCAAGCTGTAACTACCTACTCAAGCTGCGTGTACTGGCTCATGTAATCGGCCGGTTTATTCTTAGACTCTGAGACTGTGATTCAATCTGTATTGCATTCTTGCTCCCTGCTGTGAGAACTTTTATACGGACTCCAGAGCTCTTATGTAAGTCTCAGAGGGGACAGAGGACAAAAAAACCCTCTGCATGTGCAATACTGCTGACATGTTGTCTCATCTGCTTTCCAAAACTTTGCACGGTCACACTTAAACCAGACATTTTGGGGAAATATGCTTCTTTACTTGCTGGCAGAGACATAGACTTGCTGTGGGGGATTTTGTGAACACCGGAAAGAAACATTATGCTAAGCTATGCTAACCAGTAGTGGTGGTAGCTTCATATTTACAGATATATGCTGTAAATATCTTTTCATATAACTACTTTTTTTTTATCCTAAATTATTTCTTTAAACTAAAAGATTATCTTAATATCCTGTTTTCCCAATCTAGGCTCCCAGAACTCCCACTTTTGCATTGTATTTGCACTTTCGCTCCACTAAACTCAAATTGTACGAAATCCAAATTTCTTACATTAGCAAACTGAAGTAAAATACATTGTTTTAGAAATTGAAAAATAACTGACAAATATATTATTCTTATGATCATCAAAAACTCTAAAACACTACTTAGATGTGAACATGTGATCTCATTATACTCGCTTACGCTGCAGCCAAAATACTCTTGTCCTTAACGTACGTGAACATTCCCAGCTGTGCTCAAGCTATGTTTTAACCTATGCTGCCGTCATTTTCAAGAGGTAGCTATAAGTTCCGCACAAGAGACAGGTGGCATCTACTCTGAGCACCAAACTTTGATTTGAAGTACCCACTGCCCACAGACAAAATAATCTTTCTTTGAGTCTCCATGTCTCACATCATTCTTTCTAGAAGCCTTCAATGTGCATCCTGCATCCTGTAAAAAGAGTACTTCCTTCTTGTAGCTAAAAACCTTAGTACTGTATATCACAAAGCACAAGATGACAAAATATTGAAAAGTATATTATAAGTATTTGATTTTCAGTGTCTTCTGTTATCTCTTATAAGTAGTTGTAGTGTTTGCCACCATGCTGCAGTGGAGCCATAGCACAAAACACGAGGTAAAAGACTTTGAAAATAAACCCACCCTGCATTCTGCAAATTTCTCAGTTGTCTGTTTCTTTTAGGGCCATTGAATAGTGACATTTATATACTTTGTCCAGCAGAAGTGAGTGCTGCTTGTTTAAGAACGCCTAAGCTGACCTTATTCCCAATGCACACTTCAAATATTTACAGATGTAGAAGGGGAAGCAGCTGTATGGAAGGGAATGTCAGAATTTTGGCAGACCAGTGAGGGATTTATCTTAAAAACAATTCATTGAAGCAATGTTATTTGTGATTCTGTCAACACAGTGACTATAGCTCAAAGGCAAATATGTGATTGTGAAATGTAGATTTCATAGAGTATGATATTCTTTATGAAGGAAACTGATGAGAAAGCTTATGGAAATATTTATATTTGTAAGAGCATTCATTCTTCTTCTTTGATTGTTGCAGACCTTCAGTTTTTATACTTAACAAAAAAACAAAAAAACATAATGATAAAAACAGGTGTGTAAAGGTCTGGATCACTGAGATTGAAGCTGGATGATGATGTACCATAAATTAGGAACACAAACTGATGGCTAAATCAAGGCTCTTCTGCAAAGTTCAACAACAAAGACAATATGTTCATGTCGCAATTATATTTCATTACATTTGTTTCAGATATAACTAACCCAGGGACAAACATTTTTGATTCATTAAGATCCAATTAAGGATGGACCTCAAGTAGAAATGCCAAAATTACACACAGACTTGATCTACAAATTGTGCAGGAAAAACATTTTGTACAGTGAAGGAAGTAAACACATTATGGCAGTAACCCAAAAATTAAAAAATAATTGAACTGAGACAAAAAGAAAATGTGCAACTAGGAGAAGAAATTTTGCAGCTTACATACTTTAAGGTAGGAACAGGACAACATACTGTTCTTCACACCAAAGTCTATGATTTCTCATTGACTCAGAGAAACTGTAGGACACCTACACTGTGACTGTGAGTCTTACCGTCTTCTTAGTTCTTGCTCTAGTTCCCAGTGAGGTGCTGCGAGGAGCAGAAGACCTGTCTTGGCTCAGACATTCCTCTCTGTGCGGTCTTTGAAGAACTCGGTTGTTCAGGGTTTGGTGCAGTGTGGACTTTGAAGCAGCGCCCCACTGCAACAACATCACAACACAACAATCAAGACTGGGTCTGTCTCTGCATGGCCGAACAGACTGGGACGGGATGGTCTCAACGGTGGCCAGTAGAAAAGAAAACAAGAGGCTCAGGTCAACGGCTGGGGAAGTGAAATCTCCACTCTCAATTCAGCTTTACACAGGCGCACAAAGGAGGCTGTATGTGTGGATCTTCTTTTGAGAGGACAGAGATTATGACCTTGTCAAATAGCCTAGTAAAGATGTCTTGTCTTGCCCAATCGGCTGTCATTAGTTAAAGCAAGTAACAGTGAATGCCTGGGATGTCTATGCAGATGCCTGGGAGGCATGAAAGGACCAAATCATACAAACTCCCCTCTAATACAACAGCCTCTCTGTGCTGCACATACATATAGAGCGCGAAAGAGCACTTTTGTTCTCGAACGCTAACTCGAGTGGGATATTTCATGAAACATGCCGGCATGAGAAGAGTCCTTTTTAGGAACAGAGTCGCATGGTCACAGTCTCAAAACACAATAGCTGTCTGTTCCTGCCGCACCAATCGAACCGAGTTGAAGTACTGCATCACGTCTGAGAGCTATATTATGAAACAGACATACTTAAAGATGACATGAGAAAGCCCATTAGTGTTACACATAGACTATAACTCCATATCTCACAGTCACATAGGAATTTACGAACAAGAGGCCAATGTAGTGTGTCTCCATATGATGGGAGAAAATACTGTCTCTATGGATTAACTCTTCTGCATTTAAGAAAGTTTGTTTGAATCGTTTTTGTTTTTTTTAAGGACATAAAATTCTGACGAGGACATAAAATGTTGTTGGACACCTGTCGCTTACAGGTCTAAATAAGCAACTGGGATTTTTTCTCCACAGAGCAAACTAAATTGATTTAGGGAAGCTTAGAAAGCATGACCAAGTATGCAACATGCACTTAACTGAAATGTGCAGTACTAACCGTGAAGGTTCAAGTACTGCACTTCACTACTTCACTACTGTACTTCAAGTACTTTTTTTTATAACATAACAGATTCTGTTTTTATCAATATAAGGGACCAAACTCTCAAATGTATTATCTTAACTTGAAGGACAGCAGTCATGACAGCAGCTGTGTGAACACTCACCTGTTTCTTGCGGGTGGTGCAGGGTGTGTCGGAGGGAGATGAGCTAGCACTCAGAGCCTCCTCTATGTCCAGATTAAGCTGGTCCAGTTTCCTCATCAGCTGGTTCATCGATTCTGACCAGGAAGACTTGACCTGAGGAGACTGCTGTGGGTAACCAGGGAAACACTGGGATAAGTAAAGACAAGCTACCGTGTTATTATAATACTGAGTCAGAGAGTGAGCCAACGTCAGCCTGTTTGGCTTGTTTTATTTCAGGGTTTGTTTGCAATGTTTGTGCATATGAACAACATTGTTTTATTTAAACCAAATTTTTATTCCAGTATGACACAATTGTGTCTTATTTTGTCTTTTAAGGTGCTGTTAAGTCCTAAATCTTCAGTTTATCATTTTAGAAGTTTTGAATATTTTGTATTATGGAAAGTTTCAAGCTGCAAGCAATTGACAGCAATACTGAAAAAAATATGCCCTTGTTTAATCACACATATTTTTATACAGGCTACACACACTCATACTGTACGCCCAGTTTTCAGGCATTAATTTGAAGTTAAGTCAAACAGAGCTGCTGACACCTCATCAGAATTGCTTGGTGTCTTAATTGTATGCTTCAGCTAAACTAAATTTTTTGATCTGACTTTTAGTCTGACCAACAGCAGAAGTAATTGAAGTCAGGATAAAAATCAGGTTCATTAGTTAGTCTAGTAATTGCCTGTCATTGTTGCCAGACTTATTTAACACATGAGAGCTTTTGAGTGAAGTGAGAGGATCAGTCAATTTACCATGCTGCCCTAAACTCAAAAAGAGTTACAAGCAAACCAAAAAAAGTATCTTGTAAATTGGAGACGCTACACCAGTGGACTACACTGCTACCACACATGGAAATGTGATCTCCTCAGCCACTTCCCAGGGTGAAAGAGCAAAGGAGGAGAGCTCGAGACATGTGTGACATGCAGAGAATGATGGAATTCCTTGTCCTGGCTTTCACTACTCCCCAGACACACAGTGTATATAAATAGACCATCCTCACACAGCCAGGAGCTGTGTCTGAGGACACTGGAGGTCCAGCCTCATAAATCAGCATGATACACCTCAGTAACCAAAACATACATTTACATTGTTGTTCTGAAATCTGAGCAAAGGAGAGATTTCAGAATGGTCTGCACTTTTATAGCGCTTTTCTACCTTATTGGTACTTCACAGTGTGTCACACGCAGCGGTGTGTATGGGCAGGAGGAGCCAGAGATTGAACCAACGACCAAACTCCTGAACCACAGCTGTCCCATGTGTATGTGTTTCTTACTGGATCCTAAAGAGGGTCATGTGTTCAACAGAGTCACTGTGGATCTTTTTCAAGAATCCCAGTTTGAAATCCCAGAATCATCAAGAAGTCAAGTTCTTTGGAAAGTTTCTGACACAGCAATAACATCATGAATTTCTTATGAGGGCTCTTCTTAGAACATGGTTGTTGCAGAAAATCTATTAATATGAATTTAGCTTTTCAACAAAGTTTCATCCAAAAGGTTACAAAAAAAAGATTTTTACGTGTGTTTCAAGTGTGTAGAAACAAAGACAAAATCTACCATATGTCTGACCCTCTTCCTTAACCCTAAGTAAAGTAAATGACCTTTACATTAAACATCTAAAAAAGTGATTCAAGTGAAGCCCGAAAATATGAGGCTGCAGAAAACTACAACTTGTATTTAAGTGAATTAGAAAATCCAACACATCCACACTATTCACGTTCCTTTGCATTGATCACTGAACTTGTTTTGGTTGACAGATACCAGCATGTAATCATGCAATGTTTATTTAATTCTAGCTTAATTTAAAAATAGCTACACCTGACAGTTTCAATTATAACCATCACAATTCAAACAACTTCTTAATAGACCGTTTACTTTCAGTAACTGTTTAAAAGCAATACCATTCAGTGTGAGTCATCACAAACAGTCTTTTTAGTTTTGTTACATATGTTTCTAAATAGAAATCAAAATTTAGCATACGTCTGTAATATACCTTTCTATAGTTCTAAATATCAACTGCTATGAACAAGCAGCAAATGATTCTCCACCCTTGCATTTAAATTATATTACAACTTAAAGCATTGACAAACTAAATTTTGAGGAATTAAGGGACCAGACACCAGACGCTCCATTCACCCTGCTGACCACCCAGGGTCAGGTGACTGACCCATGAGTGAAGAAAGTGCCTTTTTCCACTCAATCCCTGAGGAATGACCTAAATCTGGCCAATCCCCTGCTGACCTCTGAGGCCTGATGGGTCATCCAGGGTCACTAAAAGGAAAAAAATAAAGCTTCCCTTCTCTGGGATGTCTTCTTTTCGAGCTCTGCACTGACCAGGGACTCTAAAAAGCTTGACACACGATCATTGACATACATCCTCTGTGTCTGCCAAACACATTAAAAGGGCCATTACGTAGTTGTATACTCCGCATGTGCTCACATCAAAACATTACACTGGCCGATAACAAATAGTGATCATCCACTGCAGAACAAAACAGAAACCAGAACTCACGAAGTCTATGCTAACACACACCTGACAGCTACTCCTGTAATAAGGGACAAGATTACGTAGGTAAACCTCTGCTCGAGTTTTTCTCTCCATTTAAGTCAAGGAAATCAGCACTGATTTCAGGCAATGCCTCCAACTTTAGCAGTTTCTGTGTCTGTTTTTTTGCAAACAGTTGCAGAGTGCCATCACTAAATAAGGACAACGTTATTTATTTACATGCTGTACATAAGAGTGTGAACATAAGTACATGATTTGTGGTACTTTAATATGTGATTTGATGAACAAGGCTGAAACTTGATGAGAAGTATATTATACCCGAGTCTCTGCTTGCAACACATGATGGCACCATGGCTCTACATTGTTTTTTAGAGCTAAACTACTGAACATGTATAAGATGAAGGGGGGAACGAAAAGAAGATTTTATGAGCTTGACTCCTAATTAAACACACAAGTCAGACAAACACAAATGTATGAAACAGACATTTTCCCAGACATATTCTGGGACATGTTTGAGCCAAATCTGGGACACAGTCTGTTTTCAGTGACATCCCTACAAGATGCTGTTTAGGAATGTGGGCACTTGTACTTAGACTGACATAAAGTCCAAAGGAGGCTTGACACTCAAGTGAGATTCTAGCCTTGATTCACCTCTTCATGTCTCTCCTCTCCATCTGGCTCTGGCGATTGTGTGAAGTCCTCACACCATGGCAACTGAGCTGGTATGAGTCAATCCTTTAGAAAAATGCATTAATGTTATCTTCTGGGGACAACTAAATGTGAGCTGACTATAACTTTATCAGCGTAAATTGGCCACATTGTCAACGCCAACACAGCAGCTTTGACATGGAAATGAGGAGTTAAGTGTGTGAGCTCTGGGCTCTGTGCCTAGTCTGTGCCACCCACAGAGAGTGCCAGAGATCACCATGGAGGTGTCCAAAT
Source organism: Sandelia bainsii (assembly GCA_032362345.1). Classification (NCBI taxonomy): domain Eukaryota; kingdom Metazoa; phylum Chordata; class Actinopteri; order Anabantiformes; family Anabantidae; genus Sandelia; species Sandelia bainsii. The sequence goes on from JAUMHL010000005.1 coordinate 6,540,223, forward strand.
GTAGCAGCCTGTCATGTGAAAGGGCAACAGCTACCTGGCTACATGGAGGAATAAATTACACTCCTAATATCCTGCAGTGCAAAACAACAGCTAAACACAGGCCCAACCATATCGTACATGTAGAGTCAGAGAGACGGGTGAAGAAATGTTTTTTTATGGGCATTTAGAGTTGAGCTAAATGATGCAAGCAGAGAGGAAGTCATGAGATGAGGCTATGTGAAAACACTATGCATACAGTGCCCTCATATGGTTACCTTTAACAAGTGCATCTATGTACTAATTCCTTACTTCTCTATGTAAACTTAATCTGCATTTGAGATGCTCAGCAGTTTATTTTTATCAGCACACTTTTGTAAACCAACAATATTTTGTCCACATCTACATTTTGTTCTATCATTGTCTGGACAGCCTGGAAAATTCCATGGAAAATTCATTTAACAATAAATACTAGCCGTGTTGGAGAGTAGTGAACAACGTGTAATTAGTTCACATTCTGCAGTAGCCTACAGATATTTTAACTCCATTCACATTTGGATAGTGATAGTTCAGAGACCTTTTTGCATGTTATTTTAGAAGTAACCTGGCCAACTGAGTAATACTGCTTGCTGTAATACACCCACATGGACTGGTATGTGACTTATGAAGCTAACATTTCAACATTTCCCATGAATAGTATTTATTTTGTTATTTTTATTTAGTATTTTTAAGTATATGTATGACCTGTGAACAAAGAGCTTTTTGAACTACTGTTTCTTAGTAGCTTTCGTTAACCAAACTGCATTTCTCCATAAGGTAGCTGTGCTGTAGTTCATCTTCTTCCAGTGTAAAGTGGCTTCCCCAACATTGAATAATAGTCCATGTACCCTCTTACTTTACCTAAATGTCTAAGCTAGCTTGTACATATACCACTCAATATATTAATTTTTGTAATGCTTGCTCATATACTGCACCTCACACATGGGGTTTGAACTTGAAAAGAAAAGACAGTGCTCATTCAGTGTTTCAACAATTATAAAATTAAAACAATGAAAGTGATGTGTTCACATTTACAGTACTTTTCAATAATGCAGTGGACTTCACAGCCTGTTGCCTCAAATCTAAGACTTTCCTACAGTAATTCCAACATTGTAATCCTCCATATGATAACAGAGCTTGTAGTGAGACACCATGAGAAGCACTGATCTGCTGTCCTTTGATTATATTTACAACAGGCTCCCAGGATTCCCTGCATTCTTCCACTCTTCTCCAAAACAACCCTTTCAGAGCAGAATGTCATTCTGCACACAGAGCTGGCATTATCTCGACATCCAACCCAACCAACAGACAGTGAAGCTAATCTCCACCAGACATTTACTCTGCCTTGTTTACATTTGCACTATTATCTGCGGACTGATTAGAAAAGCATGACAGTTATGTGCCAGTGGACATGTTCCCTCTAGCTGCAACACAGATTTGAACATATTTATGAATGCCCATGACTGGGATGAGACTGTAAAAGGTCAATAAAAAGCAGGGATGATGGGCTACAGAATGGTAACAGCCAAGGTCAGTGTAGAGGATGTATGAAAAGGAGATGTGCCGTGACTTGTTAAAGATAAGGGAGAGGTTTAGTCAGTAATGGAAGGCTAAGTTCAGTGGTAAAACGGCCTGTGATGGACTGCTGCCTGCTGTGGGAGTGAAGAGGAAGCAGAAGCTGTTTGCATTCCTTCTGAATCTGCGTTTCACTGGCACAAATGTCAGTATCCTCCCACATGGTTGCATGAACTATGCATTATCTCACATGATAATGGGGTCAGCTTCTGGGAGATGGCTGACTACAAACTATAGATGTCACCTCAAATACATTTTTTAACATGTGCAACCTTTTCTGCATTTACATATACGTTAAAAAACAGTGCCATCTTAGTGAAGTTTCCTCACCTTTATTAAAATTTGGGTTAATTTATTTTGGAATTGTAATGTATTATTATTATTATTATTTAGCATTCTGGTATTTTATTATTATTGTTGTTACATTATAAAAAGCTTTATTTAAAATCTCATTTAAATATATTATACAATTCACATGTTTAGCACAGGTGGAACAATGTGTGATAAATTAAAATAAATGGCTATTTGACATGATGGAAACATGACTGTGAGATATTTCGCATTACATCAGAAAGGATCAATCCTCTGTGTAATTCTACACTGTAAATAACTTTAGTTTTAGTTAGATTAATACAATGGTGCATGGACACTTTTGATTAAATTTGGATGATCTTAAATCAGCAGCATACCTCCTTACTGCTGGTTTCCGCTTCAGCTTCATAACCACAGTTGTTGGCTGTGTGATCGATTTCTGTTTGGGAGCTCATAGCACCATTCTTCTGTTTATCTTTGCTACTGCTCCTAGATCTGTGATCTCTACTCTTAGGCAGCTCTAGGAACACATCGTCATTGTCATCATCCTCATCCTCATCATCATCATCACCACGATCATCGTGACAATCATCCTCCTCTGGGTAAGACCCTCCATCATCAGAGCTCTCATTGACAGACGCGTGGCTGTCAGCTCCGGGGGTGCAGCTGTAGTCTGAAAAGGTGATGGAGCTCACTTTGTGCTTCACAATGCGAGGGACATCCAAGACCTTCTGGCCTGAATCAAGGACAGGTGAAGGGAGAGTGAGGTGAGGAGTGGAGTCCACACTGAAGATGGGGCATGAGTCCTTTGGAGGTCTAATGAGACTGCCATTTGAGATTGGCTTTAAGTTTGTAAAGTCCAGTTTTATGCATTCACAGTTTAAATCCACTGTCTGACCAAGATACTTCTGAACCACCTGGTCTGGCTGGCCTTCTGCAACAGGAAGTGGAACGCTATTGCAACAGTCTTCAGCTGGGCTGGGTGATGAAGACACATTACCTGCTCCATGAAGCTGAGTGGTGACCTGTGAACTCGAGTCCAGAGGTACATCGACAGGAATTAATGTTGCTTGTTCTTCTTCTCTCTTCGTCAACTGGGTTTTGTCCAGATGTAGCTCCAACAGCGAGCAGTTTGGGGTTTCAGGGAGATGAACATCCCCTCCGTGATCTAGGGAGCCATTAGTTGACACGGCAGGGCTTTGTGGAGGTGACTCCTGTGTTGTAAATTTGTGTGATACAAAAAGTGTCCAAAATTGATGTTCTTCCACATTCATGAAAGGTGGAATCTCCATTTTTGTTTTAGTCTACAGTTTCTCATAATTCAAAACATAAATCCACAGGTACTTGTGCTTGACATATAGGATCTCCATTTTTCACCCAAAATGCTTCGTCAAACCACACAGCAAAAGACCTGAATAAACAGAAATGAAACTATGTGAATAACAAGCACAGAGAGATGAAGACTTTAAATCTGAATTTAAACAGACCACAGTAAAGCCACAAGAACAATTATACATACTTCTTGGAGAGTTTCAGTACATCTCTGTGTCCTGTGATTATCAAATTCTCTGTATGCTACCAGAGATTAATGTAAATCTTCTACATTCAGCTTAGAACAGCCAGAGTACGTGCCAGCCAGCGAGCCAACCAAGAGTTTACTGTGAAATTCAACATCTGGCTCAGGCTGGGCTGTTCAAGTCTGGATCTGTTTCACACACGATTGAGGTGACATCACTGCACAGAGGAATCCGACTTCTCTTCTCCAGTAGATGATTTAGTACACTCTACAACATTCATCAGGAAGCATGATGTCCCTGTTTGGCTGTCATTAACATCTTACTTACCCCTTCATTAAGCCCTTCTATAAAACACCATTTGGGCACGTCTGAGACATCCACAGTACACACATAAAAACAAACAATTGCAATATTGTGGCACTGCAGATGATTGTCATCCAAGACATTCCTCAGAAGATGGGAGAGAATTTTCTGTCTCATCTTCTAGAAAAGTTCAATCTATTCTTTCAGATTACTTTGTAAAAAAGCACAGCAAAGCTACAAAATGTTGCACAAAAGGGTCTCTGCTCCTCCTGCGTGAAAGCTGCACTTGGCAGCGACTTCACCATGGCCTTGAGACGCACACAGACAAACACTCACACACACAAACGTGTATATATAAAAACTCACCCTTTTGCTTTTAGGACAGAAACATTTACAGCAATCTCATACAAAGACAAAATCTAACTCTGAAGACACTTTTCATAAAGCTGCATTCACAATTCCATATAGCAACCTTACAAAAAAAAGTACTGTAAATACTATATAGAGTCTCATATAAATCTGTCCTTATATGGTGAATGTGAAATGAGTATACAGGAAATTAAGGTTCATTCCAAGAAACCCCTCTTTAAAAAACACCATGCAAAGAAGGTCTCATTACTCTCAGTTGAATGAAGAACAGATTTAAATGAACTGACAGTGTTGACTGAGAAGGCAAGTAAACAAGCTATTTAGTAAGAAGAAACACCCTGTGATGGAAACTTTTAAAAGGAAAAGATCCTTCTTGTGTATAAACAAGCTATATAAATCATATAAATTGGTGAAGAGAAAAATCAAGAGGTGTTATCCATTGTAAGCAGTTGCCAGTCATCCCTGTGTCAGATTCACAGCAACACAGGAAACAAAAGACTCACCTGCTGGGTGGAAAAAAGTTTTCTGTGTTGCCCAAATAGATGCACTGAGATCATGGTGAAACAGTAACTAAGAGCAGAGAGGGTTGGACAGTCCCTTGCAAAGCCACACTTATGTCCCCACAGGCCTATTCTGCTAAAAGGAAAGCTTGTCATCACAACTATCACCTCTTCTCTTGTTTTTCCCTGGAGGCCTGCAGGAGTGTTCATCTAGCAGTGAGTAAGCCATTCACAATATGCGTAAGAGCAGGGAGAATGCGTACTTGTTGGGAGATGGAAAGGGGAGGAGAAAGGAGACGGTGGGGGGAGAAAGAGGAGGGAGGGAGAGGAATGGTTGGTGGAGGCAGTAGCAGAAGTTGGCACCGCAAAAGAACAAGGTGAAATGGGCTCCCGGGCTGTGAGGAATGGCTGACTTCACTGGCCTGAGCTGTGCGGGATGAACCACTCCAGGCTGAAGAATGCTTTCAAGTTTAAGGAGAAAGCTGTGAAACACCATGATTTACTGGAGCACATTACACATAGATTAAGATGATAACTTCATGAGAGGATCTGATGCTGAACTGAAACCAAAAGCATGTTTCCTCAAGTCTTTATTTGACGCTATATATATATATATATAAAAACTGACAATTAGGAGTCTGTATTACACATCAGGCCTATTTGCGGTGTAGAAGTCACATTATAATTTATGAACTGGCAGGATGCTTAATGATATGTTAGAACAAAATACTCACTGGTGAAAGCTGATTCACATTTACAGTATCTAGTTTTTAAAAAGGCAAAAGATTTAGTTGAATAATCAGGGATTATCGAAGTTGTTAAATATACACATTGTATTTTTGTTATATATATTATATTTTTCCTTTGTTATTCGTCTAATACATCACTTTCTGGGTAGCGTTTGGCTTATTATTGGTATAACAGAAGCTGCCAGCAATTTACATTTGACACAAATGACAAACAAAAGCAAAAACAAAACGCCAGAATAAATCACCACTTTGCAAATTCAAGCCAAGGCACTCCTCAGTAAACAATAGTGCTCTGTAAAACTGTGCGTAGGAAGAGCCAAGTTCACCACATATAGCGATTGTGGGTGAAAGTGAGTGCAAATGAGAGATGAGCATACAGAGTAAACATGAAAGGGGCATGCCTGAGAATTTGCTTGTTCATTGGCTGATGTTGTTTACGCTGCTCCTAGGTCCCTGATAGGACAAGAGTGTTGCAGAAAGAACTTACACACTGTAAATTGTCCTTGACTTTATGTCATGGTGAGGAAAGGAGGGTGTTGACTCATATATATGTTTATTCACTTGTTCATTCAGTCTCCTCACTAGGAGTGAGGTGGTGAAACCACAGCCACAAATCAACACTTGGACTTAGTTTGACCTGTGGCCACAGGGAGAAAATAAGCGCTGACTGACTTTTCTCATTCATAAAATACTTTGAAATCTGCCTGTGGCTGTCATTTCCTCTCAGCAATGTTTCAAAGCTCCCCCAGCTTTTCTACTTCTCATTTTTACTAGCTATTAGCCTCTGTCCTGTGCTGTGGAGGTATGCTCACTATATTAAATGGAGACCCCCCTTCAGTGATGCCTTTTCTTTGGACTGTAGATACTTCTAAAAATACACAGATACAGGTACAAGTAATACAAGTAATGTGGCACAGCAGCCACACAACAGCCATAAAGCCACTATTTGACCAGTGAGATAAGGTGTGTGTGCAAACTTTTAACATTTCCTGATAATTGGTCAAAGTGAGTGACATTCCTGATGTCCTTGTTGGGTGTCTGTATTTACATTTCCCCTATGTGAATGGTTACATAGAAAGGTTATTATAGGGTACAATAGGGTTGACATTTTCCAATTAATCATAAAAGTAAAGTATGGTCAGAATTGTCCTTGAAAGCTTCGATGTATTAAAAGCTATTTTTCTGTAAATCATTTTTGTGTCCATGTTGATACAGACCAAGTGTGACTATGGAGCAACTCACAGAATATGTGCTGTGGTCTTCTTCACTCACTCTGAAAGAATAAAGTAAACAAAAGTATGCATGAGCATGGGCGAGAGGATTGGGGAGAGAGATATGTGACTGTCCCCTGTGTCAAAAAACATTTGGGAATCCTAAACACTTCATGAAGAACTTAATGAATTGCAGCCGTTTCTCTGGTTGGTCTATCTGAGCTGCAGTGGTGAACAATCCAAGGCCAGTGAAGGAGAACAGCTGGATTTTGTCGTAAACTAACCTGGTGGCCCTGTCTGCCCCTGTCCCTGCTGAAAAGAAAAAGAAAAAGACTTTTCTTTTGTATCGGGTAGAATACAGAATCAGAATCTGGAAAAGGAAGGAGGAGATAAAAGAGATGATAGTCTTTGTGTATTTAAAGTAGTCACTTTGCACTGGCTGAGCACCAAACTCTCTCTCTGTGCTTCAGTCAACACCATGTCATCACTATGATTTTTTGTTCTCAGATTGGCAGGTTATTTTTCACACTCTCTACATTCTTCATACTTTTGTCACGTGAATAGTCTTTCTCTGGCTTCAAAATCTCACTGTTACATAAAGAAAATCATCTGCAGTTGCTGCCTTGCTATGACTTGTTTAGAGTCTATGAATGGATTACTGAACGGACCTATGGGCACAGGCTTCTGTATGATGTGAGTGTATACGTTTCTTCTTTGAAGGTTGCAGAGCTTAGTTAAAAGACACAAAAATGATCAAACGAGACAATGACAATCAAAAATATACATAAAAATTTAGGAAAAGTCAGATGATCACAAAAGTTAACAGGAATCATCGTCTGAATGCTCAATCAACTGATAGTTTTAATTCATTAAATAAAAAACTAAAAAAACTAAATTCATTCCATTCACATGGCTAAATGAACAGTACGTTCAGTCTCTATGTTTCATTCAAGTTTAATCAACTGTTGCAGCATGCCTAAAACAATTTGCCCTGATATTTTAGAATCTCTGCATTCAAACTATGTTTTATGTTGTAATCCATAAGTATAATACAGAGCAGATGATATGTGCACAATATATATGCAAAAAATACATTACATGCTTGTGATCTAGGTCCAACTAGTGTTTCATGGCACCTGGAATGTGTCTAGAAGCCTTTTCTGATCCATAATCTCACCCTCAGTCGTTTTTTGGGAGTGTATGTGTTTTTCCTTTTAAAATTGAGGGTTTAAGGAAAGAGGGTGTTATACGGATTGTAGTCATTTAAAGGAAATTTGTGATTTTGGGTTATATAAACAAATTTGTGTTGCCTCTGAAATACAAAGGTTGTTTAGATTTAAATTAGATTATCATGTAAAGACCATTTCAACTTCCCTGTAGAGGCTAAAATGAAAACAAACATCTTCTAAAAGGGATGTATATAATTACAGTCATATGTAGTACAGCTGTGTTGAATCAAATGAAAGGACAACAAGGCTTCCTGCAGCAGATGACTGCTATGACAGTGATGTCAAGACAGGACCAGGGGGACATGCACTGGCTGCCAAAGCAAACTTCCAGAGATGGTAGACATACCAAACCCTGGATGCAGTTCTTCAACAGACAGAGAAGCTCAGTGCCAATCCCTCCAGAAAGAAGCAAATGCCAGTGTAAGAAAATATTACTGTTTGTGTTTGGATGATTTACAGATTTACAGAATGATAATTTCCCAGTCTGTTCAGCACTGACTTCAGCTGGTAGAGTGAAGAGATTGACGATGTCAGAGTTCATGGTCTATTCAGTGAAATATTGCAAAATACTTTTTCAACGAATTGCTGATCTTAAACTAGGCTTGAAATAATCAACATTAACATTAATAAACAAACAAAACAAACAAAATTTTGGATTCTCTCTGGTATGTTTTGTTTTTTAGTCTTTAAAATATGGCACTGAAGCTTTTGAAAGTTCAGTCCTCAGCCCACACAGTCATCTGATAAACTGCAAAAACAAGATTAACTCATATTTACTAAGTATGGATTTCACAAATATACAGTTGCAATCAAACTTATTCACCCCATTGCAAATTAGGTGTATTGGCAAAATTTACAAACTTTCCACCCAGTTGTTTGCAATGAAAAAATCAAACAACAACAATATAAACAGCTAAACACAACTAGTGTTTCAGGTGGTTTCTCAAAATTCAATACAAAATGCAACTTTTAATGACTAGTGCAGCCTAAAAATATTTAACCTCCTGAACAGAACCCCCCATAAGGGCACATATTTGCAAATCACAAGCCCACCTGATGCAACTAATCAAGGACTTGGTGTTTAGTTGCACCAGGTGTGTGTGAGACATCAAATCCCTGAACTGGCTAGGGGTTCGTTGACTGTCATGTTTAATTGCATGTTAGAAATATGACTAGGTCAAAAAATTTGTCAAACATTTTTCACAAACATGGAAGAGGATACAAAAAGATATCAATGGCATCTAATGTTCCTAGAGACATCAGTGGAAGCACAGTTTGAAAGTTCAAAGTTAAAGGAACAGGGGCCACATTACCTGGATGTGGCAGAAAAAGGACGTCGTCAAGAGGTGGAACCAGATTTCTGAAGAGGCAGGTGGAGAAAAACCTTCAAGTCCTCTGGCATGGAAACCTGCACTGTATGGAAGGTGAGATGGATTCAAATATCAGGATTTCCCAGGTGAAAACATCGTGCTGTCTGTGAGGAAGCTGAAGCTTAAGAGCCATTAGACCTTACAACAGGCCAATGATCCCAAATATACCTCGAAGTCCACCCAAGCTTGATTGCAGAAGAAGTCCTGGGAGATTCTACATTTATTACAATTAGTTTGGATCTACCTAGAGACAGCAAAAGAGCTAAATTTGCCACAAAGTCAAATTTAGAGTTTGAGATTAATTAGAGACAAGAAGATTTATTAGGACCTCACATAAAGATGCCGTTAGTGTGCATTATGAGTTATGCACAGAAAAATCCAATATTGTTTTGGAGTTTGACCCATATGAAGGTCTACAAGTTATCTCAAGTTCTAGTAGAACAAGACTGGCCATTATGAGTTGTCAACTATGGGCAAAAACGTTAGACCACTGAATGGTTTATGTGTATCATTCCTCTCTGCATCTGTGGTGATCGAAGCATCTCAGAGATGTCGCAAAGATAACAGCCTATATGAGCCCACTTTTCAGACTGTGTCACAGGTTAAGGCTGAAATTCTGTATTCAGTTTTTGTCACAAACAAATTGCTCCTTTTAATGCTTGAAACATTTTTTTTTGGACAGACCTCCAAGACAATGGGTAAATGCAGAGTAATTCATTATATTTCATCCTCAATCATAATGAAGTGTTAAATCTGAGGTATCATTAAAATCATATCCAATAACAAAGTCATAGATTCCACTAGTCCATATTTTTATCTGTAATGAGGTGTGTTTCGTGCAAATTGGTGCCCACATCTTAATGAAGCAACTGTGGCATCATCATTTTCCATATTCATCTTAAGGCTACAAACCACAAATTTTGTTAAATTAATTATAATCCAAACTGTTCCTATAACATCCCATGAGAGCTAACAGATGTTTATCTGGTCTGATAATTGGTTGGGAAAGACATACTTTCTTTTGCTGATAAGGGTGAGCGTAGCTCAGCTGGTAGGGTCATTAATGACCTATATCATCCAGCTCTCCCGATTCCTGGCCACATGTCAAAGTGTCCCTGGACAAGACACTGAACCCCTGAACCCATGGTACCTAAAATGCAGCTGGGATTAATGAAGTATCTAAAAGACAAACAAAAAAATAGATACGATTGTCTTGAAAAGATATATTTTATTTTGTTAGGTATTTGTATAAAAGCAGTGCATAAATAATTTGTGTGGATTTACCTAGTGTACACAAATCCTAATTATTTCAAACACAAATTAACAGTTCTACTGTTATCTAAAGATTTGGCACACTTAAGCTGAAGAGCTGATAAAATACTAAACTTCATAAGCTCAGAAAATCAAACCACATATCAAGCACAACAAATAGGAGTATTGTTCCCATTCACAGAGCTTGTTCTACTGAGGCAAGTTGTCTGATCTTAAAACACTTTTGGGGTTTGACAAAGATTTGGTAAGCATGCATATATTGTATTTTTGGCCTTGCTGCTGTCCATGAAGGCTTCCACATTACCGCTTTCGGACAACACATGTGGGCAGCATCCACTGTTTACCACACAACAGCCATACAACAAGATGCCAAAACTTAGTTAACAGCTGTCGGGGATTCCCAAACAATGACTGGTAGTAAAGAATAAACATATTAGCCTGTCCCACCATCACACACAGAGAGCAGCTACAAATTAATTCCCTCCAACAACAACCCGTCTTCACCTGCTGCAACACGCTCTGCCAGCACTTGCAATCAACCGGCAAATTCCTTCTGCTCTGATTTGTCGAGTGGAGGGTGAGGATGGGGCGTTTGTGGGCTCAATGTTGTGATTGTGATGTTGTGCAATTGTCAGGTATGTTTGAATACAGTGTCTGAGGAAAGAAAAATCATACCGCCCACTCTGCTACTGGGGTCGGACAACAAACAAGCTTGCGTCCACAAATGTGAAAATACACGCCGAGCTGACAGAGCTATTCAGAGACGGACGACAATGTTATTAATCCATTAATCACACATTGCTCCCAACATTACATGGATTCCATTTATGTGTGACACATATTACAGTGCTCTAAAACATTATTTAAGACAAGTCTGTCTGTTGTACCTTAAATTAAATGTAACTAAGACAAAGGAGATGGTTGTGGACTTTAGGAGGAACAGAACCAGCTTTAACACTGTTTCCATTTT
>JAUMHL010000005.1:6551629-6563716 GCA_032362345.1 Sandelia bainsii
CTATCTATCTATCTATCTATCTATCTATCTATCTATCTATCTATCTATCTATCTATCTATCTATCTATCTATCTTCAAAGCAAGGAAATAACTTAAATAATAATAATAAATAATAAATAGTGACTCCAGAAATAATTTGACTGCAATTTATGACAACACAATGCTAAGAGGAAGAAAAACTGTATTCACATGGCTGGCCTAAATAAAGCGGCCTGCTTTTTGTTTCCCCGATGAGAGAAAAGAAAATCAGATGAGGCACAGAGTTGCCTTGAAAACAGCTGCCATGTAGCAAACTGCTCACTCACAGCTGCTCACTCACAGCCGACCGTCAACTGTCTTTCTTTCACTGGTGCAACACTACAAGAAGTGAATGTGGATTAAAATAAATCTATATATTGCATTTTGTTTACCATCTGCATCAATTTTTGGATGTACTGGTACTGCTGTTGCAAGCAGCCAGACATTGTTTTTCACTGATTTCTGTATCTTTATCTATGTATTTCTGGTATCAAAATCCGTAGGCAGATGCCAGAAGCCACCAATCACATGCCGTGAACATCAGACCTGCGTTACTTTTTTGTGTCATATTATCATTGCATGATGCTGCAGTAGATTGATGAGAATTCAAATGAATAAAACATGCAAAACCTGTGGTACAGTCCTTTAGGCAGATTAAAATTTCAGAGAAACACTAAAGCTGAAGCAGAACAGAAAATCTACATGTTAATGAATTGATATAACCTTTGGCTACTGTACAGAGCTATAGATTCTTTCTGCCGTGGTTTCTTGGAGCCTTTAATTTGACAAAGAGACAATAATCATCCTCCTCTCTCCCTCGTTGAAATGCCTGTTAACCGGGATGAAGTCAGTAATTGATTTTACCTCTCTAATCTCCTCTCTCTGTTAGGAAGGGTTTTCTCTTCAGCACCTGGGGCCAGCGCCCTTGTCTTTTTTCTTATCTGCAGGCATACTCTAGCCCCTCCCAATGGGAGCTGTACTAATCCCCATCAACCAGACTCTTCATACACACACTCTCCAGGGAGAACCCCAGAGCTGACAATATGCCAGACAGCGCCTTGAGCTGCCTGCCAGCAATGTAAAACAGAGACAGATGGAGAATACAAACCAGACACAACCAAAGGACATTTCAGTGCGTATGAAAACTGCTCTTTTAAGCAACAAAATATTCATCCCCTAAATTACCACAAATTAACACAACTATATAGATGAGAAGAGATATGGAAATTATTTCATCAGTAAAACAGTCCTCTGTCACTTTAAACTGTAACACGTGCGAGTGAAGACAGCAAATCTCCAACATGATTTCACTGCGACACCATAAAAGATCCTCTGTCACTGTGATTAACCACCTTGGCCACAGCACACAGCACGTTTCAGCCCAACAGGAAGGGAGTTAACAGTAACAGCTGCAGAGAAGGACAAAGGAGAAGTGGATAAAGACAGTCAAGGGTAGACACAAACATTAGAGAAGAAATCTGGTGAATATATAGAGATAAAACTACTGCTTCACAGCAATATGTAAATACGCTCGACCAGTAACAGGAACTAGAATTTGTGATGGATTGAAAATTTTAAATTCCAGTTGTAAAATAATTTTGGATCATCTTAAATAAGGAGGTAAAAGCTGACAGAGAGCATAATGAAAAAGGGCTCACAAATGATAAATTCACCTCATTTGCATGAGAGCTCCACTCTCCATTCTGATCTGATCTCTCAATGAGCAATCAGTCTGTCTGCAGAAATACTGTCACTGGATAGGCCAGAATAAAGTGGAACAGATAGGATAAGATGGAGTCAGAGTTACACTATTACTACACTAAACACTAAATATATCTGCAATATAGCAGCATTCAAATTAGATGATACAATCCATGTGCAGTATTTCATAAATTCAAAGTAATATTGCAGTAACCCGATATTATGCAGCCTTATATCCAGGCAGGCCGGCCTTATAAAATTATTTCTGAAATAGGATCATGGTCTAAAATGACAAAATGGTTTTTATTACTATTATTTTGATTTATTTATTGTATCACTTAAAACTAAATATGTGTTTTTTAAAACTGAATCTTACTCTTGCAACCTGTGGATTATAATTTACTAATCTATAATAAATAACCAAAAAGGTTGGATTTTTTATTAAAACTCTGCCTCAGATCACTTAACATAGTTTAGGTAGAAATCCGAAGCATTCTTTAATTATAAATATACTTGTGTAAAAACAGGTCTAACCGGTAAAACTCACTTCAGTAGATGATTGTAGTTTTACAATGTGTGATTATTTCCTCTCCGTAACAGAAGATGGCAGCATTGGAGAGGAGACACAGGCAAACATCCGTCAACAAGCAGGTCACCTTTAGACAGTTCATGGTCATGCATCAAACTACACAACACTTTTCACATTTCACCGTCTTATGTCAGTGACCAGTTAATGAAATGACCTGTGTGAAGGAAATATTTTCTAAAACACCTCGTATAAAAGTCACTCGGTGCAGGTGTGACCTTCTGCAGATACTTCCTTGTTGAACTAGTAAAAACTTAATGATCAAGTGAACTAAACTCGTGTGTTCTACTGATAATTAAAAGCACAATGCATCGCACGAAAACTAACCTCACGGTGCATCTTTCCATCTCCAAGGTGAGACACAAATCCGGCGGACTCCCCGTAGTTCATCACAGCAAGTGTGTGACCTCCCACCAAACCAAAAAATATAAATATTACACCACAGTAAACTGATCATCTTTTGGTGTAACACACGTTATTCGTTCTAACTCTTTTTGTGCATTTTGTAGACTGTGCATTTACCTATTAAGAAAAACTACCGGTGGATTAATTGTAGTGAAAATCATAGTAGCTGTTGTGCTGGGAGCAGTTTTCTCACATTAATGTGAATTTGCTTTTTCACAGTAGGTGTGGATGCCTTCAATTGCATACAAGGATTTACTGAGCTGTGTGGACACTGAAGAATACCTGAACAACCTCTTAAGTGGTAAAATAAATGAGAAGGGGGAAAAAAGGAGGACAGGCTTTCCCTGGAGTGACATAGTGAGACGCTGCCGATAAGAAACAGGTGAGAAGAAGACACACTGTATATGAGACAGTGCAGGCCAACCTTTCCTGGCTGCTGGAGGTTTTTCGTGCAGACCTGGTTCTGTGTGATGCAGGTGTCGAGCCTCACGGTGAAGATGAACTTGAGAGGCTTTGACTTGACTGATGAAGGTGAGAGATCATTTTGACACACAAGTTTCTCTACCTACAAATGCTTCTAGACTTTTTTGAATGGCTACGGGTGTCTCCTAAGGCTTCATCAGACAGATATGTTTGTGTTGACGACTGTGGTGAGCCGAGGTGCTCCTGTCGCTGCTGTGATTGGAGGAGGATACTCAAGACAAACTGGCCCTCAGGCACTCCATCATGCATGCTCCACAGAGCGGCAGTCCAGGTATAGTGCCAAATGACCCATTTAAATACAGAAAGAGTGACTTAATGTTTCCTTTTGATGAACTTAGTTCCTCTACCTGTAGTTCCACCTGAGGAACCAGGGTCTAAATGTTGTTCCAGGGCCATAGTTCTAGCTCCAAAAAAGGCCCTGTTTGAGTAGTATTACTTTCTGAAGGTCCAGAAACTATTGGAGCACGGCCTGCTGCACTGGACATCACTGACTGGTCATATACGGTGCTTACTTTTTACACACCCAGCATTTTTAAAAAGTTATATTCATGACAGTTATATTCATATTCTTCTTATTTCAGGTTTGGAAGGAGTGTAGAATGTGAAATCCTTATCCCGAGAATCAAGAGGACCCTCAGAGCCTAACTGATAATTGATCTGTGGTGGCCATTCCACTACTGAAATCTACAAATAAAAAAATCAGGTCATTATATGAACCAATACTTCTTGTATCTACTGAATATTTTATGCTGTTTCTGGAAACATAAAAAAGATATTGGAGACAATTAATTCCTAACAGATTCTATAATCTGATCAGACTGTTGTGAAAATGCTGGAAAATGTTGTAATAACAAAAAATATTTTGATAAATTGGACAAAGTATATGCAGATAAGCAACCTTCTGTAAGATAATCATCTGTTCAATGCAGTATATCGATTGCACTCTACTATATTTTAATTGTAAAAATTGGTGCTCCTGGTCATGCAAGGATCTGTTGTATTGTATGTAGGCTGAAAAGTGATTTAAGATGTTCAACATGTTGTTTACCTCATAACAATACTATAGAAATAAGTGTCTGTATAAATAGTAAATATATTTGATTATAAGTGTATTTTAAGTATTAAATATTTACTTATACACTTTTGGTTGTCACTGTCAGTATACCAATGTATTACATGACTAAAGATATGTAAGTAGATAATGTCAGTAAATGCAACACAGCACACATGAACAAGAATCTTTAATTGAAACTCAAAAACATTTATATCAGGTCAGATAATACATTAAGGTTCCTGTATCACTTCAGAACAAACGCAGTTGGTCCACACATACTGTACTAATATATGCACCATCCTTGGCACAATGGGTTCAGATAACTAGCATGTTTCAAAGTTCGCCAGTATTTCTGTCGTCAAGCGGTGACATGTTTATTGGTACAGTGCAATGTTTATTCACAGTATATGAGGCAGTTTTTATTGACTGAGACATACTATTTGGTATATTCGGCTAGTTACTTACAATACGATACACAGCTATCACAAGAACCAACATCAAGCACGCACACTGGCAACACGTTCTTTGAAACACAAGTAACTGGCATGACTGTTTGAAAGATATTCTGCACAACTTTGAGCTGCTTTTATAATAGTGTTCATAATATATTACACATGCTCCCGGCTACTTGTTGAGGTGTCCTTCGACATGACACCAAAACCCCGTAGTAGAGCTGATATGCGCTGGCAGCTGTCCATTTTCCCCAAGGGGATCAATAAAGTTTGTCGCTATGAGCAGTTTACAGAAAGTCCCTTCAAAATATACATTACAGACACTCACTGCTAGTTCAGCTCCTTGTATTCAAAGTTAAGGAATGAGCAATTGCAAAACAGGCAGACAGAATAAAGTCAATTTCGTCTGAAACCAATGCATTAAAACATTCAAGAACAGATAAAAGAGTAAACTATAGTCTCACAAATTCTTCTTGGATTATGTCCAAAAAGAAAAACAGTGCTTTTATAAAATCTTCCTTACAAAAATGAGTCAAAGAAATAAGCCACACTGTGGCTGCTTATGGTTTCATAATAAAACTAATTCTTGACTAAAAGAGCACACACTGGATATCTGGATACTGCTTGTTGATTTCATGTATCATGAAATGAATAAATACTTAAAAAATGTGGTATATTATACAGTGATAGCCATTATTGAACACAATCTATATGTACTTCACATAAAATTTAAATATGCTTAAAACAAATACAATTTTCCATAAACAGCTAAGCAGAGAATTGCAGCAATGGAGTGCTTTAGTTTAATCTTAGCTGTACCTTCACTAACTGTAACCTTCAGTTACAATAATGTATTAATCATCTAATGTGTGATTCAGTGCATACGTTTCAGGCAGAACTGATGCAAAGTAAAATCAAATGAGTTAAAATCAGATTTTCCATAACTGAACTTTCTCTGCCACCACACACCAGTTGGCATGATCAAAGTAGGTGTGTTTGACATGAAGCTCTTCAACATGATTTTCTATCAGCTCTGCCAGTTCTCCCTCCCTGAAGACATGATAATACCTAAGACATGGGCCTTCCACCTTCCCCTCGCTCCCCTGAGGACTCTGTGTGCTTTCCTGCTGCTGTTTTTCCTGTGGTACTTCTTCACTTTCATCTCCAGACTGCTTCAGGTGATCCTTTTGGAAAGGCACCAGATCTGGCAGAGCCAGGGAGCCACACTCCTGGGCTAAAGATACTGAGACACTCTGGTTTTCTGCGACATTGCTGTTGGTGTTGACTCCAGACAGATTTTGTTCCTTGTGCAAGTCCGTGATTGAGTCAAAGACGTCCTCCTCCGATCCAATCACAGATGGAGGGGAAAAGAAGCTTGAGACCTGCTTGAAGAGGTCTCGGCGTCTCCCACGCTGGCTTGCCTTGTTCCCCTCGTTCTCACCTGTGGGTGAAGATAAAGTGCTGAGGTCTCTGGAGGATGACCGGGAGATGGCTAAACTTCCAAAGTCGAACACAGAATCCAGAGACCTGGAGAAAAACCACAATCTCTGAGTCCTCTGCTGTGGCGTGGTGCAGGTCAGGTCTTCTTCATCTGCCACTGAAGATGTGCTTCTAACCTTCCTGTGCTTGTCTGTGTTTTCTATGGTTTCACTCATGCTCTGTGCAGTAGCCCTCCTTCTGGGTTTGGCATGTTCCCTGTTGAAACTAGAGGGCGAATGAGGGTTGGGATTCCAGGGTACGAAAATGTCCTGCTTCTCAAATTTACGACGTTTCTGCTCCATGGCCCACACATAAATCATGATGCGTCCACCCACTCTCATGGTGCGAGCCATCTCCTTTATTGCTCGAATACGGCGCTCTTTGGTGGACAAATGATGGATGACTGTGACAAAAATATAAATTTGACAGAATTACGCTGGATGGTGAATAGGCTATTTAATTATGATGTGTCACATTCAGCACTTGCAGTCAACAGAACATATTATGTACACAGTGTATGGCTTACAAGATAAATTAATAGTGTGGATGTCTGCTGTTGTCTTTGGTCCTAATTACACTTTTTGTTGAAGGACGCATGACTTATTTCACACTGCTGTCTATGCAACGCAAGCTCGGGATAAAGTGATGTTTACCATTATTATGAGTTAATTTAATTTGAGGCAAACAGCAGCTGAATCAGTTGAGCTTCATGCATATGAAGGAAGCATTTGTCACGGAGTTGGAAATATCAATATCCATCCATCCTTTATGTGTATGTGTCCATTACCTGCAATAGAGAGCACAGCATCGAAGCAGCCATCTCTGTAAGGCAAATGCAGCCCATCACACATCTGGACCTCATGCCCCTGGCTCCAGGCAAAGTCCACCAGGGGGCGACACACATCACATCCCAGCTTGAACACCTCCTTGTTGATGTGGAGATACTTGCCATTGCCACAACCTGCCAAGGACAAGACGGTCAGCTACAACACAAGAACCTGATCATGAAAGATTAGTGGTTTGATTAGATGAATACTGCTTCGCTCTCTTTTTAATGGAAGCCAATTTCAGAATTACTTGTAGTGTTTACAAAAAAACAAGGTCAAACAGGGAATGTATTAATGAACCTGTGTCGATTACACTACTGATGGAAATGACACCCACCAATGTCTGCGACAATGCTCCCCGGCTGCAGGTCCAGCAGGAACTGTCGTACCTTTGGCCAGGCTTTATAGCGGCTGTCATTGAAATATGGAGCAATCTTGTCATAGACACTGTGCACATGGTCTCTCTCGAGCTGGCTGGCAGCCTCCTCCATCATGTTTGTCCAGGCTACCTCATGCAGAGGCCTCACAGCATTATGCCTGGACGGAAAAACACATTTCCCTGCTCACTTACAGAAAAGAAATCCATCAAATAGTTCCTGTATTTCACTAAAAAAAAATAAAAAATAGTAATGTGGACCCCCTGAAGGGTCTTAGTGGTGTTCCTCTCTACATGCTTCCTAATGTCTTACAAGGTCAGCTGAAAACCTTAATTAGCCAACACGCTCAAACATCTGTCAGGCAGCATGAGTAATTTAACACCAAACCTTCTGCTTTGTGCATAAAATACCTGCTGTGGTCATGATCACAAGTCCGTCTCTCATCCCCCCTGCAATCCTCCAGGAGGACAGACTGATGTTAAGCAACATGAATCCAAGTCATGAGGTCAAATATGTCAACAGCTGTCTGTAACTGTAACAAAACCAGAGCATGGATGATAAATTAACTAACAAGGATCAGCAGCAAGAATACAGTCCTCACACTCTGCAGGTCCATTTCCGCAGCAGCTGTGTCAAATTGTTTTTACGGTAATGCGGAAGCAAAAGGTCAACACATAAACTATGTTGGCAACAAGATGCAAAACAAACATCATCAATCATATCTGAATTAATGCTCCTTTTAGAAATGTTTTCATTAGCCATCTTCTGCCTGCTGCTGGGTTTTATGTGTGAACATATTTCATCTGACTTCACAAGTAATGGAAGATTTCAGCACTAGCTTAGAATCACTTTCACCTAAGGTGACCCTCATTGATTCTGAGGACAACTTTTAATTTTCCTGGACATTCAAGGCTAATATGTATATACATGAAGATAGATCTTCTTTATTTTCCATCATGTGAAAGAACTGCAGAAGCGAATATCCCTTAATTGTGTTACAGCTTCAGTTAAGGTTGTTTCTATAGTTGTCTCATGAAAAAGATTTCTTATTTCTGAACCTTACTGTTAAAATTTCAGAGGTGAATTAAATAATTTCATATAGAATTGCAGATTTGGGGGTTATGTAAGAGTGATGTTTGTTATATCTGGTTTTCACAGCTCCCACTGCAGTCATCTCGGTTTATTAGGATGCGGCCCACAGCTCCTGCAGTGCTGCTGCAGCTCCCTAAAGCACCATAAGTACAAAGAGTTTAGCCATGTATGTAGAGTTCTCATTTGAACACTGTGGCACTCTCTCACAGCATATCATCATGTGGTTTAATTCATTTCACAGAAAGTAAAGCTATAAATAACAACTATTCCCATCACATGTTGACCACAAGATTTTAAGCAGTGTTCACAGAGTTGAAGACATTCAAACTGAATGTGGTGAATTTAAGAAGATTTTCAGAGCTGCCTTTTTTCCAAAACTGATGATGAGTGAATTCATTACATGCTTTCCTGTAGCACAACATCAGTTAGTTTAGGTAGGTCATACATAGCAACTATAAAACTATTAATTTTTATTTTTTAGAGAAATCTGACTCTTCAAAGTTCTGTAAGAAAAGACAAATTCCTATTCACAGTTTAAAATAACTATATTTATTGAAAAATATGTTAAGTAAAGTATTTGGCATAATATTTGTTGATTGCGTACCCCCTAAAAAAGTTTATTCTCTGTGTAATTCATGAAGAAAAGATTGCTTTGTAACTACCAAATAAGGGAAGTATTTCCTCAGTGTTTGATGTCTGAATTTGTACCAGCTCCTATATTAAGCAACAAATCAATTAAACGACACAGAGTGTATAAGCAGTGCACTACAGCGTTACAGTCTGTCAGTCTCTTTGAAAAACTGACAGGGATGCAGCCAGGATTATAACACTCTCCAAACTTTCAGCACATACTAACAATGTTCTGTTCTATGTGATATAGAGACTGGCTGTTCTTTTGAGTCACATGGATGAACAATTCTCAACGCCAACCCAACCATGTGTTGTAAAATAATCAATAAGAGCTGTAAATGTAGCACAGTTCAGGCAAATGCATATACCAGAGAACACTGCTGAAAAGTCGTCCCCATTTATGTTTAGCTCCAGTTGCATTGCATATTTAATTACTTTGTGCCTAAGCTACTGAAAGCTTCATCAACAGTGTGAAAATCTGTGTATGACTGTTCTAGGTTTTCTATTAGATATGGTTGAATTTGCTAATTAAAATTTTAAAAGGATTTGGCTGTAACATCAGATTGTCCACTTCAGATCCACTCCACAGTCCTATGCACTATTGTTTTAATACAGCGTGTCTGTCTGTAATGAAAATAACAATAACACATCTAAAACAGAGTGATGCAACCTAATGAACCATGTAATGCTACAGTGCACTTTGCTGATGAGACTAACCAGAAGCAAAGCTATCAGACATTTCCCCTCAACCTCTCTTAAAAGACATTAGATTGTCCTTGAATGTAATATTCACCGGTTCCCATTGTACATCAGTGTACACAATAAATAGCAGGCACATTTACCACAGGATATTAGCAACAAAGGTCAGCATGTCCTACATGAAATGCAAATATGTCTCTTCATGTGCACTCGCTGGTAAATATAGGTTGTGAAGCATCCCTTCCTCCTTCACTCAGACCTATTTCTGGACCACCATCATCTGCATCATCCCAGCCAAGTGGAAGAAAAACATCCCTTATGTAACATTGTAATATGGCCTGCTTCAGTACGGCTGAGTTTCCCCCTCTGCTCACTAAACTGTGGTAGTCCTTGGCTGGTATTATGTAACCGGCAGCTGGAGAGGCATATGACAATGGGGATTAAAATTAAATCAGAGGACAGAGTCAATGTCTGCTGCACAGAACACTTACTGGATAAAGGTAAAATGCATTATTTTTAGTCTTTTAGCTTTCCTGGCAAAGACTTCAATAACAATATGATCTCAACAGATTGCTTGAGCGTTTAAACCCTAATTTGTCTGCACATGCTTAACTTTAAACTAATTCCTGGGGACATATTGATAAGCGAGGCTCCAGGTCAGACCTCAGCAGTGGTCTGATGAGATTAGTGGTGGTATTATAAACAGACAGGGGAGCACAGGGTGTCATTCTGCCAGCCGCCACTAACCACTGGATGAACACAGGGAACCACAGAGAACAGGTTTACCCATCTAGTATGCCAGCAGTTAATGAGTCAACATCCACATGTGGTGAGAGGCAGGCTGCTAAACTTAGACTCCTGTCACTGCTGCAAGCACCTATTGTTCTCACACTGCAGTGGATGGGACGTATATGCAGAAAATACTGACTAAAATTCAGAGCACAATCATTGGGCAGACAAAACCCTATTAAATCACATTCATTGTGGCTATATCTTCTATTTTAAGCGCTTTGATTAGACTTTTCCCCCACTAGCTACTACTTTATGTCCCTTCTAAGTTTCTTAAAATTAATGCAAACAAATATAGATCAAATTAATCAAAGGCTGGAATTGTAAATTAATTTAACTAAATAGAACATTTTTGCATACTGCAATAATAATCATAATCATGTCAGTATTTGCATTCATCCCTCTAATCCACACAAAATGCCAAACTACTTACAGTTCAACGTGGACACCGCCGTAGCCTACAATTATCCGCCTCTATCATCAGGTCGCTGCAAGTAAACTTCCCCGTCTGCACATTAATCTACATCATCGATCTGCCGTAGGGAAGCGCTCCACACGGCGGCACCGGCCACATCATCCGCAGCATCGTGAGGACGGACAACGCGATCCAAAAGACACCTGCCGTGCGTGACCGCCAGCAGCGTACTGGCCGCCGGACGGTATCACATCCATGGCATGTTGAACCTTAACACCTGTCAAGGTAGTAAGAGTATAGATCAAGACTTCCGGTAGTGTGTTTCAAAATTAAAGCTTGAATGCGTGAAAGTGCAAAGAACACAAATTGTGGCTTAACCCAAACGCTTTGAAGCAAGGTTTCCCCCTGTGAGGATGACAATCACAACAGATTGATGAAAAAAATGACTGATATGAAAAATATGTGATGATGTGGCACCTTTCAGTGTGTTTTTAAAACAGTCAAAGAGCAAACAAAGAACAGTAACAGTAGCTCAAAGTGATGTCAAAGCATGTCGATGAAGATTCTCAGTCAACCAGGTGGAGATAATAAGATCGATGTCATTTTCAATGAAATGTCACTATTCTAAGACAAAAGGTCACTAACTGAATCCTTGCCTCAATGATTACAGCAAAAACTGGGATAATCAAAGCTTTTAATGCTCCTAATCAAATTTTTCTTATGTTGTACGGCCATATTCTGGTTGCTTTTAAAGGTTACTCTGTTCTGTGGCAGAACGGATGCAAGTGAAGAGCAGCACCACATCAACTTCTTACAGGGGGAGGGGGGGACAAAGCGTTACACATTTTACATAGCATCAATATTAATAGTAATTTTAATAATTACAGAGGTTATTCTATTTGGGCCTAAAAACCCCAGAGACATGTCCAGTCATATTGCTACCCTAGATGATATAGCTCTGGCCTCAAGTGCTACTGTGAAGAATCTTGGAGTTATCTTTGACGGTCTACTTGTGGTTCCTAGAGTTTCTAAATGTAGACTGGGAGGCAGAGCCTTTAGCTATCAAGCTCCTCTCCTGTG
>JAUMHL010000005.1:6572497-6594445 GCA_032362345.1 Sandelia bainsii
TTTATATAATGTGTAAGGTCTTAAACCTTACACTGTAAAGTGCCTTGAAATGACTTATGTTGTGATTTGGCGCTATAAGTTGAATTGAATGTTTTGAACTGATTTTACTGCTTTAATGAGTCTAGCAAGACGACAAAACAACCAAAGAATATGTGCCATATGCAGCCTCTGGCCTTTACATTCACTCATTTGTACATTTTTTTTTAAAAAGCCATAGCCTGCTCACCATATTTTTATGTATTTACATCATCAACACACAACAATGCTTGAGTATCTATCATTGCCAGTTCCTCATCATTCACCCATTCATCCTCCACTGGTGAAGTGACAGGTTTGCAAGCTGGAGTCTGTACAGTTTTTAAAGTGCTAGGTTTCCCAGACCTCCGAGGAGGGTTGAACGTTTTATTTAAACAAGGTGAAGCCACTGAGCTTAGATAAGAGAGACCGCGTGGAGAAGGAATATGAGACAGGTAGTCTAGAGCTCGTCTTCGCTTCAGGCTTCTGGGATCTTTCTCCATTGAAGACGTTGCTGCAGGAGGGTTTCTGCTCACAGGCGTGAACGACCCAAGGTTTCTGAATGGCTGCTGAGATATAATCTATGTAGAGAATATATTTTTACTTTTTAAATCAATAGGAAGTGGTTATGAAATCAAATGTATTGAACAGCCCCAGATTTCACTACAAAAATACATAAACTCACACTTGTCTTTGTGTCTTGTCTTCTGTCTGTTGTAGAAGCTGGGGTACGTGGTTGCAGAGCTGGAGAGGAGATGGAGCTCAGCCCCTCTGACTTGATTAAATGTGAAAGCTTCTCCTCAGCAACTTGATAAAAGTTCTCGTGACCCTGAAAACACAGGACAAAAATTAGAGTTATATCCAAGGATTTGAAGCAGAGAAAAAAAGACAATAATTCGAGAAACTGATAACACACTTAAGCAATACTGTTTGTATCTCCTATGTAAACTTTGCATCTGTGCAAACAGAATGCTGATTAAAGTATGATGTATTTATTTTGTATGTGAAAGAAGACTAACAATACTTATTAAAGGCCTGAGAGACTACCTCAACCTAAGATTTGTCATTTCATCACAATCATTTCCAATACTGTTCAAGACGCCTTAAAAAAGTTAATTCAGAGCATCCAGCCTTTGAGCATGCTATCTTTAAATGAGTAAACCTTTACAGGGTAACATTCTGAGGCAAGTCAGCAGCTTTACAGATTTTTGATTTTAGCGCTGTACCTGGACCAGGTTTCTGAGTTGGCTAAGAGATTCCTGTAGATGAACTTCCTTAGGATTTGTAGAGAAGACGGTGAGATCTCCAGCATACACAACAGCAGTGGGAGAAGTAGACTGACCTCTCAGCTGCAGATTGCTCAGAGCCAACAACGCTCGTGATTTTACAAGACCTTCCAGGCCAGACTGAGACAAGCTGCTGAAACAGCGCACTTTAACAAAGTTGAGTTTCCCATCAACCAAATAAAATGCAGGAGAGGAACCTGTGATCAAAATACAGCTAATTAGTATATAGTGTAGCTGTGACATAAAAAGTACATAAACAGTACCCACCTTGTACATCAATGATACTGATGACATATCCTGTGAGATCAACCTCTCCACACAGTGGCTGAAATTCTGTGTTTTGAAGATTCACAAAACTGGTGGACACCCTTGGTTGAAATCGTGCAGATAACCATTCCTGGGAAGTCTGAATAGTAACACATATTTATTAGAAAAACTTTCCATCATTTATGTAATTTGTATAAATAAGTTACGTAATTTAACATGTGCACCACATGCGCTAAAGACACTTTGTTTTCTAAAGTACCCGTAGGTCCTGAAACTGTGTTCTCTTCGTCCCAGTGAGCTGAATAGTTTCAATACTGCTGCGTTTCTTTCCATCTGAAGTGGTGAGGTTAAAGACTTTGTATCGACAGCCTTCTTTCACTAAAGACTGAAGATCTGAGGAAGGTCGCCACAGATTCAACTGGTAAACTAAAACAGAAAAAAAATAAATAAATAAATTAAAATCAGTATCTGAATGCACTATAGTACATAAGTTAAAGTTATTTTTCAGTCAAATAAGAACAAAAAAGAAGACACACCACTGCCAGGTTGGTCCATGGAGTCAGCAATGCAGAGTCTCCAAACAGGTGTAACATCTCGTTTCGGACAGGTCCCTTCATCGTCCTCTGCTTCTAGAGCACGACGATATCGATCCTGAAGTTCAGCCTGTTTCTTCTCCATCAGAGAGCACCTGTAGCTATGTAGAGTCTCCAACTGTTTTTCACTCAAATGAGCCTACGATATTCAAGTAAGACAGCCTTTGTGTAGACAGCAACTAAAAATCTTTTCTTAAGTGAAATTTAGTCAAAACTTTCCATAGTACATATCTTATCACCTCAAGGTAAGCTGGGTCGTCCCCCACTGCTTCATACAGCTCCTCTCCATCTTGCAGTCTTGCAACATCCTGATGATTTATTGTCCGTCTTCTACGCTGAGGTTTGTTATTATCTGAAGATGAAAGCATGTTAAAACTTGTTCCATTTCAGCCTGTACTTAAAATCAATAATGCGATTCCTACCTTTCTCTTCCCTTTCAAAGTCAGATTGAATCCTGGCAAAAAGGGTTTCCATGGCCTTTTGTTTGAGGCTGTTGTACCGTCTCGCCTCCATCTCTTCTGCACGAACAGAACGAAATACAACGCCTCCATCTGACTTCCTCTCCATCCACTGGAAAATATGACAAGAATATAGTAAAAAGGGATCATCACCAGGAACACCAGTAACAATACATCCATACGAGGCAAGACTAAATGCACCTGTATGGGGTAGCTTCTCAGAATAATAATGTCCACACATCCTACTGGCCCTCCATTGCTGTACAAACAGGAAACAGGAAGCAGGAATGGCCGGGGATCTCTGTAAAATCCCAGCTTAGTATCCCACCGTGCAGGTCTGCTGCTATTGGCACAAATCTATAAAAAGAAATATCAAACCAGTAATTTTGATGTTATCTTAAACTTTCACAAACTATGTGTGGTTTCCCCCTTCAAGTACCTTTAACATAAGCGACTCAGGTGCCTCCAGAGGGGAGCAGGCATCTTGTGATCCCACCAGCTGAGCCCCATGGATGATCAACTTCCTACCAACAGCCAGTGAACCTTTGTGAAGCAGGGAAGTTAAAGGTTCATCCAGCTGGGCTTTAATGGCATACCAGCCATCTGTCAGCCAAACAACTGCAGATTGGTTTTCAAGCTTAGCATCTGACCCTTGTGGAGTCTTGGTGTCACTGTAACTCTTTCTGTTTGGCAAATGACCCCCGGAGACAACCCCGCAAACACAGAGGACCAAGGTTTTGGCTGGTGTGTCGTCCCTTTCCATGATCTTTCTGAGAGCTGGTCTACGGCTGTGGTCCACTTCTACATCATATCTGAGCAATGTAAAATAACATAAATGTTTAAAGGTTTTAGAAAACAAACAGTTGATTAATATTAAATCTAAAATTAAAACATTTACTTTGATATTAGATATGCTGGACTGTTCAACAATCCAACATATCAAGATGATCAAGACACATGATAAAGGAAGGGCAGCAAGATTTTTTTTTGTATTTTTAACATTTTACATTCTGCATACCTGTACTTAAGTTGTAGAAGCACCTGCTCTGGGGTGAGACAGAGGCTGCCCATTGTTTCTGGAAAAGATCTTTCCATAGAGGCCTGTTTCCACACAATCCACCGATAGTGATTGTATACCCACTCCTCACTAATCAGTTTAGGATCCACACCTGGGGTATCACACAATGCTCTGTGGACAGTGTATAACAAAATTATACTCAGTACATTCTGCCTGCACCCTGCATTCGCAGATGCAAATTATTGGTTTCTCAAATGGTATAATAGGTTTACAAAGGAATTACAAAATTTAAGACAAATACCTATAAAACTCTTGCTTCCCGGCAGTCCCATCATTGCTGGTGATCAGCCATCCTCCATCAGCAAGCTGAACACCACCACTGTCTATAAATGATTCCTGTTTGAGGAACTGTTGCAAATTGAAGCGAACATTTTCTGCAGTTTCACTAGTGATCTCAGACACATACTGTTGCACTCCATATCCATACAGCTGAAAAAAACAATCATTAATATATTAAAACACAGTTTACATAATGCAGATATCAAGTCTCATGTCTTAACCAAAAAGAACAAAATAAAAATAAATATCCTCTGAAGGACAGTGAGAACTGTGGCCTTGCCTGTTTTTGTGTGTATCGTGCAGGAGACTTTCCATTTACAGCAGTTTTTAATGAGATCCTCGACACCCCAGAGGTTTTGGTCAGAAACAAACTGCCTGGCAAAGGACGAATGGTCTGGCGCTTTTTCTTCCTGATTCTCATGTCTTGCATATCTCGTGCCAATTCCACATTTATAAGACTGGGAAACATGTCTGTAAATCATGAAGACATCATTATTTTTCTTATGTTATGTTAGTGAGTACTGACAGTGCATCATATCGACTTTCTCCAGAAAGATAACTGCACCTGGATTTCTGGATATTGTGTCCTTAGCCCCTAGTGCCTCTGCAACAGAGTCCTCTGATCCACAGCCATTAGGAAGGTTTTGATTAGTCATCATATTATTGCTTGTGGTGTCAGCCAAGGCCACTATCTGAATATCATCTGTACTTTTATTTCCAGTTAAATCTTTAGTGCTTTGTGTGTTTTTACTGGGCGGTACATAAGTGTTGTTGTTGGAGGTTGTTATGAAGGGACAGTTGTGCAGATCCTCCTCCTGTGCTTTAGAGGAAGTCTCTTGGACAATAGTTCTTTGTTTTTTGAATGGAGGAATAAATGAAGGTGCTCTTATGTTGTCATTAAGTACTGTGTTCTTCAGAGTATGTGTCTTTGCATTCTTGTGAAATGGAGGAACAAACACTGGCATCTTGGAACGTGCAGTTCTGGTGTGTCCTGGAGTTAAGTGCTGTGTTGGTATTGTCTTTTGCAAGCTGGTTTCTACATAGTTTTTTCCATTCCTGTAACACCAAGAAATACAAGAGTTGATAAATTGTGTCAGCTGCTTTTAAACATGGTCAACAATTTACAGGCAACTTACCTGTGTGGCTTTGTGATGTTTGGATAAAGAGAGTCACTGTACTTAAAAACACTCCTGTCGTTCATTACACCTTAAATAGTAAAGATACGAAGGTTTAGAGTAATTTAATACTAAGACATTATTCATATATGTACTGTATGAATTCTTAAGATAATTTTTCAGAGTGCTTGTGATTTACCTTTTGGACAAGCTTTTTCTGGATGCAGTGTTGAACCTCTTGGACCATCAACAGTCCTATCAAATTCTACCAGTAATCGTCTTTTCAGGGGTGGCTGACCTAGAATATTTCAAAACAGCATGGCAACCATTTGTAGTTAATAGTCTTGCTTGAATCGGAGAATTACAACTTGACATTAGTAATAATGACATGTTTCCTCAGGTTATCTTTGTGTATTATTAAAATTTGTGTGACAATATGCCAAAAAATAAATCAAATCAGGAAGGGGGCAAGTACTTTTTCACAGCACTGTAGTTGATGTCAAAATAATGATTCAAGTGCAATATGGAAAGAATTAATATATAAGACAATAAGTTTCAAAAATGGCACTAAAATAAATATGTCCTTCAAAAAGTCTAGATTGAGAATGGTCTGAAACATAAAGACAAGCTGTGCACCCCTTAGAAAAACATTTTGTTCTTTCTGAACAACAGCACAGACACTTACCAGTCATATCCACATCCTCTGCTGGTCTTTTCCCCTTTCTTTTTTGTTCCTCTTCAGATCTTTTGCTGTATTTTGGATTACTTTGCAGTGGCACATTTTTGGAAGTCACTGAGAGATTTTGGCCAGCTAGACCTTCATCTTCTAACAAAGCTTTAGTGCAGTCAAGAGCTTCCTGGGCAAGAAACTTTTGCTGAGTGTCAGTACAGTCGCTGAGGTCAAGTGACTGAAATATAAGAAATGAGGACTCTTTTGTGCTTTTGAACTTATTTTCCTGATTGAAGCTTGCCTGATTTACTTCATAGTCCAAAACACTTGCCATTTCCTCTGCAGGAATGTCATGCCAGTCGTCCTCCACTAATGAGGTAATTTTGCCTTCTTCACACTCAAATGCATTTGTAGGTGCCTTGCCTTTGATAAAACTGCAACCATGTACACTTGAATCTTCATTTTCTTGATCAGGCTCTTGCAAAGATGGAAAAGACTGAAGTACCTGAGGGACACTTTCCTTAGCAGACATGTATTTGTCATTGGCATTGGTGCTGAAAGTTCTTTTCAGATATTTCAGTTTTGCTAGATCTGACATAGGGATGTCATGTGGGCTCGTTGAGTGTGAGTCTGAATCGCGGCAGTCCTCCTCAGCAAATTCTTTGAAGAGGTTCTTTGCCTTTAAAAGGTTTTGCTGTAACACATGGACTTTTGCTCCCCCTGCAGTTGTAAAACCACAATGTGTTTCTTTTGGTGGTGGAACAGAAACTGAAATCTTGGAATGTGCTGGTTTTACACCAGTTTTATCATTATCAACTTCTTCACATTCATTTAGCAGAGCTTTTGCTGTCTTCAGGGCTGCAGAGGAAATAGCAACTCCTTTGCCACTGGCTGTCTGAAACCCACTGCTCTTTGGTGGCAATATGTCTTTTTTGTTTGTGCTCTCAAATGCAGCACTTTCATTCAATAGACACTTTGCTTTTGTCATTGCGTCATCTGACACAGATACCTTTTTCCTGCTGGCTGTACAGAATCCACCACCACTGCTGAATTCATTGAAGGCAGATAATCCAATGTTCTTTGATGTTGTGCACACTTGGGAAGGAAGTGGCCTTGCCACCAAAGAAGTTGCATTCGTAGAATTTGGTGTGTTCTTAAAAGCACCTCTACTTATCTCCACATCATTGGGATTCACAACACTGTCATGGTTTACTGCTGCTCCAACATGCACATTTTCAAAGTCAGCATGTCCAAATCCAGGATCTACATTAGTATTTGCTTGAGTTGCTTTTCCTGAGCTACAACCATCAATTTCTTTAAAAAGGTTTTTTTCTTTCAGCTGATTTTTTTGTGATACATGGACTGTAGCTCCTCCTGCAGTCATGAAACCACAGTGTATTTTTTCAGCATTGTCTTGTGTCTTGTCACTGTTCCTTGTGTCTGAAACAGCTGGAATCTCCACACTGAAACTGATGTCACTAAAAAGGGCTTTTGCCTTCTGGAGGGCCCCAGCTGAAAGTGCCATAGGTTTACCACTGGCTGCAAGAAATCCACTAT
The DNA here is from genome assembly GCA_032362345.1 of Sandelia bainsii. Lineage (NCBI taxonomy): Eukaryota > Metazoa > Chordata > Actinopteri > Anabantiformes > Anabantidae > Sandelia > Sandelia bainsii. The sequence goes on from JAUMHL010000005.1 coordinate 6,579,816, forward strand.
TCTCAGACTGTGGACCAGGAACTGGTATCTTGGAACATGTTGATTTTACACCAATTTCATCATTAACTCCATCACATTCACTTAACAGAATTTTTGCCTTCTTCAAGGCTGCAGATGAAATGGCAACTCCTTTGCCACTGGCAGTCTGAAAACCACCATTCTGTGGTGGCAATGTGTCTTCACTGTGTTTTAGTTTTTTGTTTGTGTCCTTAACTGCAAAACTTTCACTCAAAAGAAAATTTGCTTCTGTCAGTGCGTCATCTGACACAGATACCTTTTTCCCACTGGCTGCGCAGAATCCACCACCGCTGCTGAATCCACTGAAGGCAGAGGAAACAATTTTCTTAGATGCTGTGCAAAATGGCTTTAACAGCAAAGATGAGTTCCCATGTAGAGATACTGCATTAGTAGAATTTAGTGTGTTCAGCTCCATATCATGATGCTGCACAATTTCGTGGCTTGCAACTGGTCCCACATGCATATTTTCAAACTCACCACATCCATTTCCTGAATCTTTAAATTCATTCAAAATGTTTTTTGCTTTCAGCTGATTTTTTGGAAACATTCTGACTGTTTCCCCCGTTTTTCCAGTCTTGTCTTGTGTCTTGCTACTGCTGTTTGTGTCTGAAACAGCTGGAATATCCACAATGAAACCGATGTCACTGAAGAGAGCTTTTGCCTTCTGGAGTGCCTCAGCTGAAAGTGCCACAGGTTTACCACTGGCTGCAAGAAAGCCGTGATTGTTGTGTGGTGGACCAGTGTGTGTTGGTTTCCCACAGATATTATCCTCAACAGCATCAAATTCACTTAACAATGATTTTGCTTTCTTGAGTGCCGCAGATGAAATAACAACTCCTTTGCCACTGGCAGTCTGAAATCCACCATTTCTACATGGTGCAACCTGAATTTGATTAGTTAGACAACCTGTTCTTAAAGCTTCTCCTTTCTCTTTCAGTTGTTTGTCTGCTTCCCCAAGTGTATGAATTTCATTCAAAAGACCCTCTGCTTTTTTCACTGCATCCACTGACACAAATATTTTCTTCCCATTGGCTGTACTGAATCCACAATCATTGTTCAATTCATTTATGGCAGAAGAGCTAATATCCTTTAATGTTGTGCATGAAGGAGAAGAAAGTGCCTTTGCAGTCAAAGACCAGTTTTCATGGAAAGAAATTGCATTTGTTAAAGCTGAGGTATTCTTCAAACCAAGACTGTGAATTGTCACATTAGGTTGCATCAAGTTTGAATTATGTGCAGGTCCAGAATCTATATTTTCAAATTCTCTGATTGGTTCTTTAGAAAGTTCGTCTTTAACCTCTTTGGCATTTTTAAATTCTGGAAGGTTTTTCTTATGATTGACACTTCCAGGCAGGGGTTTAATGCTCATTTTATGTTTCACTGACATGCCAGTGTTACCATCCAAAATGTTGCCGTCTTCGAAGAAAGCATCCACCTCTTGCATATCTTCTGCTGAAACAGAAATCTCGTTCCCACTGGCCATCTGGAACCCAGTCTTACATGTGGTGATGTCCATTTTGCTGTTTTTAAAACTGTTGGTAGCATCTTCATCTGTAATGCCTGTGATCTGTCCCTGCTCAGTTTTAGCAACAATTTCACTGCTTTGCTTGTCTGGTGATTTCTGATCTTTCAGATTCTCCTCCATACCTGCAAACAAAGCTCTAGCTTTGCTGAGACACTTTTTTGAAACTCTCAAAATATTCTCTTGTGCAGTTTTAAATCCCTCTGATGTCTCACAATTTGTTGAGGTACTTTTTTCAGGCATCACAGTTATTTCCATGTGCTTTTCAGCATCTGAAGTGAAGCTGTCATCAAAATCTATACCCGTAAAAGAATCGGGGTCAAGTTCTTCGACACCTCTTTGGAGCTTATCTTGACAATGTAGTTTTAGCTTTGCAGTTCTGAACTGTGTAAATTCAAACTGGCTATCTGCTTCTTCCAAGAGAGTACACAGATCTGTCACATCAGCTTTTTGTGAAGCAGTTAATTGAGAAGTGACACTCCCACAATTTTCACTTAAAGACTGCAACTGGTTTGAGCTGAAGGTTGTATTTTTCACTGATCCATGGCTCAAGCTAATTTCATCTTTGGTGTCATTGGCAATTTTGGTGGGCTGATCACAAAAAGTCTTTTCATCTTCATTCTCTTTAAAGAGACACTTGGCTCTCTCCAGGTTGGCTGAGGAAATCTGTATCCCCTTATTTGAAGCTGTTTTGAATCCGGACACATGGATGGAAGGAACAGAAACTATTGTTTTTTCTTGGAGACTGCCATTAACTTGATCACTTTGTAGAATGCAATTAATGTTATCAACAGCTCCTTTTGCACTGCTGGGAAGTTTTGTTGACATGCTCTCTTTGGGCAACTCACTCTCTGTGCCACGGTCCACCATTTGGCTTTCCTTGATTGCACTGCACAGATTGGCATCAGTTTCTTGTAAAATGTCATCCAAATGTGTGTTTCCATTTCCTTTATGTGTAGATAGAAAAGGTGCAGCCCTGTGGGTACCCGCTTTAAAGGCAGACTGACATTGACTATTGTTCTCTGAGCTGGGGAGAACAAATGATGTTGTAGTTAGATGTGTGGTATCCACAACAGTAGACTGGAATCCACTATCACTTATTGTGTCCCCACTGGTTGAGAAATTTGGATTAGTGGCAGAAACATGTCTTCTTTTGCTGATACCATCAGAGTTCATGTGAAGGTTTGCTTGACTAGCTTTTTGCTTAGCTTGTTTCATAGCTGACAAACAAGCTGATGGAGAGAAGTTGTTTTGAGGAGGATCCTCTGCTACCTTGCTCAGTTTACTGAGGTCTGATTTTTGACTGAAGTCTTCTGCAAAATCTCTGTAAAGCTGCGACATGTCAAAATCATGGACTTTTGCTTGTACGGAACGAAGAAAGGTTTCTTCAGCAACATTTTCCTGTTTTTGCATGTCATTCTCCCCAATACTGCAGCAGTCTGCTTCATCTTGGGTTTTCCCCAACTTCTCCTCAGCACTCACGTGTCCTGAAAAAAGCATGATAGTGAAAATGGAAACATTTAGTCATGGTAGATGGATTTTAAAAAAATGCTTTACCATATTGTAGAAAATATGTAAATGTAAAATGTCATTTTTATATCAAGATTTACATGCATGAGAAATGTTTTTACCAAAATCTGGAATCCTCTGTGATGAATTCCTCTTCTGAGACTGCATTTCTTTTTCTTGTATGTCAACTGTGTAAATAAATTTCCTTTTTTTCTTAGTTAATCCAGATTGTGTGACTGGCAAAGGTGGCCTGACAACTTGGCCAGAATCAGTGTCACTCTGCAGCTGGTCTGTTAAAAAATTGTTTTCCAATTGTGTAGCAGGATTGTTATCAGGGCAAGAAGTATCCATGGTACAGGGAGGAATTTCAGATAAACTCAATGGAGACCACTGGCTGGTTCCAGTAACTCCAGTATTCCCTACTGGTGACGAGGAGCATTTGTCAGGTTCTTGATCATCTGGTCTTTGTTCACTGGATGCAGTGATGTTTGTTGCTGAGATGTCTTCAGCACTGCAGCCATATTCTTTTGTTGCAACAATTTGCTTCCTCTTATTCCTCTCAGTTTTCACTTTTCTCAGTGCTGAACTACTGTTGGTGAAAAATACAGAGAGGACATTTTCAGCCCCATCAAGAACACTTGCTACTGTGCTGCGAATTTCTCCATCCTCAATAGCATCTGGCAGCTTCTGTCTCCAAACACCCTCACTCTGATTCAGTGAACTCTGCGGGGAGTCATGGGGCTCTGGATTCTGATTAACCTCCGGGGAAACAACACCTGTTAATCACAGACCAACAAGCATTATTGAACATGCAAAAGCCTGTGTAATCCAAAAATAAGTAAATCTGTTGCAATGCAGTTATTTCATCAGCAAAGTAGAAAATCTTAGTACCTTGGTGAAGGCCAGTCATGTCAGTGTTTTTGGGCGACAATGCTTCAACTCTTGATGCATTTGAAAGAGAAGGGAAAAGCTTCCGTACAAACTGGGAAAGGACAAAAAAAAAAAAAAAAAAAAAAAAAAAAGAGTTTTAGAACCAATTAAATATTTCACATACATTTGTGATATTTCACATTTCTCTCAATTACTATATCTTTTACAGATCATGAAAGATCACTGACCTAAAATAAATGTCATCACATAGCCGGATGATTTACATTCATACTATTCTACAAATCAACAAGATAAATGTCTGCTGTATGTTTGTGCTGAATAGAATACTCACAACAATATTTGTATCTGCAGAAACACTCACTGGGCAGGGACTTTCATCAGTCTTAGCTGTAAAATTGAGAAGATGCTATGTTTTTTACAAATCACATATATAGATAATAAAAAAAAAACAAAAAAAAAAGGTTGTCATTTTCTTACATAAAATTAGGGTGGACGGCACTGCTGGTGGGGTATTCAGAGAACTAGTCCATGATATATCAGGATGAATCTGTGCACCAAGACTTTCAGATATTTGCTTGGCATAGCTGACCTGTATTATTAAAAAACATATATATATATATATATATAAATTGAGTGAACAGTACTCCACATTCAATTTGCTGAAATAAATATCAGTGTTATATTTAATAACACCTACTGGGGATTTTTTGGGGGTATGAAGCAAATCTGGAGAAACGAAAAAAGCAAATAAATTAACCAGCGATGACTGAATAAATATTTCAACTATAAGTCAAGAAGAAATTCTGAAAAAATTCTCACCAAAGCTATCTTGACTTTGAGGCTGCATACCTCCATATTTTGCACCTGGGACCCTAAAAAGAACAAGAGGGACATCAAAAGCTGCCAAAAGTAGTAACAACAAAATAGACTGTCAAAATGATTTTGAAAAATAGCTCTGTACACACCAAATATGGGAATACATTTTAGTGTTTGATAATTTCCCAAAGCACAATTATTTTTACTTATAAGCAAAAATCAAGATTTTTAGAATGTAAGTAGCGCTAAGAGATTACATATGAAACCTTCCAACTTAATGACACCCTCTCCAACTGATGAGATTGAAATAATAAATGTGCAAAAATTAATACATAGTAATAAAAAAAATAATACCACACAATTGGTTGAGACAGCAAACTATGAAAGTTGTTAAACTCACCCCTCTTTTGACATCCTAAATAAATACGGACTTTGTGTTGCTGTCCATGGCAATGTTTCCTTTTCTGGTGCACCACAGAGAAAAGTTATTTTTAGATATAACCTTAAAAGAGCTTATCACATTTCTGTTCTGCATGAGTTTATGTAATGCGCAAGAAATGTTTTAACATATAACTGCATAAATACACCAACAGTTAAACTTTAATCAAACATCACCTTGTTCATAAGTGAAGGACTGGTCATCCTCAGGTTCAGGTGACACAACTCGACTGTGTCTGAAAACTCTGGGTGTTGAAAACAGTTGACTATCTACTGCAGTTTTGTCAAAAGGTGTTTTAAAATTTCCCTCTTGGTTAGCAGACAGGTCATCTTGATCAGAGACATTTCCGTCATTAATGAACATTTGAGATGTCAGCACATCAAACCAATCGGGGTCCAGTGGCCCCAGTTCTAAAACGAGAAATAAAAAGTTGTTTATAGATCACTAGCATTCCAACTAGTTTTCCTAAATCCAGGGTACAGTACATGATGCTATGAGTTTTGGGTTTGCATTAAAACTGTGATTATACAGGTAAACGTACAAGTCCTGGAAAAATATCAAACATTTTCGTAGTGTAATATATAGCAAAAGCTTGCAACAAAGAACAATCTTTGTGCAACTTATAGGTTGATTTTTTACTGTGATTACACCAGATAAACCATGTGATATCACTTTAATGTCAGTGTTGATTTGTTGCAGGTAATGTTGATCAGAGTTACAAATATTTTTACCTTGCAAAAGCACACAGTTGGCTTACCTTTCCAGATTTCATCTTTAAATGTGTCGTACATGTTTTTCGAGGTCAAATCCATTCCAGACGACTTGTGCAACCCTTACAGTTTGTTATGTAGCTCACCTGAGGACACAGAGCTCAGTTTGAAAGCAGAGCCTAATGTCAGCTAACAAAAGTTACCTCAAATCTAAATGATGAGATACTTAACATTAGCTAGGGTTACTACATTAGCTTCGGTTATAGGTTAGCTACCTTAAACCTAACGTAAAACTGTTTAGGACAGGTTGTAGGTTACGTTAGCTAAAACCTGATTCATAGCAGTAGCTGTGAATGTTATTGTTGGTTGCCATTGTTTACAAAAGACATAAATTCAACAGTTAACTACACTGACTGCTACTAATTCACAAAAAGAAACCACACGGCAAAAGCAAATGGTTTTGAAATTACTGCGACTTACCATGACAGCGTGCGAGAGTATTAGCTTTCATATCGCAACGTAACTCCTGACAAATTATTGACAACAAACTATAACACTATGATATATAATAATAGTGAAGTTGGTCATTTACGAGTTAGCCAGCTAGCTAGTTTGTCCCTATTACGAAAACAAACCTCGCGCGCCCCACACCGGAAATCAACCCGACTTCAAAATAAGAGTCACGTATAATTTAACCGCAGTTCAGTGCATGCTTTTATTTTACAAAATATAAGGGGAAATGCATGTAAACTTCGTACTAATCAATTTCCATTTTACAGCTGAGAACTGTAAAAATTACAAACAGATATTCTTATAACAAACCTTGAAACCATCTGTTTCTTATATTACAGATTGTGAGATCTGATAATCTCGTAAACTTCGAAATTCAGATATTAATCTATATAAATAATCACTACAGAACTTTAGGTAACAGAAACAATTGTTAAGATATAAATTTATTTTCAAGACAACTAGAGCCAGAACAAATCTAAGGATTAATTAAAACATGTACAACAGTCAGTCGGTTTAAGAAAACCTAATAGGAAAATAGTAGAATAAATTCAAAAGGTTTTTTTTTTTTTACACAATATGCAGGGGCCTGAAGAAATTTAATTCCTGTGGGTCCCCAGTTGTAACATAAAACACACATACTAAAAAAACACATTACCTAAAACAAGAAGATATCACCTTAAAAACAAGATGATACAATAAGATAAAAACAAGGTAGTATCGCATGTCTCATGGACTGAAATGAGATAGTGATGCTACAGTATCCATACACTATATGTCCAAATTTAAAGGACATATAATATGACATTTTTCCATAGTAATTTTCTAAGTGATCAAAAATGTGCTTCTTCTAGAATTTGGTCTAACATATCTGTGATTGTTTGTGAAGATTAGATGAATGCTGTTATCTGTATATATGTTTGTTTGATTGTTTTCCAATTAAATTTGTATTTAATTATTTTGAATATGAAGTGGGGAAGTGGCCTGGACATTAATGAGAGGAGTAACTCTACTTGTATATTGTGCAAATGTGAACTGATATGCATTGAAGTGTGAAGATAAAAAAAAACAACAAAGAAAGCTTGAACTTCCACTGTATGCAGATTTCTTTGTTATCTCCCCAAAATGAACAAAAAACAGCAATTATAATACATATAATAATAATAATCACAAAATGAAACCACAGTTAATAAATGTAGGTTTTATTTTCATTGTTACATAAGTATAACACCAAAGTACAGTACATTGCAAAGTATTTACATGGCCAGAGGCTATGCCAACAATTATGTATCTTTCACTCTACCTGCAACTCAAAGTATGTTCATAAAAATACAATCTTATGACTCTGAACAAAGTCCCCATTGCACTATGTACAATTATTCAGTTAAAATAGTTTCTGCGTTTGTTCATAAACATTACTATTATACTTTATAGTACATAGAATTTGCAAGCTTGGCAGGTTTAAAAGATGAAACAAAATAGTTATTTTCTTCAAATCTAGCCTCAGAAAAACGTTTTTCCCTTGCAAATCATATAAATAATTCTCCTAACTGCTGAAAGCTGCACAGTTAAAGGTACAGTAAGATGTCCATAAGTAACAGATAACCCACACAGCAGCATGTAGGTTTGGGAGACAAAAGATCCACAGCATGTCAAGAGTAGTTTAATATGAACTTCCATAAATCAGTATTCATAATTCCATCTATGATGGTCGTCAGGTTTAAACTCACACACTCAAGCACCCACACACAACACGCCTCCACACACACAAACACCTCCACACACAAAAGACACGCAAAATACCCAGTACTTCCTCCCTTTTCTTTACTAATAATATTCTGGTTTTCCAATGCTGTGATATTTAAATACATTCTTTTAAGATACAGTAAAGTTTTTCCACTTCTGTGAACGATTGCACATTTTCCCTTGACAATTTATAGAACATAACTAAAACAGAATTACTTAGTTTTGGTATGTCATTCGTTAAATGTGAAAGTTGTTGACCTCGAAAGCAAGTGGTTGCTTCGTGAGCATTTCTATTATTAGTGCAATAAAAGTCAAAGTTTACACTAGTAACACACTAGTCTGTTTAAAAACAGTTTTACTGCATGTCTGAAGATCAGACTTTGTAATATTCCAATGTGCTCAATAAGAATAAGCATGAACAGGAGGATGTTTTTGGTTATTTCCATTACGGAGATGAGTGCTTGTTAACCACTGAGATGTTAGCAGCAACCCCAGACAGGACCAAGGGGTAGGCACAGCACAGGGTGCTGCGCTGGTCCTGGTGTCACACAGTGCCAGAACATTATCAGAGAGTTGAGCCTGAAATCCTGGAATCTGGGAGAAAAGCTGTGATAGTTTGGGATCCCTGGGCTCGTCGGATCATGTCCCGAATCTCCCTGTTAAGTTCCATGAGCTTGACAGAGATTTCTGTCAGGTCCTGCTTTGAGCACACCAGAGCAAAAGTACCTGTTTGACCCAAAGTTTGATGTCTGAAGTAGATATTTAGTAAAGTCTGGATCTCATCCTCAGGGTGACTGCCAAAGATGTCATTAGGCCACATTGTTCTGCAATAAAATAAAATAAAAAAACCCACATTATTATATATAATACATTATACATGTATATTCATTCGACTCAGGGTACTTTTCTTTAATTAAAATCTTCCTGCTTCCAAGAAAACAACCATTATACTTTTCTCACCTGCACATACGAATATAGCGGATGGTCACTGAAAACTCATTGTTCTTCAAACCCTCTAGGATGGCCTGCACAGCAGCCTCAGAGGAGCTGAAAGTGGGCTCAGAGCAGGCGCTCTCACGGGCAGCAATCTCATCATTCGTCACTGAAGCTGCTGCTACCCTCAGGTTGCTCTTTAACTCGTTTAGCTCTATGGACATATTTGTCAGCTAAAGATTGAGAAAGATTAATATTATTAAACAGGTGCACAGGTTAGACAGTGGGAGTTGTGCTACCAAAATGAAAGGACAAGCAAACGCATGATGTACTCTACCTACCTCGGGAACAGAGCTTATTGCATGGACATGTTCGATCAGTTTACAGTATGACTGAAAAAGCAGTAACAGCTGAAAGTGGAGTTTGTAAAGTCTTTGACAGAGCTCCAGTTGCTGAAAGTAAGAGAAAGTGCTTATTAGCAAAAATGTATTTATATTGGCTATATTATTTTAATGGGCTTTTTACGAGGTCTGTATTTGGTAGAACATTTTGTAAATAGATGACAAATTTGATGCACCTACACAAAAGACTTGAATTCAGAAAATAAATAGAAAAGACCATTTCAAACAACAAAGAGAAAGCCTTTTCCAACTTACAGCCAGATATTCCATTTGCTACAAAGCAAGCATGTTACAGGACAGAAAAGAAGTGAGGAAAATGGAGATATTTAAAAGAAGGGAACACAATCTTAGTATTTGTATTTAAAAGTAGACAAAAAGCATTAGCACAGGTGATTTTATTGGCATGCAAGGAAGACGAAAAGTGAGAGTTGATGTATGCATAAGTTAGAAATGAAAGGAGGGCTGGTAATCCCTTTGAATTAATTAAAAAGCGAAACAAGCCAACCAAATTTAGCTATATTGCCTTTTAACTAGCACAAACACACTCACTTTTGTGGGACTCTTAGCCATCAAGATTTAACAGTCAAGCTTTCCATTTGCACAATTATGAAGTGAGTGTATTGTTTACTGCTAGATTAAGAGAACTTGCTCTCATGCCCAGCAGAGCTGAAAGGGATCACAGCGCACATTGCATATGAGCTAAACAATGTGACGTGCAGCAACTCAAGGTTGTCGGAAAATTAGAGGTAACACTCACAGAGCTACAGTATCACGCAGTAATGGTAGCGCAGAAAGTACAGTACAGTATGAAAGGTCAGCTAAAATGGAATCCTTAGTATTTTATTTTACAGAATTCAGTAGCTATTTATATTACAGTTTACAAATATCATGAGCTATTGTTCAAAAACCTAGATTTTTTTTTACCTTTTCATCATGCTCTGCTGGTTGACATGTTATCACAGTGCCCCCAGCTCCTCTAGGAAAGGTGGCTTTACAGTTGCTCAACCACTGTAGGTAACAGAGACAACATAATCACAAAACAGACAACTCGGTGATAACATTGAGGTGATATAACACAATATTTGAGTTCTCCTTACAGTGAGAGCTGCCTCCTTTCTGTTGTTGTAAGTATCAAGATACTCTTGAAGTTCCAACACGCTGAATTTCATTTTCTCCAGGAGTCCATAAGACATAATCTGGAGTAAGAGAGTTACGTTACTGCCACTAATCTATATTAATCTGCTGAAGTATTTGAAACGTGTTTGAAAATTTCATGCTACTCACTGTGTCTGCATCAATAAATAGTGTTGGGCATTCTGAGCAAGTTGTCAGCATCTGAGAAGACCTCAAAAACTTCGATCCTAATCCCCTCAGTCCGTCACCGAGGTAACTCACAGCATCGCAGGTCAAGGAACAAAATTTGGTCTGGATACTCTGCAAAGCCAAAAAAACAGGCAGGCTGTAATACTGTAATAATGTCAAGGTCACTCCAGGTGACTAACTTTCTAACCTGTCAGCTTTGGTCAGTGAAGTGAACAGCATCAGGTTAATGAATATCTATCAAAATAAAAGCAGCTGCACACTGCCCTCTAATCCTGTTATCTTTTCAGCTTAATTCCTCATTTTGACCGGACGCACAGTTAATGGAGTGTAATACCTGAAATAGGGAAGAAAACACATGGAACGTGTAGACCGCACAGGATCCATCTGAGTCAGACACGAGCTGGTTGATGTGACTTCGCCAAGCCTCTTCTGCATCATCACACACGGCTGGTTGGAAAGCTGCGAGGATGGCGGAGAAGAAGGGTGACGGTGGCGGGGAAGAACGTAACTCCAGCATGTCATCTCTCTCCTCCTCAGCGAGACTGAGCGGATGTTAGGTTATTAGTAGCATAATGGTAATGTAACTTGTCTATTAAGGAAAGTTGGGAGCACACACCTGGGTAAGCATCTGTCGAGGTCCAGATCATTTTTATAATCACCGTGAACCAAGTCCATTGTCATACTGTTGCTGTAGTGAAATTCAGGGGGCAGTTCAATGATGGACAGAGAGACGTCGTCTTCGTGGACATTGGTGACTTGGTGATCTACTTGTGACACCTCATGCTAAAAGAAAATAAATGCCTTTTTTTTAATGTTTGGGGAAAGAAAACTCAAGTCCTGAAACAATACAGAGGCAACATGCAGAAAGTGCAATTAATAAGTGACAATTGTTCCCTCTGTTATACTGAATTATCAAACATAATTTAAAAAACAGGTAAAACTAACCTTGCCACGGGACCCTAAGGACACTCCTTGTGGTGCTTTCTTTTATTTTGGTACATTTGGTGTGCATTGTGCCAATTGATTTGATTAAAAATGATTTAATTCAGCCAGCATTGTGGCCCTGCACACTCATGTTTTGGGTCAGACAATGTGTAAACCTTTTTAGAAATCCCACATGCCAAGAGTTTTTAGTTGTTGCTTAGAGCCACCCACACAGAAGCAGTAGGTATACACATTGCCTCAAACAGACAGAGACACAGACAGAGAAAGTCTTTTTATCTATTGTTGGCTACAACCCCTTAACATCCTCAGACAATCTCTAGCAACATTTAAGTGAGGCACAACATATGCCAGAGCCCAAAGCATTACCTGCTTGAAGGTTTTAGATCATTCTCCTTTAGCATACTACCACAGTAATTGATTATTAATTACTGAAAAGCTCATGCTCTATTCTGAAGCCAGGAAATGTAGAAAAGTCACAGCACCATAAAATAACACTTAACGCAGACTGAAACTAAAGCAAACAAAACATCCAAGACATTTCACAAGACAAGATGCAATAGAACAGCTCCTATTTTGCAAAATTAGTAAAGAACTCTAGTATGGAATTGCGATAGGAATTAGTAGCCCCCAGAATCTCAGACACTCTGAATCCCTTATTCACCCGTTGCTTCGAGTCCTCAGGCAGTTGGACATCGAAACTAGGATTTTTGGTGTTCAGAGGAGTTGAATCAGCTGAAGTTGTATCAAAAAAGGTGGAGGAAGAGTCCGTGTGACTGATCTCAGCTGTTGGAGACAGGTTGACAGTCTGAAAAGAGACAAAGTCAAACTTGTTGGAATCCTCTGTAAGGAGTACGTGTGACATTTTTCTATTAACTTAGACGTTTTAAGAAACACTGAAAAAACACAGCTCAAGAAGCTGGTTTGAAAGCTTTAAACCACAAACTCCTCAGCATTCCTGAACTGCCTGTAAGCACAGACAGTGGTAAATTGGCTGACAAATAAGGAACAAGAGAGGAGTGGGGTGACAGCTGTGTGGACACATGGACTTTCCATCTGCTGCCACAGTCTCCGCAAACTTTAGCTAATACTGTGTGAAGACCACTGGTCATGCAATAACAGTAGGATGGTGCAAACAAGAAGCACTTTGGTGCAAAAACCTAAAGCTCCACTACAGTTCCTGGACACTGCATTTTTACTACATGCCAATTAGATGAATGGAAATCTTGCAACAGTGATGAAAACTTCGAGGTGTCACATGAGGAAAGCTCTTGAAGGGTTTGTCTTTTAAATGTCCTAAATTGAAGGTTTCTGTTAAAATTGTGGTCAAATCAGTTCCCTTAAAATACTGTATTTTTCCAATACAGCTTGGTTTTCTTTTCATTATGACTTTAAGTTATTGGCCTACAAACTGGTAAACATACAAGCTGTGAGTGGGAGAGTATCTGGCTGGCAGTGAGAGAATCCTCCTCAGATGATTCATCAGAGTCTTCATGGGTGATCTTGCTGAGGCTGGGCATGCTGCTGGACAGCTGACTCTCCTCCAGGGGCTGCAGGTCACTTCGGTCCAGACTATCCATGGAGCGTCTACGCACACCCCAGTTGAAGTTGTCCATAGTCTCCCCCTGCAACAGAGAATAACTTTAAGTTACCAAGTACCAAGAAGTAAAGCACAATCTCCTCAACACACACACACACACACGCACACACTACTATACTACATACAGTCATTCACACAACCATGCGTTGCAGGCTGAGGGAGAGGGCTCCAAGAGAATTTTTTTCCCCTCAAAACTAAGAATAGTAGGAATGCTGGAACTTGACACAATGTTGTGATTTTTGTTGACTGAGTTTGACTGTTTTCTGCTTAAAATGCAGAGTGACTAATTTGGGAGATGTTGGTCAGCTTTCTCCCAAACCTTGATACCTACCAGCAAAGCATTAAACCATAAGATTCTTTTTAAAGAAAATCATACTACATCTGAGATCAAAAACCAAAGTTTCTATGTGGTCATAATTGTTTCTGCACTCCCTGTCAGACCATTTAACCTTTTTGTGTTGCACTTTTATTGACTATAGCAGTTATTTAGTTTTCAGGCTGTTAAATTTAAGCAGGTTCAGAAAGAAAAGCTGACACTGTGTTCTAGTGTGCAAAATCTGCAGCTTTAGTTACACTGAGATAATTATATATGTATATTATTTCAACACCATCAATTTTCTTAAAATGCCAAGATGTTAGTGTGTTTTTCTAGCTTGACTAAGTAGAAAGTACTGAGGTACAAATAACTGAACAATGCAATATGAGTATTGCTGTTTACTATCACGTAAAGAATGAAATAATGTTAAATAACAGTTACAATGTGAACAATAATGGGAATCGGCAGGATTTTATGCTCTGTGTAGTTCCAAAGAAACAACTTTAGCAAGGTTGGAGAGCTTGGTCTTACCCCTTGGCAACAGAAATATACAGTATACACAGAAGAATTAGTGTGTGTATAACGTAGCGTTAGATTGTATAAATAGTGATTTCAGTGTGATGGTAATGAGAAAAGCTTCTACAAAAAAAAAATAGTAAAAAATAGGTTTTACAGATGCTCAGTTTGTATCAAGGATACTGCAAACAGATCATAACATGCAAACTAACTATGTTGTACTTTAACACTTGTGAAAATCAAGCCACTTGCCAGGTTAAGTAGGTAAACATGCATAATGTAGAAGCTATGGCCATGTATAGTAATGGCACATAGAGAAGCTGTGTGTAAAATACCCCAATATACACTACCAGTCACTACCAGTTTGGACACACATAGAAATGACCATGTTTGTGAAAGAAAAGCAGATTTCATAACATCAAATTGATCAGAATGAAT
>JAUMHL010000005.1:6594545-6612521 GCA_032362345.1 Sandelia bainsii
AACCATGTGCAATGATGGTAACACAACTGAAGACATGTATCTTTTCATGAAAAACATGGTAATTCCTGTGTGTGTCCTAACTTTTGACTGGTAGTGTATGTTTTATATAAACTGAAGAAAAAATTATACCTCCAAAAACCTAAAAAAAATCATTATCAAGATTCTTTAAGTTGACACTTATTTCACTGGTGCATCAGACTGTAATGATAAGACTATTAGTCCTCTGTGATGTCTATAACATGAGAAATATGCTAAACATAGTGTGTCTCCACTGCTTTCAGTGAATTATCTCTCTTGAACTGTATGAACACTGCAAAATCTGCTTTGTAAATCACATGACATGCACACACATTTGCTACTCTTTGCCATCAATGTGGCAGTTTGCTTAATTATCTGTGCAAGCAAACACTTTAAGTAAAAATGTAACATGACTAGATGACATACCTGGAGCTCCTAGATAGCGCAGACAGAAAAAACAGAAAAAGGAAATCTCATTATACAGAGCAGGCAGACCTTACCCAACACAGTATAAGAGCGCCATTCATAAAAAAATAAAATACAGTGGAATCTTCATGCCACAGTAGTCACGTGTTTCCTACTGATGCCCCTTTTCCTACATGTTTGACTATGTTGTTCAACAAATGTGAGGGAAGGTATGAAGGAGTATAAATCATTTTCCTAAGCACTGTTTCAAAAGATCTGGCTTCTGGAGATTCACCTCTCCATCTTCAAGCTCCACATCCAGGAAATCAAAGTCTCTAAAGACTCTAAACTGCTGCTCCGAGGTAGTGTCATCTGTGTTGTCTGGCTCCCGAGTCCCATCATCTGAGGACACCAGGCTGGGCTGATGCTCCATGAGGTCTAACTCCCCACAACTGGAGAAAATCACCTAAGCAGAGAAACAAATTGACAAAGTTGAAGAGGAATGTGAAAATATGGGCTTCTTTTTAATGCATGACAATAAAAACTGGGCCGGGAGTGGTGAAATTGATAGCACAACTGAAATTAAGTGGATCTTACCGAAGGATTTTTTGTGAGCCCCACTTCTTGTCCACACAAAGACAATACATTCACCAGTTTCTCTCGTGTTCTTTTCTGCAGAAGGTAAGAGAAAGAGATGCCCCAAATCAATTTCACATGAAGCATCACATCATAGTTTAGGCTCATTTACACCTTGCTTTAACATGAACAGTCTTTCACAACCTCCAAATATAGTCTGCTGGTGCATTCCGATCACACTGCGTTCTGGATGCACTTCGCTGTAGCATGGAAAAAACTGCTCACCTGTGAAGACTGAGGCCTCTTCCAGCTGACCGGCACCAGGACATTGTTTAAAGTGGATCCAGAGGAGGTAGAGGAAGTGCTGTGGGTTATGGCAGTGATCCTACTCTTCACATCCTGGCCTGGAGAGCGCTGTAGGTCATCAAAACGCCGACCAATCACTGGTGTCTAGCAGCATGGACACAAACAAACAGACAAACACACCTTGATGAGTCAGGAAAAATGCAAAGAAGAGAAAGTCCTTTTCTGCTTAGTCAATCCACAACTCAGACTTCATGGCAGCTCCTGCTTCTTCTAGACTCAATGGTTCAACATAAGCTGGCACTGATTTTTTTTTTAAATCAGGGTTCACTGGCTTTATTCCACTTTGCATCAGAAATATGTGGATCAATTGAGGGATAAAAACCCTCAATTTCCTCTGTTTTACTGCTCAGTCTAAAAATATCTGGATGTTTGAAGGAATATGAGTGGTTTGTCCAGTGTGTCTCAAGTTTAAATACACACACTGTTGGCTGTCTACTAGAGCTCACTGAGTCACATACAAAGGACGGTAGCAAAGAGCTGACATCATTTCCTGCCATTCATGAACTACACAAACAGCTCCCTGTCCAGTTCCCACACATTCACCACTCGGTCTGTATCTTTGACATCACTTTCCAGCTCTGCACTGCTTGTCTAATTGTGTTTACCTTTTGAACTTTCAAGCTAATCTCAAGGGATTTGGTCAAAAAGAAATATCAGCATTTAGGAAGGGGGAGAGACGTTTCCTTTCCAAAAAG
The DNA here is from genome assembly GCA_032362345.1 of Sandelia bainsii. NCBI lineage: Eukaryota > Metazoa > Chordata > Actinopteri > Anabantiformes > Anabantidae > Sandelia > Sandelia bainsii. The sequence goes on from JAUMHL010000005.1 coordinate 6,596,606, forward strand.
CTTTCAAATATTCGGTACAACCTCAACAAGCACCACACCCTGGAAAATCCAGGAAAAAATATAAGTGCAAACGCAGGAGCATCAAGCACTCCTCATGCTTCAGGAACTTTCACACTCATTAAAATAAAATTCAGACAAAGAGTCTCTAACCTCAGATATGTCAAAGTGGAAATCCAGAGTTTTCCCAGGCAAGGCCTTAGAGGAGCGGTCCCAGACACGGCTGATGTCTTCATAGGAGAGGTCACTTTGCAGAGATGAAGGCTGAACCAAACTGGACGATCGAGAAACCACCAGTTTTAAGATATTCAGTGCTTCCCTCCAATGGACAGTCTATGATCAGCACAAACGAACAAACAAAACCACATGTTTAGGAGCAAACCCACATGTCTTTGTGTGTTTCAATGTATTGTGGTTCTATGTGGAAACAGAGGTGTTTTGGCAGATGCCTTACAATAGGAAGGTAAGAGAAAATGGATTCAGTGTGAGAATAAGTAGAAGCTTAGCCTGCGGCAGAAAGGCTGTTTATAGTTTGGGTGTGTCTACAAATGTACTGTGCTGACACAAGACAGCCTTTCCCGTTTTTTTCCCATGAACAATTCTGAAAGGAACAAGGAACATTCTTACTCAAAGCATGATGCCTAAAGATTTCCATTGATCACATTAGATGTAACTTATCCATGTTCCTCTGTTACCACGGAAATATCCCCAAAATACACAGTTATTAATTAACTAACTAACTGATAAGTGTTTTAAATATGTACTGTAAGTGCATCTTGGAAATCACCTGGACAAATTTTTCAATTGTCTTGAGCACCTCCATGTTGAAGGGTTTGGCTTGAATTCCACTCAGGTCCATGTGACTCAGGAGGCTGTAGATGATTTGTAAAGTTGTCTGCTGCATACTGGGGAGACCTTTCTCCAACAGCTGTTCCAGCAGAATTAAACAACACTCAATTTATTTAGCACTTTTTGAGAAGCTAAAATATGAATAATTACTGCACAACCTTTTAACTGCAGCACAATAAACATATGATCAGCTAATATGGCTGCACAAACCTCTGCCATATAAGTGACAAGGTTGAGGGTGATGTCTGAGAAGGCTTCATGAAGATATCGACACACCACGTTGACCCAAGAAAAGCAGTCTCGTGTGTACGAGTGTGTTTTATACAGAGTCATGACATGAGCAAGGTTGGAGAGCTTGACATTCTTCTCCTCGAGGCATACCTACACACAAAAAAGCATTAGCTTAAAAAATATGATTATCTTTAAGTAATAAAAAAGATAGCTATGTTAATAAAGGCAAACCTGAGCTATCCTCTCAGCAACCTCTCGACAGAACTGTGTGGGGGCATCAAAGTTCTGCACAAGATGTGGGAGCAGGCAGAGAACATTCAAGGGAAAACCTATTGGATACAGACAAATTAATTCAATTTTCCATATAAAAATCTACACTTTGACAAATCCTTTAAACGGCAGCTCACTGAAATTTAATTTATGTAAGATTATATAGACACAAGGTTATAAAAATTTATTTTCTTTAAGTGTTTTCCTATAAAATTCCCTGAAATTTACTCAGACTTAAAATGTAAGAATATCAAAATTCTTAACATCTGCCTATCTATCCATCTCCACAGTGTACCTATAGCTTGTGATGTGTCCACTACAGGCACTCGTGACACAGGCGTGAGTTGGCAGAAGAGCTGGAGCGTGAGGTCAGTGGTGGGCACGGAGGTGAAGCCTTTCAGCAGCTGCTGCTGCAGTCCACTAAAAGTGCTCCATTTAAGCTGGTTCTGTAGTTTCTCCAGCTTCTCCCTGTTCTCCTGCTTGTCGAGCGACATGTGGCTCAGCAGCTTATTCAACAGTCTCAATGCCATCTGATACTCAAACTCAAAGTCTGACTCCATCAGGGACACTGCCACCCAGAAAATGGTGGCCAGCAGGTTGCTGGGGTGGTTGATGTTTGTTGGGTCAGTGATGTTGTCTTTGGATGAGGACGAGCTGTGAGTCTTGACTAACAAAACCTGCTGTTCACAGGCTTGGATACGGTCCAGCGTAGCACTGCGAGGTGGATCAGACCACCTGTCCGCCTCGCCAAACTTCTTGGGGACAGAAGAGCTTCTCTGATGTCTGCTCCCCTCTTCTCTTCTAAGATTGAGCTGACCTGTGCTCTTCCTGTTGGACAGTAGCTTTAAACTGGTCACAAAATCTGGAGAAGAGGCTCTGGAATTGAACAAAAAATAAATTAACGTTAACAATAATAAATTTAAGTAAACAAAAATACCTTCTTTAAACATACATACGTGTAGAGACGACACAAACCTTGTCAAGATAGCCATGAGATCATTGTTTTTGAGACATTCAGCCAAGTTATCCACCACAGACTCCAGTGTGAGTAAGACTTCCAACACATAGCCCTTCAAGAGAGAAAAAGGCAGAACTGTACTACAGGCATTTGAAATTGAAAAAAATGCAAGGAAGAACCTCCCTATCCCTAAATACCTAAACATATAACTTATTCTTTTTTTAAATTCTTTGATGTCCACAAGCACATGTGCACATACAGGGCACTAACCTGCACTTCTTCTCCATGTTCACCAACAACTTCCACTAGCCTAGAGAGCAGGTCCGACACACCATGGGCAGAGATAGGCTGATGGAGGGCTCGAAACACCTGGAAGGAACGGCCAGCATAGTGGCGTGACGAACTGCACAAGGCCGTCTGCAGTGCCACGTCACTGAGCTGCTGCTCCAGGTGGAAATCTAACAAGGGCAGAGAGAAGAGGATGCAAACTGAAAATAGGCATTATTGAGTGGTAAAGACGGGGTTATGTAGTATAATTAATAATTACTTATAAGGATACAAGGGTTACCTGACTTGGACTCTTTGAACACAGATACCACATGACGCAAAAAGTTTGTGAGCTGCCCAGTGCTTTTTGAGATTTGATTCTTTGGTGAAATGTCTTCATGGCACCACAATGGTCCGTGCGCCCTATGAAACAACAGTTTATAACTCACTAACAACACCAACGACACTCATTATATTGTCAGCAATTAGATGATGGCTGTGCTTCAGTTCAAGTAATGTCCACACGTACACTGTAATGTTTAAATAAAATCCTAAACATTTTGAGCGATTTTTGCAAATTACAGTTTCATTTGAATTCTCAATGTGTACAATCATTATTCAAATGTGTTATTTAAAAACCCACTCCTCTCCTATGGTAATTAACTGCACTATGCACATAGCACCACTAGGTGGTAATCTCTATCAGAAATATGAGAAAGTATATTAACGGAACAGAAGACTATTTCTGACTGTATCTGTAAAACGTTTATGGTGTATAACATGCATTACTTGTGTAAAAAAAAACTTCCAGGTGTCCTTTACATCCTGTAAGTAAAACTAGATTTTCTGTACTGCTGCAATGCAGGTAACTACATATCAGCATTAGTACCTTGTGGTTAAAAACTCAGTGAGTTTGTTAGTCTTCTCATCCATTTTATTAGAGGCCATCAGCTCCTCCACACCCTGTGAAATTTCAGGTAGGTTGCTGTTGCTACCTCCCAGGCTCAGACTGGATGATGTAGAGGAAGAACTCAGACCAGAGTCCAGCACAGGAGACGACTGATATTCCCTGAGAAAGTCAAAGCCTCCTAAAAACAACAGAAGAAGAAGACGTGTCATCACAAACAGGTTACAGATGTTCATTTGGATGTTTGATTTTCACCAATATAACTGGCAGGAGTTATCATAAGAGAAGCATACCTCCACTGCAGTGTTATTATTTTGAGGTATTCATGTAAAATCACTATTATAAGAATACAGGTTGAATTGAAATGGATGAATAGACAAAGAAAACTCTGGACATTTCAAAATGTCTAGACATTTGAAAAACAAACCATTGACAGGGGGAGGAGGGGTGCCAAACCAGCCTATCCAAGCCTGAGCAGATGGCCCCAATTTGGGAGGATAAAAATAGCAGAATGGAATGCTTTAATCAAGACCTTTGATGTCCTCTGTGCTCAATATTGCTTTTGGCACAGTGTCCAAATATTTTCTCCCCAGATAAGAAACTTATCTATTCTCTGAAAGGAACGCTATAAAATTCCCCCCTGACGCTTTATGTTTATCTTAGCCACAGAGAAGAGCGATGTGTCAAATGCCAAGCTGCTCTGACAACTGTACACAGGTCTTCCTTAACCTTTTAGAAAAGTGTAAATATTTTTGCAGTTGAGGCAATGCATGCACACAAGTATGACAGAAGTATATATTTTTACCTGAAGACAAACATTCTGACTGAAGGGTTGGTTTGCAGGTGAGGGTCTTGGTGCTGTTGATCTCACGCGCCTGCAGTAAAACGGAGGCGATGGCCTGGAAGTTGCTGTTACACGACAACTTGATGAGCAAGTGGAGGAGGAGACGCTTGCTGTGCTCGAATACCTCGGTACGGTAGTGATCCATGCCTTAAGAAAGGAGCAGACCGGTCAATTAGAAGCTCTATTACAGTGTGTTGTTCGTTATACACAAACAGAAGACTAAGTTCCCAGTGAATTTATCCTACGTTACTTTAGTAATAGTATTTAGTACAAGTACAAAGTATGGATGAGGTTGTATAGTGTAAACTCACCCAAAAACAGGGCATGGAGCAGTAAAGGAAGATGCATGGCCCAGTCCTCTCTCACACTGTGGTCCACCACCATCTCTGTCATGAAGATGACTGCTATGTTACACCTGTAAGAAACAAAAACACATCCTGTAAATGTGACTCTCAGTTAAATATAATACACTTTTAAAACACAGTAAAACCAAATCTAATCCAAAAACCTGTAGTGTGCAACATCAAAATTCAGTTATTAAAAGTCACAAAATTTTAAACTAGACTCACAATCAGTGTCAGCATGAGCATATTTTGTTTGCAGCAGTCTAACCTGTGCAGTGGTCCTCTGGGAGTAATGGTCTCTGGCAAAAAGTCCACTAGTGGAGCCCAGCATCCTCCATTCAGTGGCATGGGCAGAGGATGGGGCTGGTTGGTCTCAATAACAACGATCAGCCAATCAGCATATGGTGGCAAAGGTTCACCTACACGGTTACAGAACATTATAGCGTTTACATTTATCCCACCTGACAACAAAAAATAAGTTTGTCGATTCTTCATAGCAGCATGTGCAGCATGTGGTTAAAACTATATACAATATAACATCATAGAAGAAGAACTCAAATTTGAAGTGTACTTGTCAAAAGGGTATTTCAGGATGCTTTTCTTTGTCGGGTTTTGTATTCACATTAGTCTGCAGAACAAGTTCAGCCCAAGAGGGTGTAACAAGCCTGTTTTTGGGTCACTGGCAGAAGTGTAGAAGCCCTGGGCTTGACTTTTATTTCAGTGCCAGTTCTCACAGAAGCCTTTTAAGAGCCCCAGGCCACTCTGCACTGCTCATGCATTATCAATGACACCATGCCAATCTCCATCTTACCCTCCAACCCAGACTTTGTATTCCACTCTCACCAGACCATTACAACCACAATTTTTCACAGAGTCTGGTACAGAAACACACTCACTCTTATCATCATCGTAAGATCCTCCTGAGCTGTTACTGTAGCGTGACTCCAGCCGGTTGTGCGCTCGCATTAAGTGGCTAAGCCTGTGGTGATTAAAAAAAACATCATAATGGGTCTTACATTAAGCACTGAGTACTGAGTAAAGCTTAAAGATCTTATTGCCTGTTGTACCTCTCATCATTCTCCTTCACAGTCTTGGTATCATCTGTGTCAGGAAAACTTTCCTGGCCTGCAACAACAGTATTGTTGCTGGATGTGGTGCCTAGAAATCGACCAAAAGATAAATAAGTGTGTTTTAGAGTACGTTAAAGGAAAGCCAACTGAGCATGGTCTATAATACAGTGCTTCACATTGACCAATGGGATCTGACCACATCAATAATAGTTGGTCATGTAGTGATTCCACTGGAACATGTGGGGTTTCCTGCTTGGCTGATTTTTCCTTATAAAAAAACAATAAAATTTCTTTTCGAAATTTATTCTGTTCACTGAGACATACAATAGTTAAAAGATACCTGAAGCGGCTGTGGAGGCCTTGCTTGTGGCAGTGAAGCGATAGAAAGGAGGGCTATCACAGTGTTGCACAACAGGGTTGACTGGATCTGTTTGTTGTAACTCAAATAACAACTCCTCCATGGTTTGTATGGTGTTGTTCCGGCACAGATTGATTACCACCTTCTTGATCTGAGTAAATATATCACAGAATATCCGTGAGAAAACGAAGAGAGCAAACAAAATAGCTACAGAACATTTTCCAGTGGGTCTAAATGATATAGCTTACATATGGCAGGAGGGTGGTGTCACTGCTTACACCACATAAGCTGATGAGAAACTGCAGTGTGGTTCTCAGATTGTGGCTCCACTTCACATTGCTGACTAAAGCATTCCATGCATTTTCCATTTCTGGTCCAGGTATATCATCACCATACTGGCAAAAGGGATTAAAAAGTCGTATTAACTGCCTTTGACTTAGATTACCCACGCACTACTTCATATCATTTCCCCATCTTGAATTTACCTTGGCAGTCATGTACATGAGGTTATTGAGAACCATAGATGTGGCTTGTAAAGAGCCCCAGCCAGTACCCTTCAGTTGGTGGGATGAATCTGTGCTGGTCGTCCGACTAGAAGCATCATAATCTGAGGTGCAAGGTGTGAAGACTGGCAGTAGCAGGCCACTATCCACCAGCTCAATGTTACTGAGCCAGGGCAGGAGGTAGGTTAGCATGATCTGCCTTCCATTGGGATGAGTGGTGGGAAACCTCTGGCTAACCTCTGGAACAAGAAGACAGAAGGCAATACTGACATCAGAATAGCATCAGTGGGCACTGTGGTGTTTATATTCTACAAGGATATCCAACACATATGGTATACTCAGTTTCACCATAATTGCCACTTTAATCCTGATTCTCATATGAATTCAACTTAAACTGGGGGACTCCCTTAGTCAAGTCAAGCTCAGTATTTCTGTGGTAAGAGGGAGCATCTATAGATAAAGTGTCTGGGTAGTGGGAGAGGAAGGCGTGCGCAGAGTGAGCAGTATTTAGTGGGATACCAAGAGAAGATGACAAGCCTGTGAAAGTACTGCAGAAAGGCTGAAATACCATGGCTAACCCTACTGTGGCCACACACCGAGCACACATTCAACACAAACAGCTACCTGAGAACAGAGGAAGTGTGAGTTCAGGGTACATCCTGGCCAGCTGGCTGGAGAGCTGAGGCAGGGAGACACTGTACAGAGGTGGCAATGGACCATGGGTGCCGTAGAGGATGCAGTTTGACTTCTGCTCGGCAATCTTCTTAGAGTATACAAACAATCTGGCTTCAAGAATCTGCTCAAAGAAAGAGGAGAAAGGTGTCCTTTAGACTGTAACCACACTAAACTAAAGTGCCTTGAGATGATTTTTGTTATGATTTGGCGCTATACAAATAAAGATGAATTGAATTGAATTAAACTACACAGCAGCTCAACAAGCTGTGGTCAGTTTTCTCACCTGCATTAGCTGCATTGAAATCTCATAGATTTCTCTGTTGGTGTCTGATGCCTTGAAGAGCACCAGATTCAGCAGTGTTACTAAATCACTTGGATAGTTCCTGCTAATAAAGAAAGACAGAGAGAAAATAACTACACACCAACCACATCATGCTTAGGTTAATGTTTCTGATATAAAGCAGCAGGAGAAAGGCCAACTTCAGATAAATAGTGGACTCTTTAAGAGGATTAGCTGAGGTGAGACTTTAAAGACTTAGCTAATTTGTCAGTAGTTTCCTTCTTACCATAGGCAAGAAATCTGGTGATCCAGAGAATACGGTGTCTAATCAAATTAGGCAACTTGCCAGTTAACTGCACATCACAGAAGTGTATAAGCTTAGACTAACTCTATCTCAAAGGTGCTGCTGAGATAACCATGACCTGGATGACTGAGAATCTTCCCAGACGTTTACCACAAACTCATACAAAAAGAAATATAAAACTGAATTGTCCCTGATAAAAACGACAAAATCTATGTGCATAGAGATCTGATCTTAGCTAACTGAAAAGATAAAACGGTTTTGTTTGAGATTTTGTACCTGCTGCCACAGACTGTAGCAATGGCTTTGAAGCAGCCTGAGGTGAGCTGGCAGGAGCCCGTGTAGCAGCGGTCCACAGCCCAGCTGAAGAGATTGACCTGGTCGGCATTGAGTTCCAGGAGCAGGATGACGACTTCACAGCCAAGTTGATGGACCTGAAACAAGAGAAGATAAAGCACAACACAGACTTTTAGGAATCTTTTTTCAAAGGATCTTCAGTATTGCCAATTTTTATGATTCCATTTTACTTCTGTCACACAAAAAAGTTAACGTTATTCCTCAAGCAATGCAATGAAAACAGGAGGACTCAAAGTCTATTTTGTCATGGAAGAATATGTCAAATAAACATGCAGGCATTTTGTCTTTGAACACAGTAAACTGAAATATCAGAAAATATCAGAAACACTTATTTTTTAAACAAAACTCTCTTTCATTATTTGCCAGCACTCCTGCAAGATAATACTGAGCAGTTGGCAACGCAGTTTTATGAAGCAGGATTCAGCAAGCTATCAGGGGGCTTTCTGGGTCAACCTTTTGTTTAAATGCAACTTGGTGGTAAAATATTGGCTACATACCCGTTGATCCTGGCAGGCTAGTATATTATCCAGCCACTTGTAGAGGTAGCCGTCTGGAGAGAGGCCAACGTTATCAAACACAGGCCCACAGCACAGCACAGCAGACATGGCCTGAAAGAGCAAGCATCAGTCAACAAACCCCACATGTTAAAGCTTTTAATACTCAAGATAAACTTATTCATAGTTCTACTCTTTCACTTTGCCTTGGAATTCCTCTGCTCCATCCCCAGATTAGTCAGTCATCACAAATCAAGGAGAACGCGGTAAAAAGTTTTCAGTCTCACTAATCTTTAACATCTGACTTAGCAGTGGTGTTTCTGCATTGGGTAACACTTCACATAACTCACTCTGTTAGAAGTAAGTGCATGTTGAGTTCCCAGAATGTCATATTATGTGATATAAAAGTGCAGTGCTCATGTTTTCCAACCCACAATGTCTGTCGATTCCTAAAACCTAAATATAGAAGTAGGATGAGAGATGAAAAACTCTAATTTTGGTGAACCCAGGAGTTTCTGGATGGAGCACTTGTTCAATACTTGCTGTGCAGGAGAGCGTGTACTTAAATTTGTATTGTGTCTCCACATAGAACAACAGAAGCACATAACAGAAATATTTTTGACTAGCAGATAGAAAGGGAGGATTTTCTCTAATGCAGCATGAAGCTGGGATTTATAGGTTCGGCTCATAAAAGCGATTTTCAACACTGCTTTCATGCACATTAAAAAAGATGGCAACATGCCATTTCAGAAATTATTGTTGCTAACAAATTGCACATTTGCAAAGAGAATTTATCTTTGAGTCCTTCAGGCTTTTGTCAGTCTCATGCATGTCTCACAAGTATGGCATCTCTTTGGATTAGTGAAGAAAAGGTCTCATGTTGCAAATTTAGTCAAATGAAAAAATATTGCTAAGTGCATTGTAATATTTCATGGAATACTGCATGTATCAAATGTTTGTGTCCATCCAATAGCATTCACTTTGCAGTTTTTCAAGGCTTTGAAAACAAGATGGCTCAGTCTGCATACCAAATAAAACAATGCATTACGAAAAAATAACAAAGTACACCATGATATTCATCAATTTTCACTTCTGTAAGTGACAGTGGTCACATGGGGACAACTTGTGGAGTCAGATTAATGAGTTGAAAAGATACACAAAACATATTCTACTCTATTATTCTACTGTAGATAGAGGATACATGTAGATTTATTCTGCACTTTTTCCGAAATGTATACTTTGTAAAGTAAGACCAATCCACTACAAAGAGACATGACCCTCTCCAACAATAATTAGGCTGTAATATTAATATGTGTAAGAGCAAGTGGAGGTCAACAGATTGCAAAAACCATGTTTACCTTCAGGGCACAATATTGATATCTTGTGATCTGGTGATTCCTGTTACTGTAGCGGTCCAGAGGGGTGAACATGATGCTGAAAGGGCCGGCCCACTGACTGAAGAGGATGAAGAGGTGATGTCGCAGGCTTTGCTGTGGAAACAGGAAGCGCCTGTGGTGCACTGGGGAGGGAGATGAATAAGACTGTTATAGGTTTGCTCATTGAGAGAATGAAGTCAGTAAAAATATAGTGTCTTAAACTCTTCTCTAACCACAAAAAAATATTATTATGACAATAATGTGTTATTGTCCCTTGACAAATCATTAGCAGTTCAGTGAGGACTTGTGCATGCTTGGCAACCCATGACTCATCACCTGTCCTTGTCGGCTCTGTCTGTAAGCTGCACTATTTTTGGATCTATTACACTTGGGCTACATCCAAATCAAGATCAGTATCAAGGGAATTGTGCTGCATAAGCTGTGCTAACCCCAGCCAAATGGTAGCCGTTTATATAATTCACCCAAAAATAGATGAAAAAGACAGATCGTATTAGGTGTCCATATAAAAGAACTGCAAAACACAGAGTATTTATTCAGTAATTTATCAGTCTGAGCTGCAGCATTGTTAGTAACTGGCTTGACGACAAAACAAAAAGAATCTTTTCTAATGACCTGGTACACATTGGATGAGGTTGGCCACCATGGCACTGAAGTGAGCTCGAATGTCCTTGAGGATTTCTGCATCTTTGTCATTCTCAGCTTCCAGGAGCATCCGGGTTAGATCCACATACTCCATGAACAGAGCGCCCATGGCGAGGGTGTCACGTTCCAGAGCTCCGTTTGTACTGTGGGATCACAAAGACAACAGAGAGACGCCCAGTGAAGAAGTCACAAACCAAACAGTAAGTTGTAGACAGTATTAACTTCTTACTAAACAACTGTTAAAAACCATTGCATTGTAATAGTTAATCATGATCATTATATAGCCAAGGGATATTTTTGTGAATTCTGTTTGTTGTTGAGCACTCCTAAGTGTGATTCTGTCCAGTGTGGGGTTGTGGTTTGTGTTTAGTGCCACACTAACCTGTCACTGATGACACCTGCATCAGCCAGCAGCTCAAAGATCCGTAACAGCTGCAGTCTCAGAAGATCTCGCCGCTCACGACGCTTTTTGTTCTAAAAAACAAGTAATTAAGAGAATTTTATGGTAATAATATAATCTATCATTATTTTTCTGATACATGCCAGCTCTCTGGTAGAGTTACGGAACACATTTTGCTTGTGCTGTGCACTGCACTGTAAAAATGATATGACCAACCTCAGGTCTTCTTTCTAATGCCTCTTTCATTAGGGGATGTAACTCCTCCACAAGTTCCCTGTTTATGGACAGTAAACGTTGGGTTAAATGTTAAATACTTTATCGCAGTTAGTGTAAATATCTAGTTAAGATGACAGAGCTAAAAAAGCTGATTTCTAGGAAGACGATGCAGATGTAAATGGCAACAGGGCAACATTCAGCTATAATCCTCTGTTCATCTCCACTTTAGATCCACACATATACAGGTTAACATCGACTTTAGTTTTGTAGAAACAAGTGGATTGTGCTCTAATTTCCTTTTGGCAACAATAAAACAAAGCATCATCAGCCAAAAACCTATCACACTATGGTACCATACAGGGAACTAATCATCATTTATAAGAAATAATTTAGTTTAAAATTGGTTTGTTGAGAGAAAAAGTAAAAGAGTAGAACATGCTTTTCTTATATACCTGAACACAAGTGAATTGGTGCGACCAAAGCCCAGAACTAATGACTCTGTCAACTCGATGCTCTCTGCCCTCATCAGCGGGACCAACTGCTTCAGAAGCCAAGCCACAGATGGACTCCCGATAACCTAAAACATCAAATGCCAATGGTTGAGTCAGACAAAGAAATGTCTCATGCTGCTTGAACAGCACTAATTACACAGTGTTGCATTGACATATATGTACAGTTAAGAATATATCAGCTTCCTGTTCCATTCATGCAAAGATAGCTGCTGTGTAATTTGATGCTTTAAGTTTCGGTGTCAACAAGCTGCATGTGAACACCTAATCCTGGAGACACAAAGCACTGGGGGAATTAATAAGACCAGAGGACGGGGAGGCAGCTACCTTGTTATCGTAGCTGACACCGCTGTCAGGTGTGGCAGTTGTGATCTCAGGTGTCGATGCTCTCAGATGACTGGGGCTCATGATACTGGGCTTGGCTACCCCAAAGCAAAGGATCAGGTAGTTTCTCCACAGGGTTACGTAATTGTCCCCACTGCCAGAGGTGCTGGTCTTCTTTGCATATACTGGGTTACTGGTGAATCATACAGAAAGGAAATATTTTTAGATTCTTATTTTTAGATGTGCTGTTTTTAACAGGGCTTCGCAAGGAGGAGTTTTTAAATGCACTGGGGAACTGGTGACTAGGTTGCTATTCTAAAAACAGGAACGCTAAAAAGGGATGTAAAGAGAATGGAAAATAGAAGTGTCTCATGCTCCCTGTTGATCTCACTGCAGCAACTGAGGACACTTACTTTGGGTCTACTAGGGGCATGAGCATCTGCATTCGAGTGAAAACGTAGGGCCAGGCGTAGCTCAGGGCTGTGGCACAGTGCTTGGGCAAGTTGTCTTGTCGAAGGAGGCTGTACACACACAACACCCAGGGGTCCTTCACAGATTGGGCAAAGATCCACACATGTGAGGGGCTCCTGATGTCATAATGACTGTTGACGAGCAGTGCGTTCCACTCCACGAGCCACTGAAGGTCCACGTGGTGGCCAGCTGGCAGTGCAGCCTGCAAACAAGCAATTGGCAGGGCTCAGTGAATTACATATCTAACTCCACTTTGAATTGACGGAGTTGACACAACTAATTAGCATCCTACTTTTCTGTCTGGAATTTGAGTTAAGTGAAATGAACCCACTGTGATATAAACTCTAGGAAAAATACCAGCAGAAGTAAAACATATGCAAATAAACTGCAGACAGACAGTCTCTTGACTGAGACTATGAGTTTAGTTTGGTGCTGAGCCACAAAGTGAAGCTACACAAACAACTTACTGTGTCAGAGACTGCAATGTTGACGAAACTTTCCAGGATCACAGGGCTGAGCTGGTCCATAATCTCTATCATTGGTTTATCATCATCCTGCAGTTGACAAAGTATGAAATCATAATCTGTAAACTAAAAAAGTAAAATCTGAGTAATCTGAGTTTAGCTTTCTTTCGTTTTTACCTCAGACTGCCCGATGATCATAAAGAGACTTCGTATCTCTTTGAGTATAGCAATGGCAAGTCTGCGGGTGCTTAGCTGACAGGAGCAGAGCAGAACAAGAGCCAGCCCCTCAACAGCATGCAGCACAGTGGAGTGAGGACCTTGCTCTGCAGGTATCTTCAGACTGGAGCTAGTCTTCAGAAGCTGTAATATGAACGAAACAGAATGAAAGTTGATTTTACGGTTGCATGATTAAAATGAAATCTTAGTACATTGGGTTTCTACTTCTACAACAGGTTTTTGTTGCAAGTGTCAGGGCATTAGGAATCAGAAGTGCAAAACGAAACAAATGACTCAAAATGAAACCAGTCATTCCTGCTTGTTAAAGGCACAAAAATATGTCATAGTGACACAAAGGTGTGTACCTCTGCAGTGTGTATTTTGGCAGTGTCATAGCTCTTCCCTGGGGCAGCCTGGGCTAATTTCCACTGTGTGAGCAGTTGCAACAGCAATTTGAGAGACGTATCTAACAGTCCCTGGTGAGTGTCTTGGACCTCACGCAACAGGAAGTTAGTGAATCCAAACAGGACGTCGTCACGCCAGTCAGAGAAATCCACCAGCAGACTTTGCAAGGAATTCTGGGCTATGAGTCTAAGCTCGTCATCCATGTGGATAGTCAATCTGACAAACAAGATAAAAAGAATGAAAAAGGTATTATAACAAAAATAGGTCTTATTTACCACCAGAGTGTAGGTTTTATTTCACTTCAATTTAGCCTGCATTTGTTGGCCTTTTTGTCAGTGTAGCGGTCGTATCTCGTAAAATAAGATACGTTGTCTGAAACACATGAAATGTAACTCAGGCTTTTACCATGAAAAAGTAGCTGAACCAAAAAACAATGACTCTGAGTTCATATTACAGTATACGTAGATTTCAGTGTATTGGGTGGATTCTTAAAGGATCTAAAACAGAAAAAGTTTATATTTGCATATTACATTGCTTGTAACCTAATAAAAAACAGAAAGGTCCTCTGTTGACAGTACTACTGGGAGGCATGTTAATGATGCATGAACAGCATATGAAAATAACAATATACTGTAGTGGGCTCTAAACAAAACATTAAGTTGAAGACCAACTGGGGTAACAGGAAATTACATTATTACCCTTCATGGTATTTAGAAATCTGTCAACAAGTTTGGAATTTTTCCAAGCGCTCCATGTTCCACAAGATAGCTGATTTACCGAGACAGCAGGTCTATGAGCTCTGGCTTGGACATCCCGTCAGGCAGGATGCGAGGAATGGCGGCAACACATGTCCTGAACAAGTCGATCTTGGGTTTCCTTTCACCACTGGAAATCAGATTTTAAGATTACGTAGCTGCAAACGTTTTCTTAGTGTAAACTAATTAAGCACTGTGACTAAGATCTGATTTTATTCAGAGTTAATCAAATTAGAGATAAATTACTGATATTACTGGAACTATATTTCACATATTTCTGCTGAGTCACATGGAGCTTTCAGTTTTTCCAACTTTAAATATTTTACCAGCAAGGATGACAGAGCAATGTGCGCACATACGTGATCATGTCCTCAGGCTCCTTGTTCAACATCTGAGCATTAGTCATCATCATGCAGCGTCCCACCTCCTTGTCCAAGTGCCTGAGGATGTTGTCAATAGCCTTCCGCACATGAAAATAATACTGTGACATCCCTGTAGGAGAAGATGGAGATAAAACTGTTTATGTTTGTAGCAGTCATCTGTAAATGTCCGTCTAATTCAAATCTGATGCTTGAGGCTGTTTGAGTCTACAAACAGGACATTTTCAACAGGCCTAAACACAGAGTCACTCACCAATGACTTTGGCCTCCTCATCTGTCAGTGTTTTGCTCAGGTATGTCTTCTTCACTCGGAGTGTATTCCCAGAGGGCAAAGTGCAACCAGTGTTAGGCATGGGAGGCTCGCCATCCTTCTGCTGCAGTTTGTCGGCTACGACTAGGAATGCTCTCAGACCAATATTCATTCTCTGAACAGAAAAAGAGCTTTAAGTTTAGCTATATATTATCAATTTGAACAAATGAAACACCACTACACAAGAAGAGATTAAATTGTACCAGCAGGTCCTACAGTACAGGAAGTTACATGGCAACAGTAGATCATTAAAGGCACCATATTCAATAGTTTTGCGGCAACACAAATGAGTGAAATGCTGTTACACAACGTACAGTGGACGAATCTAATTAACTATAATTACTTTTAGGTAATTTAATTATAATCACATCTACTTAAAATATAATTATTCTATAAGCACCACATGAACACTACACTATAAAGGACTGTTACGGCACCTCATCATATTCATTGTCTTGTCATTACATGCTGCTACATTACTGTCTACATTACTGTTATATTACTCTGTTTACATTGTTGCGTTATCATGCACTTTAACTCCACATTTTGCACACTGTACATATGCTCTACCGGAACTGCTGCTACACTTAATTTATAACTTAACCCTTACTATTTAAAAAAACTAAAAAATTTAATTTAGACTGAATTTTTACCTTTAACTTGTGCTCTTTGTTTAAGTTGTACTTATTTTTACTTTATTTAGATCCAGGGTTTAAACTTTC
>JAUMHL010000005.1:6612621-6632660 GCA_032362345.1 Sandelia bainsii
CGGTTCAGGGTGCATTTCACTGCGTGTTGTACTTGTATAGCTATGCATGTGACAAATAAAGAATCTTGAATCTTGAATGTTGAATACGTACCTCTGGATTAAGACTAAAGGCTTTTGAGGGCTTTCCGACACTAAGGAGGTCAAAGATAATTTCTTTCATGGCAAAATCAAGTCGTTCCTGTAAAAAGTAAGAAGAAAAAATAGTTTAATATAATTAATGTCAAGAATGTAATGCAATATTGTATATTGGTTTTAATTGTAAATCACATGAAAGTGCAGCATATCACAGTATAGTGTTTACCTGTGCAATAAACTGTATGATTTTGACAAAGATATTGAGAGGCATGTCTCTTGGTACCACACTGCGAGATCCTTTGGGGAAAAGCGTTGTTACAATGGTGTTGAGGCGACTGTGGACACAGAGAAAACAACACTTTACAAAGACTCCTTGAAGAAGCATTTAAAACGTTTTAAATGGCAGCGCAAAAGTACACAGAAAGCTGTTTTGAACAATACTCCAAAGTTAAAAACAAAGTTTATTTTGGGCCTATTAAACACATTTAAAAAGTCTGGCTTGACCCGTTTGGGATTCCTCATGTGGGCTCAAGCTCATAATGTCCATAAACAGCTGATAAACCTGTGGGCCACCAGCACTGAGAATCTGGTGTGAGCTGACCTTATGAATGTACTCTAGTGTAAGTACATAGAGAACAGAGCATTCCTCTTTCTCCAAACAACAATAAAACCAGTGCCAAGGATGGAGGGTTTGGCATAAACCTGCTACTTAAATTAACCTCTTTGTTCTTCCCTTAAATCTAGAAATATTTTCACAAATATTTTTAGTATCAGCAAATGTGTTTTAGTCAGTGGCCTTCATCAGCTTCTCACAGATATTTACTGATACATAAATAGACTGTAGAAAGTATGTAAAGAAACATATTAATTGAGTAAAAACCATAAAAGCAGTCCACATGTCTACCTCTCTGGCTGGCTTTCTACATTATGCCAGGTGTTAGAAGATATTTACCCCTGGGTTGCGGTGTTGCTCTCGCACTTGATTCTGATCATGTAGACCCACAACAGTCGATACAGAGATTCCAGTGCAACACGAGCCATTTTAGGGTCTCTACTCTGTAATACAATTATATTTATAGAAACATAGTCAATGACAAACTCACTATGCAACAAATGGCAGCCTAAAAGTGACAGTTTAAAGTGTAAATTAACAGTGTAAATTAATTCATTAATTGTAAAATTGTGAGAAATGTTTTGTGCAACAGGGATGCACACACTATCCATATACTGTGGTCTTCTATGATAAAAAAAAAGTCCACTGTGGCCTGAAATAGACAGGCATTCCAGGTTACATTACCTTCAGATTTGACAGGCAGTTGTTAAGGAAGACATGCCATCTGTTGAGGAAGAACTGTTTCTGGCTGACACACAGCAGGCACGTCACCAACGGGTAAAAAGCCTGTGTAGTGAACAGAGAGTACATATCTTCTTTATCATACACTGTCATGTTAAAGTAGCTGGAGACTTAAACATCTGGTGAACTAGATATAAATCCTAAGGTTGTCCTTACAGTGGATAGGGGGAATTATGCATTATCTCTGAATCATATCTGCATAAGTGTAATTTATGCAAACCAGTTTTTCAGGACATGATCTTATTTCCTTGTGTTATGATTTTTACTGAAGATGCATTGTTAATAAAATGTAGCTTCCAGCCACAATTGCTGCATCAGGGGAAACTAAGCCTTAAAAACAAAACAAAAAAAAAAAAGTTCCATAGGGGTTGTTGTCTTTCCATTTCACTCTGAACTGCTGTGGTAAGTTGCTTGTTGAACACACTGTAATTAAAAGTAACATTAAATGCTCTTATATATATATACTGCAATGCTCCCATGCTCTTTTTTGAGCTTTAGCAGCCTGTATTCGTTTAATCCATTGGATGTCAATGTTGTAAGAAAACATTACACAAGAGTGACCTTGAAATGCTTGAGGATTCACACAGACTGCAGATGTCACAGCTACAGTATCTAAGCACGCAATAGAGGCTGTTTGAGTGAAAATGGAGCTTCACAAAAACAACAAGCCCAGCCAAGCACTGCCGATTTGTGTTCTGCAGAGTAACTAACCAGCGAGTGCTTCTTTCTGGTGGACAAGTCCAGGGTTGTGTCGTACAAGCTGTCCACAAAGTTCCTCAGGCAGGGTACATTGACCTCGTTCTTCACAGCCTGTGACAACATCACACATGGTCACATGACAAGAGCAGTGCTCTTTTCCTGTTTCATTTAAATACTGTATAATGAGTGCAACAAGTACTGGAGTAAAAAACATACTGCTGCAACAGGAACCAAAATTTCAACAAAGAGACCAGCCAATGCATGCTTAATGTCCTTGTCCTTGACTTCCAGGAAATACTGGGCGCATTCCTGCAGAAAAGAGAGAAGTAAATGGTTCAACGCACAATAAAAGTTTAGATAAGTCATAATTTACAATCCATGGAGAGAGTGTTAAGACAGGTTTTATCTTAGTTGTTTTATTTCTTTCTCATAATTCTTAATGTCTTTTATTTTCTCTTTTATTCTGAAGATGTTGCTATTTTATGTACCTGTAAAGCACTTTGGTCAACTGGGTGTTGTTTTACACGTGCCATATAAATAAATTTGATTTGATTTGATTTACCCGAGGTTAACAGACTTGATACTGTATGGTCAAAACCGAATGTATTCCACAAAGTGCGTGCCAAAGCTAATAGGAAGCACAGTCAAGGTCAAAGGGCAGCAAATCCTGGCATCACTGAGAATTGTTTGTACGTACATTTTATTCACAATGGTGATAATTATTGTTATTTGGAACCCATTCAAAGTACTAAAATATTATTGAGTTATTGAAGTAGTTTATACCTGCATGAACTGAAAAGAGGCTTCAAAATCCTCAACAGGATACATCTTAATTCGGAAGAACTTGACCCCCATGATAAGGCTAATGGTACTCTGCACTACATATGGACTCTGCTCTTTCTGCCGCAGCTCCTTTAGCTCTGTCATAAACTTCTTCTTCACAGCAGGAAACCTGAGAGAAAAAAAAAAAAAAAACACCAAATGAGATTCTATATAAAGACATGCCTGCATAACTCAGACAAATCCCAAATCAGCACTTCCACAAAAAAGTTCCTGCACTTGGGAGTCATGACATGGAGAGAATAAAGTGACAAAATATTCAACGTGCACAACTCCCTAAAATATCATCCCCTCATCTTACCCTCTATATGCAGACTGTAAGTCTGCGCCCTGTGATGTACTCCTCATCTAGCACCTGATCCCTTGCCCAAATTGAACCAGAGGAAGGATTCTTCAGCTGATCTATATTTAGAAGATAATTCATCATGGGAGCTCACGAGGATCCCTTAACATCTTCCTGTACTTAAATTAAGCTGTTTCTGCATCTCGATCATGTGAGTGCAAATTGCTTATTATTTCTACACACACAGAAACTACTTCTAAACATATTTAAACAGCATCACTGTCAACTATGACTCCTGTCTCAGTAACTTTAGTTTAAAGTGAAAGTCTTGAACTCTTTCTTCATTTCTTAACCCTAGAGAAAATTAAAGATTTCTATAAAAGCCTCTCAGTGAAATATCTCCTGTAGGAAATTAAGCAGAGCGCACTTTGGGTACGCAGGGTGCTCACCAACCATATCTTTATTTTAAGGGTTTGTTCCTTGTTGCAATGATCTGAAAAACTTCAAATAAACAGACATCAATTTCCAGTCCTAGTTTGGTGTGAAGGGGACCTGTCCAAAAGTGTGTTGTTCCTACAGTGTGTTCCAGTCTCTTGAACTGAGCAATGTTTGGCATCAGGAATGGTAACACACTATTATGATGTATCATGTCACGAAACCCCAACAGAGCAAAGAACAAAGATGGAAAAGAGAAAAAGCATCTAATTCAATTACATAATCATAGTCTTCTACTTACTTTGACTGGGCTAATACTCCTACGACTTCAGCATAGAGGTCTGCTACAGTGTGCATGTTGCCAGTGTTAGGACCATGATACCTGTGGAAATACAACATAACAAAAACCAAATATATTAATATATTACCAAGAAAATGAAGAAACCGTGCTGAAAAGACGAGATCTTACCCTTCTTTGTATCTAAAGTGCTTAAAGGCTAAATTAATTACTTCACTGACCAAACTGTCAAGGACTGGGTGGAGCGCCATCTAGTTAAGAATCAGGAGACATAACTGCATGAGAATGAATGTTGAAAAATAAGATATTCACAAAATATCAGTCACCTAAGTTTATTTTTCAGCAACAGTAAATAGTACCAAACTACTTGGGTGAGTTTTACTGTATATTAAAAAATAACAAAGTAGCTTTTGTGCAGCACAGAGTCAAGTTAAGTCACCTGTTTCAAAACTTCTATAAGTACAAGAGAGAAGATAAAGTCAATGGCTAAATCCCTCCTTTCAAGTAGATAGTCTCTCTGCTGCTCATCACTGTTAAGACAAGGAAAAACAAGAGAAGCAGGTTTGATATATTCTTACAGCGCAGTGAGTGTCACACTTGTTTCTTTACATTATCACTTTAATAATTCTCACTTTTTGGACCTGGTGTTGGCTCTTGGCCTGTATTCGTGCAGCTCCTCCTCGAGTCCATTTTGTCTTTTGTACCAGTCAAACAAAGTGCGCAGGATGGAGGGGAGACAGTACTCAGCCAAAGAGCTCATGGTGCTTATCAACTAGAAGAACAGGACATACATCGTGCAAATGAGTGTGTTTAGCAGTTCAAGTACCAGAGTGAGAGACAGCAATCAGTGCTTCCTTTGTTTATTTAAACAGCAATTTAAACCAAAAATACTACAACACATGATGATTAACTTTCAATTGTTTTCACTATTTCTACGCCTTTAAAATACAGAGAACTTAGACAAGAAGAGACAAGTTTAAAGTAAAGCGTTCAAGCCTAAATTAATAGATATAGATAGAATAAATAGATAAATAGAATAGATAAAATTTAAGGGTAAGCTGGTCCTCACTGGGACCGTGCATAGAGACAAGGTGCCCATGGTGCCTCCCTCAGTCTTGGGGGGAGGGAGAGGGAAAGGAAGGAACGGGTCGGGCACACAGGAAGGGAGGAGAGTCTGGCCGGGCCAGGGAACACAGCAAACCCTTCATTCAGCACGAGGCTGGAGAAGAATCCTGGCTCTGTGTTGCCTCTGAATGGCCTCACGCAGCAGCACAAGCACAACCCTGTGGCTGTGAATGGGCCTTCTCTGCAGAGCCACAGACCTGCTGGACACACCTAGTGCACAGTCAGTGCCAGCTTTCAAGGTAAACACTCCTACCCTTGACTGGATCTAAAAGACCTTTTACGATGTGAGCAGGGCTTTCACCCATCAGCCCTTTCACTTTACAGTGCATCATAGAGCAGCACTTAAGACTGACTTGTTTAGTTGGTCTATGGGACAGGCCACGCAGGCAAATGTTGCTTATTTATAAAATTGCTTGTAGGTAGTGATGTACAATAAAGATACAACTTATAATCATCAATTATCTAATAGTGTAATTAATGATCTAGTCAGTCAGTCTGACAGTCTCAGTGTTCTGTATTATTCTGCACTTACTTGGTCAAACTGAGGATCCTCTCCTCTCTGTAGTGACTTTGTTAATGGCTTCTCCTGAAAACACAAACAAAGAAGTCAGTCAACAACTTTTGTAGGTTTTTTTAATTGTTGAAACTTGAACTGGCAAAGTTCTTCAAGGTTTGATCATCACTCTGTTGAGCTCTATTCTCTGTCCGGAGTGTGAGGGGTATTTTTGAACAGGGACTCATTACAGCCCAGCTCATAAGAGAGCCATCAATCAGTCTGGTGCCAGGCATGAGCAGGCAGATATTAGAGATGGGACATTCATGACAGCTTCCATTATTACAGTCCTCCATCATCTCAGATAATGGCCTGAATGAAGGATTTAGGCTCAATGCTCTCATCTGTTACTGTAAGGCCAGTCCAGTAGATGGTTTCTTGACTTCTGTATGATCTCAGTTCTTATTAGTACAACCTATTTGTTAGTAAATGAAGACTCAATGGGTTTAGATGTGTATGTACTATAAAGTTCATCAATGAAATGACAAATTACAAATACCTATTTTTTTAAAAGTATTATTAAACAATTTTACTCAAATGATGTATCAAAAGACACAACAGTTACACTTCATTACTATGCTTATATCCACAATTAGTGTAAATGCTAAACCTACCATTACCACTTAATCTATCCTTGCATAAATCAAAGCATCTGCTTTCCTTCACCTTTTTGCCACTCTGCTCTTCCAGATTTGTCCCCCTGGTGTCTGTTAGCACATCATTTACTTGATACTTGCAAAAAAGCTAACTGTCTGATGTGTCTGACACTGACATTGCGTGGGCTGATGGTAATGTCAGTTTCCCTTCACTTGCAACTGGAACGCCAGCTAAGCCTCATGCTCTGATGGACCTTTTAGTTTTTGGACAAATGCTTGCATCTGAGGAGCCCAACTGTGCTGGCATGACAGAAAAGTCAATGCGTTGTGCACAAAGTTGGGTTTTAGAGTTTTTTTCTGTCCTTTATGGCAGCCTGACGCAGCAACCCTGTTTATATTCAGTCATCTCACAGGTTCACAGCATTTTTTTCACAATTTTGTCCATCTCTGACATCATATATTTGTCTTTTCCACTTTTGATTCTTTGATTAATTAATACTCATGGCACATTATTGAACATGACTGATTCTGTCAAACAAATTCACTTGAATGATGCGGATGAGAGGGACAGATAGCTGTGTGCCAATAATGACAGGGCAGGGCTGAAATAAAGAACTGCAGCCAGTTCTCCACTGAGAGGAAAAGCTGAGAGAGACACATCCTCCCTACAGTTCTCTGGGGGGGTAACGACGGGTTGCACACATTCCCCGCGGTAATTAACACGTCCCTGCAGACAGTAGCCGGTGACTAACATCTTTCTATAAATCACAGTGCCTAAAACTGGAGACCTGCTGTCCACAGCAGCCATAAGGAAATTCACAGTATATCACACCTGTACAATCTTCATAAAGGGTAACTAGTTGTGGTAAACAATGCAGTGTCTGACATAAAGCTACAGGTATAATGACTACTGCTGTGTTTGACCAGGAGTATGAGTTGTTCTGTAGTAATACAGATTTTATTTGACTTTAATTAGCACTTTTACGATACTAATAGTAGTACTGGGAGCAGGTGGTGAGTGGCACCCATATAAACACACAGAACAGAGCAGCTGTTGTTGATCCTACTGATCAGCTCCAAACTCCACTGGACAAAAAGTCTCTCAGAATCTTTAGCGTTTACCTTCATTTTTCAGGATATTCACATATTCATGCATCTTTGTCTTTGAGAGGCTAGAACAGACAAATATTTGGCATATTTGTTATAAAAAATGTTCTTTAAAAATGGCTGTAAATTTCTGTCAATCAATCAACAAATTGATTGTTTAAGCTCTAATTGGGAGTTTTTAAATTTCTAATTAAACCTTAACATGTGAGAGAAATGTGAGAGCTTAAGAGTCAGACATTTTTTCTATCTTTTAGACACAGATTCTTTCATTTTTCAAGCAACAATAGTGAAAAAACCTGCAAACATTCTCTTAAATGTGAAGATTTGCTAATATCACTGAAAACTGAATTACATTTAACATCAACACTGGCTGTTCAAACTTGAGGAATTTTCTCTACTTTGTGATGCCTTATAGTCAAATGAAGCATCCATAGTCAATTGATCAGCAATAGTTAAATGAGTTGATTAATTTAATTTAATTAATTATTTGGCAGATTATTAGAAAACATTTCATTTGACATTTCCATCTAATAATAATCCTCAAAAAATCAAATGAAGAATATTTTGGTCTTTTTATATCATTTTTATTTTATTATATTCTTACATTTATTTTACGTTTCCTCTGGTTACACCATCATGTTTTACAAACCTTAAAAGTTGTTTATCAGTACTGACCAGGGGTGTAAGAAAATATCGATACACTTGAATGTTGCAATGATATTTTTTGTTCTACTGTATCGATTCTAAAAAAAATACTGATTTGATTTTTAACTATAAGTTTACATGCATTTCTACATTTTGTCCCCAGGGCAGCTTCATGCTACCTTCTATGTGCTAATGGACCTTCAGCTGACAGCAATTAAACATGACAAGGTAGTTAACATCTCTGCCTCTGTGTGTGAGACTGAGTTGCATGCCCGAGGCCTTGACAGTAATATATCACTGACGTTTCATTAGCAGGAGTCAGGCTGCCTGTTGTCACAAAAACAGATCAGCATAGTACAAATACATCATAAATCAGGTGACACTTTCACTTTAAGGCCTTGTAAAGTATGAATTGAATTACTTTTGTACTACAGTATTTCTACATTTTTTCAATTGTTAGTTACATTTGGAAACTTCTTGAAGCATGGTTTGAAATTCATTACAAACCAGCTATTCTGTGCCTGTCCATGAGCCATCATGTCTGACCTTGTTACTGTGGTTCACAACTTGTGAGTCAGGACACCCACAAGGAGAAACAAGGTGATTAACTGTGCAGCAAATAATGAAAAAAATTAATTATCTTACACAAAACTAGCTAAAGACTTCTTCAATCATTGCTTTTTTTTCTTACCAAATTAATAATATAATTTAATATTGCTTAGGATAACTCTGTAAATGTTTACAAGCCTCTAAAGGGTTTCCAAGCATGAAAGGCTAGGAGGCACTGTAACAGAACACCAATGTCATGACCTCACTTCCCCGAGATAATAACAACAGCATTTAAAAAGAGGGGCAACAACAATGAATCAACACAGCTCACAGAGAGTGTTGACCCTCCAGTTTGTCACTCTCTACGACTCACCAGCGGCTCAGCCATGATGATGCGGATCTTGCGCTCGGACATGATGGTGAAGTTGGCGAACAGGCTCTTGAGGACATACTCGCCTGGCCTGCTCTCTGGATCGATGCTGATGGGCATCATGGCCGGGGGACCCTTCTCTCCCTGAGGACAGCAGACTGGAGGGATGGGGGGTTTACTGTATCCGTTCCCCACGGGCGAGGCTGTGAAAAGAACACAAAAAGCGCAAGAACACAAACAGTTAAGTCATACATTGCCGAATTCAAGCAGAAATAAGTGAGACAGGATCAGCTACAAATCTGTTTACAATGAGACACCGCTGAATAGGATATTACTAAGAAGTTTCCAAACATGGACATAAAGTTCCCTACGTGTTGAACATTCCTGAGGGAGACTGTCTAAAGGGCAACGGCTTGCCCTGAGCCTGTCTTTCCTACTGCTACAGTGAACAGAGCACATATGGAAATTAAAACACCATGGCCAGCAGCTGGTGTTTTCATTTTGTACCAAAGATGTCATTGCCCTTTGAAGGAAGCAAAAATCTAGTGCATGTGACCAACCTTCAGCCAGTGTTATGATGTGGCCCATGTTGAATTACAGATGGCCTGGTTAGGACCATAAACCTTACACACTAACACACAAGTTAAAAGCTACCTAAGTGTTTTGCTCTGCTGCCGCCAGACACTAAAGTGCTAACTATAGTAAAGAAATTCATGCAAACATCTCATTAGAACTGTGGAGGTTTTATTTAGTCTGAAACTCTACGTATTTTAACTGCGAGTCCAACCAAATATGATGTGCAAAATATTCAAACAGGTCTTTGGACGACAGAATAGACTTACTGCCTTACAATGAGAACCACATTTTCTTTAGCTACTGCATTCTGAGTGTAAACGTATGTGTGTAAAAGGTGACTGGACAGAAATCACAGCAGCAGCAAGGAGCCTGTCAAATATATCATATATCAAACTCCCAATTTTGTCCAAACAACAAACAAAAGAAGAAAATCAAAACAAAATGAACTGGCTTGGTTAATGAGACATGAGATATAAAAGACCTCAGCCTTGTTGCATATTTGCGCAATTTGCAGCTGTCATATTTAGAGATGTGAAATACTAACTAGGTAAATGTGATTGTGAAGATTCTCAGTAATCCAGGTGATGTTATCTGGAAGTTGAGTCATAGCAACTGAAAACAAGAAAGAAGTCCCGTTGCCATGACTCGACTTCCAGGTAAATAGGTAAACAAATAGGATATAAAAAAATATAAACAATTACTGTGTTAGTATTAGAGGGCTAGTCTGGACTTTGTACCAATGAATCACAAATGTGAAGTAATCTGAAGCATGTTTTAAATGAGAGCATTATATTATTATAATCTACAACTGCATTTAGCTTTGTCTGTTTGTCATTGTAGAATAAGCAAATACACTTTAGACCTGTAAGTCATGTTTAAGCACAACACATGTCGGCTCTTGAAGCATTTCATTTGAACTCATTTATGTTCATCTAGTCAAGTTGCGACAAGATGAACCTACAGAATGTATTAGACAGAGAAGTCAAATAACTGGTAATTAAATTTAATGACATCTGTTGTTTGCCTAAAGGCGAAACAAAAGAAACATCAGTTTTCTTGCAGACCAAACACTGAGAGGACAAAAACAGTTCTAATGAATTGCCAAACCTGTTATACTCAAAGCTATAACCTATTCACCGGTGGCTAAGGAAAGCTACAAACAAATAAAGATAATACACATCAGCACATGTTTCACAGAGAAAAAAAAGCAAAAGAGTTGAGCACACTACATTTTTAGGGGCTGTAAAGGTACAGTATACATCTCTGACACAGTTACACATACTGCAAGAAGCTGGGGAAATGTTGTAGAATAAGTTAACAACTCTATCACTATCCAGGTCTTTTCAGGACATGAAGCATTTGGATATCTTTCGAGGAATGCCCAGCACGTGTGACTATCTCCTATGGCTTCCAGAACATGCTTCCCTCATTCGTGGCAACTCAGCACCTACCCAGGCCCTTAATGAAGCTGATGACGCTGGTCTTACTCCAGCACACAGCCGTCCTGTCCATAGTGGGGAAGGAGGATATGGTATCCAGGGTTGTCTTCAATCAAGACAAATGCTCGCTAGTAAAGTCCACCAACATCCATGTCCTGTGTGTCAGCTGGCTCTGTTCTGCTGGGCATATTTTCCATGGTGCACAGAGCCAACAGCGGTGTGTGTTTTAAAATTTGGGAGTAGTGTGTGGTACAAGAGACCACGCAATACCTAAATCTTACTCTTTCTCTTGCTCTCTCTCTCTATGAGCTGCTTCAACTTTGGCTTCCTCTAGCCTTGTGACCAACCGGTGCCTTCCAAGAGTGAAGGTCAGACAGGAATTTTTAGCTGAGGAACAGCACAGTGATGAGGTCCAATATGCTATGGTGGCATAGTTGTGTGACTATATTTATCCCAGGGTACACACTATACTGACAAGGCAGACCTGCCCCTTTCCTCCACCACTGTGATCCTAAAGCATGAGGCACAGACCACCAGAGTGTAAACACCATTCTTGATCAGGCACTGCTTCTGTGCACTTCACTTAAACCTTGCACTGAAAACTGAACTTAATGCAAGTTTAAACAAATATATTTCAATCACTATATTCATTAAGGAATTTAGGTGCAACCAATATGCATATCAAGCCCTTTCTGTTGCTTTGGCTGTGGTACAAAGACTCAGATATAACATGTGACTTTGCAAACAAGGAGCCTGGGCACAGTGTCCATTACATCATCGCCATGCTGGAAACACCCTGAGCATGGCGGTGCTCCCTGGAGGACAATACAAGCAGGCGAACAAGTGTCTCTCTTTCACACACTTGCACACATACAAAAAAGAATGCAGTTCCCTATACAGCATGCAGTCCACAGAGACTATCCCGATGAGTAAACAGCCACTTTAGCAGCCGTTTGTGAACAGAGTGGGTGGATATTTAGATACCACTGACCTCCTTGACTGGAGAAGAAATACCAATGTCAACACAGACCTTTGGGAGCACTTTACTCAGCTTCTGAGAGGAACACTGACATGTGCATTTCTGTGAGAGAGCAGTCGGAACTGCATCCTTTTGAAAGCCAAAAAAAATACTATTTAATCCTCTTCTTAAAAGTTTTACTATAATATTCTCATAGAAAGGGAATAAATGGACACTGTTATCAGATGCTCCACTAAACTACAAAGCTAATGAAATTGTGCCATGTAACATAATAAGTGGGAAAATCTTAGCTTAAGTCATTAAGGAAACAGCCAGAGTTGTGTGGTTGTTAACAGGAAACCACATGTGCCATGAAACTGAGAAGATCAGTAGAGCTTTGTTTTAAACCTTGACTTAATTAGTTTAAAAAAAGTCCATGGATGACGAAAATTTCACCAATAATTGCTGCAAATCTCCTGGAATCAAATCTAGGGATGAGTTATTTATGTTATTTATCAAAAGAAGAAGCAACAACTGGAGTCAGTGGAGCAGCAACATCCTAATACTCACAGTTAAAGCTGGAGTGTCTCAAAAAATTGGGAGAGTGGAGAGTGAGAGACTGATTACAGACGTCTGTGTAAAGCAGATTAAAATGTCGCTCTCAACTATTGACCATCAGCCCCGTTTTAGCAAGCTGACATCATGCTGGAAACAGCCGCATGCTGTGAGGGAGCGTGTTTATGGTAAAATGACTGCATCTGTCTCTATCAGCTAAAAGGAAGATGAACGGTACAACTTCTGCAATTTTTCTTACTGTTCAAATACTGTTTTTAGCTCTTCAAAGCAGAGCATACATATTTCACTGCACACTCAGTTTCACAAAGGTGAAATATGGAAATGAAATGACTTCAAAACTTGGTCACACATTATGTGACAGAAAGAACAAACAAACTAAACATTTCAACATGAAAAATATACAAAAACAAACAAAAAGTGAGCACAGTTACATTTCATAAGAGAAAATAAATGGCAACTGAACAGCATGTTTGACTTCTCATTAGAGGAGCACCGCTGTTCTCAGCTCACTGTGGCTCATCTCCTGCTCCGATTGGCTGATGCTGCACCAGCCTTCGGGCAATTTGAACACCAGACCTGATGCAGTTGTTGCACAATGCCAGTACAGTGCTGCCAGTTGTCAACTGTTTTATTAGACCTGACCTGATTTATGAAAGAGCAGTCTGTAAAAAGCCTTGACTTTGTTTACTTTGAGGTCACAGTGCAAACGTCGCTGATAGACAGCAGAGAAACACACACTGCTGGTTCCTGACAATTCAGAATCAATCATTTCAAATACACACATGTATATATATATATATATATATATATATACATATAGATATTCAACAACAAGACATAAGTTAATATTTTACATATCAGCAGCTAATATTGCTGGCATCCTAGAGCATCCCTTTAGTAGTTTTTATTAACTACGCTGTCTCTGTTGCAATCTTGTGATTCATTACATAACAGTCCAAAGTAAATGGGAGAAGCGACATGAGAAGAAGATCAGAAGATCACATATTTAATGACAATGTTAAATGCATAGCATAGCACAGACTGTCCCTTTATTATCAAAGTGACCTAGTATGAGGATTATGCAACATCATCAGGAGATGGCTCAGTGTTGAGCGTGGAGAGAGCAACAGCATGTTCTGTGTTATCTCTTTACATGCAGACTTAATAGATATATAAAATTACCACACGGTCTGGAAGGTGCAGATAACATAATGCTTTAGTTAGTGGTAGCAGGGATTCTATAATATACTGTACCTTCTTTACCTACTAAGGTGCTCTTTCCTATGTTACTGCATGTTTTACCATCCATCCTGCAGAGCACCACTCATATTTACAGTATAAAACAGAATTATGCCATCATCAGAAGCAGGAAGGCATCCTATCCCATTCATGGGCCCAGTGGGAGGCAGCAGGTCTATGAGCTCTGGACAGAACATGCAACCAATCTGAACCTCCACTAATCCCATTATTGTGCCCTTAATAAAGAGCTATTCAGACTGTGCAGAGCCTCACAGACTAAAATGTAATAAGGCTAACATTTAGCAGTGACTAATATTAGGACTTTTAGCACACAAACTGTATGCCAGGGTATAATGAGTAACATTTCTTAGCCAGCCAGTTAGCTACTTGAAGTTATGTTTCTGACAATTGCTATGAGACAACAGGAAACCATGCTGTGAGGTGTTCTGTTACTAAAAGTAAGATGCTTCTACGTTTGCAGCAAGTGGGGTGTTGAACAACAAAAATGTGCTGAACTCAATCTCAAACAAGCAACAGCACAACCCTGTCATGGACCACAACAGGAAAAAGAAGCTGCAAAAGCAGGTTCCCAGTAGAACCACAGTCTCAGTCAGTCGTTGAGCACAACAACAACAAGACGACACAAAGTGCTACTCACTGCTGCTCCACGATTTCAGCAGGGATTTGATGCTGATTTCAAAGAAGCCTGAGTCCTGCTGGCTGGCCATGGCTGCAGCTTCCTGTTGAATGCCCCCCCTCTAGTTGTGGTTTCCCTCCAGTAGCAGCAGCAAAAGCAGCTGAGCTGGGACCAGCAGGTAGCGCCTGCTGTCACCTCTCTGTGACGCACACAATTCTGTGCTGCCTGAGAAAACACACTAGCACTGCTTTATCCCTCCTCTTGTGTCCTGTCCTTGGCTCTCTCTCCCTCCCTCCACACTCACAACATCTCTCTTTCTCTCGCTCTCTCAAGCTGTGGCAGGCAGTGGGCGGCAATGCAAGCTCCCTTTAAATAACTGCGCGGAGGATGAGAGTGCAGGAAGCAATCCTCTTAGTGGAGCACAGTTAATAATAACTGTTTGTCTGCATGCACAGCCTGATAATGATGACATTGGTGGGCTTGTCCATCTTTCAGTGGGCTTGTGCATCTGACACAACAAACAGAGGAGACTGAGAGTGCAGGGCGTATGACACATCACAAGGAACAACTGCGAGAGCAGTTTAAAGAAGAAGACACTAAAGTGATCAGCAAGCAGACAGGATTAACTGCACGCAGAGGATCTGCACCAGAGCAGGGGCTGACTGCTGGCTTTTAACCCTTTTACTTCTTAACTGTGCCAACACAAACAACTCTAAATAAATATGTCAAATATAATGTATACTTGTATGTTTTTCACACATTATTGTTGTTGTTTATTATTTAAATACCATTAATCTAACCACATTTTTTTAAATGAATACATCAGTTTACCTAAAAGTGTCTAAAGTAATAAAAAAAAGAAGAAGAAGAAGAAGAAAAATACAGTAATGTTTAGGTCACAGAGACCAAAGCGACATCTTCAGTTTGCAACCTAAAATTACAAAATAACCTAAAGTGTCTAAATCCAAAATACAAAAGTATTCAATTTACTATTAGACCAAAGAAAGAAAGAAAGCAGATCTTCACATTAGAGCAATGTTCGTAATTTTTGTTAAATAGATGTCATTGATTATTTTTTTGTTTGTGTTTATTAATTAATCATCTAATAAAATAGTTTCTATGTCTAAAATCATGTTACAACCAAGCCTTTAAGTCAAAAAAGATCCAAAAGAATGAATAAGTATTATTTTGCAGACAGATACAGTATATATTTTGCAGAAGCACATTTACATCTGTGTTATCAGAATGAGTGCAAATAGAAAAAATGTTCAGGAAAGTAGAATTTCTCTCATATTTATGACATTACATTCCTTAATGCACTTCTTTCTTCAATCGTAACAATAAGAATCCAATATTCATGACATTTTGTCATGCATGTCATCATCCATATGGCCTATAAAACTCATCCTTCAATCCCCCTTCCTCCTCCGCCTCTCAGCGCTCTTAGTATAATCCTATCAAGAGACTGTCTGTCCATCAAGCAGCAGCCACTTTACCGTCATTACATGACACACTCTATGATGCAGCATCAACTTTATTTTGGCCCCACTAAATAAACCAACTTGTAGAAAAGTAGTGTTGTAACTTAGGTCATCACTTTTGAGGGTTGTGTTTCCATGTTTCCTGACATAATCTGTCCATTTCTTTTTCAACTATATACAGAACTTGACTGGTAATAATGTTTACACTTTGCAGAGCAGCTCTGCTGATTATGCTGAAGAAGACTTACGTCATAATAAGGAAACAATTAGTGCTGAACTAGTTACTGAAGAATAAATGAAAGAATAAACATTGCTTTGAGTTGGCTACTGATTCAGGCAACTGGAAACAGCTCTTAGTTCTTATATAATACGGTGCTGATATTATCAAAATGTTCATATTTCATATAGTGCTGATATATTTGGTGAAAATTCCTTTTATTTCTCATTATTCACACAAGTCTATATTTCCTTTGTTTTGTTGTTAATAGAATTAAAAGAGTAAAAAGCTCTGTAGGTCACCAGTGTTCTGGTAATGTGACCATTTTCAGAGGACGAAAAGTTGAGGACTCTGCAAAGAGACTTCGTTCTTATGATGAACTCAGAAAGAAATCTTTCACCTATTATATGTACTGTATGGCATCCTGTTTGTAGATAAAATGTGTTCCAGTTACAGCAATAAGGACATGATGAGTCTTATCAGAGCACATTTGACAAATTATAGGCAATTTATTGACCTATTATGGGCAAAGCAGAACACTTCATTACTGAAAACAGAGATCAGCCCAAATGAATTCTTTAAACACTGAACAAACACAGTTCACTTCCCTGACGTATCCATCAATTATAATCTGGTCAGCTT
This sequence comes from Sandelia bainsii, assembly GCA_032362345.1. NCBI lineage: Eukaryota > Metazoa > Chordata > Actinopteri > Anabantiformes > Anabantidae > Sandelia > Sandelia bainsii. The sequence continues at coordinate 6,629,316 of JAUMHL010000005.1, forward strand.
GACTTGTTCAGAAAGAGGCCTCTGAAGGGCAAACGGTTATGTAACTCGCCAGTTGAGTAATTTTAGATTACTTTCAACAAGGCTGCTAAAGAGAAAGAATTTAAAGAAGAGTTGGACCAATAGACCAATAGTTATTGTTCAGTTTAATAAAATTAAAGTATGTAAACAGAAGGAGTTTTAGAGGTCTAAAATCACAACAGCAGTGTGCAGCTGAACCTATGTAATACTAAACTTTTACTATGTATGAAACTATGTATACTTTCAGGCACAGGAGAAATGTTTTTGTGTCAACTCTGTAAATTTTTTTGGAATAATAACTGATATCTTAATTCACTATGTTGCATAGATACAGTACTAGAATAGTTTTTATTACTACTTACTTCAAAATTATGGCTTGCAGGTCTTTCCTGTCCTGGAAAGCCAAATTCTTCTTATTATTATTATTTGAGAAGCAGTACTGACTATTGTAGAAAACGAATTAGCAAACTATACGCGTTTACAGATACACTATCAAAGCAGATCATAAGACTAAATGTAATGAAACTGTCAGAGAGGACAACACAGTGTTTGTATCCCATCTCATTCTTACAGTCAAGAGTAGATACCATGAAAATCTCAGACTCTGTGTCACTCTTAAGAAACCTAAATGCAGTGTTTATGGCATAACACCTTATCTGGAGATCTCTACATTTGTCAGCCTAACTGCTACTCAACATTTGAACATAAAGCACCAACTGGTGCTGGTGCACAGGACAGGATCGGAGGAGAAAACTAACACTTCAGGAATACTCTCATAATTACCATGATTGCAGGCTTGTTTATTGGCAGCTTCATTAGCACTCATGTTCAGTCTCAAAGCATCATATTTAAACAAAATAAATCAGAATCCCACTGCTCATGACGACAGTGAACATGGTAAATTTTACCTTAACTTGACTTTAAGGCAAAGGATCTGACACATTAAGCACTTATTAAATGTATTATCAAGCTCTGATGAAGGTGAGGAATGTGAGGTATGTCTGTCCTGTCCAGCCATGCTGTGGTTATCAAGCTCAAACTCTTGGCTCGTTCCTACTCTTACTCTCTGCCCCTGATGCCCTTTGTTTCTTCACTTTCTTTTTTCCCCCTGACCTTTAAATTCCCTCTTTATTTCTAGTCATCACAAGAGGGGTGGACAGTTTGGACACTGAAGTCAGCCTATTTGTGATAATGAACTCAACAACATGATATCAAAAATTGTGATATGCATCCTCCCACTGTCTGAGTCTATTACTAACAAGCCATCATATTCCTAGGCGAGTATGACAAATACAATAGGGAGGTGAGGAATTTAACAAAGTGTTAGTAGAAGCTGAAATGCTGCTTTTGCCCATGCACTACACTTCTCCCAGATTAAAAACAGAATTCTTCAGGTGATTACACAGCCTCACGGAGTCAAAGCACTACCTACTTTCAAGAATGGTGGGCCTCTTCTTATGGCGCAACTTTTTAAACTTCCCTCGGAAGTCCCTCGGTGGGAATGGATCCAGAGGTAAGCTGGCAATTCGCCCCAGGACAACCTCATCCAGTCCCTCAGAGTAATCTGTCTCACTCTCAGTCATGGCTCTCACAGCACTCTCCTCTACAGACATGTTAGATGGCAGGGAGCCCACAGCTACTTCTATCATTCTTCCAAAGAAGTCATTTGAAGCTGTGCCAGGTTTCCCCTCTTTTTCAAGTGTAGTGTTTAAATTTCCTTTCTTTATCCTGGTCAGGCAGAAAAATATCTGCTGTGCAAAGATGGAGCCAGAGCTGTGGACAGTCTGTGTTTTAACCCCTGCACTTGTTAGGGCAGTTCAGCAAGTTACAGTAACATTCATGAATTGGGAAGGTATTAGATTACTTAGACAGCTCCTCCTATTTTCAGCAAAAAGGCAAGACGCAGAGAAGAGAGGGGAAAAGTCATAACTAAAGAAGGAGGGAGAAGCAGGAGAGTGGCTGCACTGACAGCTACAACCTCCCCGCCTACTGTATGCCCACAAGGTATTCCTGAACAAATATCCTGTATTTGCCTTGGAGTTTACACTTCAAAGTCTAAACAGACATGTCCTGACCCTGGCAGGGTTAATGAGACGCAAATTAATTTGTTAAATAATCATGTATTCAAGACTGTTGAGTAAATTTGAATATTTAAAAGTTGTACAAAAACTCCTCTTCATATACTGAGATGTCTGACAAAGAACTAAATCCTCCACATGCTGCAGAAAGTCCTCGCTGATTCCATCAGTTCAGTGGACAACATCTGCACATTCCCAGATCTTTCTTCTATATTCAGTCCTCTTTGTTGAGGCCTGTGTTGTCTTCCCACTGCATTATTTCCTGTTGTGTCTGAGTGGCGCTGGCGTCATTGAGGAAATTAGGAAAAAGCGAGAAACCATCCAATAATAAGGACGACGTAAATCTAGAGTAACCTACACACAGTTTGCAGCTTAATGTCTATTCAGTCTTTTTCAGCCACTGAAAGTGAACACAAGACACACCTACCACATGAAACAGTTTTTCCTAGTCTGGCCTACATCAGCAATACAAACACCCTGTGTATGTACATGAAGTCAAGGAGTTCTGTGTTTTAGGAAGAAGCCACAGTCAGAACATGGAACAACCAATCTATACTCTCTATTTTTAACGTCATTGATATATTATTGTAAAAGGAATTGTGTTTTTTGATGCTATGATTAAAAATGACACATAAAGTAGCCTCATGACTGACTAAACATACAAAGCTAAACTATATTAAAGCTAAACTATATTAAAGAGAACAACCTCACAACAAGGAGTCCTGGCAAGTCTTTTCCTCACCCTAATGAGTCTGGTAGTTTATTTTACATCCTCCTGTCAAAAGCTAGCCTAAAGAAAACACTTTCAATAGCATTCCTCTGCAGCAAGACGCTTGAAAAATCCTATCAGAAGCTTTTGAAAAACAACAGTACAGTCAGCACTCCTGCAGAGTAATCGTGTCTGAATAATTACCTATGAGCCTTCTGACCTACTTAACAATATCTTTGAGAAAATGTTGTCTTCTACATCTAAAGACTTTCTTTTTGTTGGCAGTTAAGGACCTAATCTCAAGTCAACAGACAAACAGCAGAAAATCTGTAAAGTTTAAATTATTAATAACACATATTTACAGTATATCCACTAAACACAAACAAATCTGATTCACATTAAAGTCTCCAGTCACATCTGCCTGCACTCACTCACATCTAAATGAGCCTTTTTAAATGTGTTTATTAATAATAATAATAATAATAATAATGAATACTTTATTGATCCCCTTGGGGAAATTGTTGTTTGGACAGCTGCTAG
>JAUMHL010000005.1:6632760-6646604 GCA_032362345.1 Sandelia bainsii
TCTTGTCCAAGGACACCTCGACATGTAGCTTGCTGGGACTGAGAATCGAACCGCTAACCCTTGGGTTGGGAGACGACGACTGCTCTACCCACTGAGCTATCATGCCGCCAGCAACATTATTGAGATGTTTAAAATTTACATTCATATTTTTATTATGTCTTGTGCCACTTACTTACTTACTTCTGCAGATGCATATTTATTTTTGTACGTATTCGCAATAATAACAGTCTTACACAATTCTAAGTTGACTGAGATAGAGGCCACAGTACTGTAATGCAGCATTACTGTAAATGACACGAACTAGAAAGGGATGCTGTAGTAATAGTGCGCCCCCTAGTGTGCAACAACATCAGTTAAGTTTAACAGTAAACGGATACAAAGGGGTTCTGATGGCATTTTTAACACTTCTTGACCCTCACAACTTAAGCTGTCACTATGACACAACAAATTGATGCCATCATTCAGAAGGAAATACATGAAGGTTTATATTAATTTCTTTTCATCAATAATTGTTGTCCATCCCATGTATTAACAGATACACGTCAAACTGGCACAGCTTTCTCAATATAATTAATTTTATGGAAATATTTTGATATGTCTTAGACAAAAAATACTCAACAATAAACAGCAACTCTTTGTCAGAGTAATATTAACAGGATGTGGCTTATTATTATTATGTAATTATGTTTTTTATCATACAGCAACTTCAAATTCTTTACAACCTATAAAAACATATAAAAAATTAGACAAAGAACTATTCTAATAAATGCAGATTTATTAAGTATGAAAACCAACTGAACCACTGACAAACCGATGTAGGGTAAAATATACACAAACTGTAAAACTGCCATAGTTTAATTGTATGTATCAGAAAGTGGAGCAGAGTGGAGACTGTCTGGACTGAGCGAGGACAAGGATGAGGTTGGAGTCGGCACGACCACTGAAACTAACACCCTCCAGCATACAGACATAGGGCTGTTTCCATGGTGAGACACATTTAGATTTGCACAGGCAGAGCGGAACATGATTAATAATTGATAGATATCAGGCCCTAAAGTTAGCACAAACCAGCTGAAGGTTAATTCCAGCTATGCTCACAGACTCTTGAGTAGCGTACTCACGCAAGTGCACAAACACATACTGTGGGAAGTGATGCTGGATACAGACTAGCGTTATGAACAGTAACACACTTAACAGCTTAAAGTGTTAAAACATTACCATATGTTTGTCCCCATGAAGTGAGAATATTTCATTTAGCTGTTTTCTCCAGATGTTTAGAGAAGACGCAACATTAAGCGGCTGTATGCTGGACTGTTTAAACATTTACACATCCCTTGAATGCTAAGAGGGAGGACTTTACATAATGGCAACTTAATACCACATGGGTTCATGCCTGTCAACCTTTTACAGGTGTTACAACCTTTTACAGCTTCTACAGGTCATGCATGCCACAATCTCCTGATCCACTGATCTTCACGATTACAGTGACTTCACATAAAAACAGACAAGAAGCCAACATCCACAGTGAGTAATTATTCAACGGGTCCACACTGCTACTGGTCTACGTTGAGTCATGTCACAAAAGGAGCATTCAAGGGCTGCAAATAACCCCACAAACTGCACCTGTTCCCTGCTCTGCCTGCCTATTATCAACCTGAGCAGGGAGAGGCTTTCTACTGAACACAGCAGCCACTGTGGCCTCTGAAAAAAAGATCAGGTGAGGAGAGCACCATGCATATCCAGTTACAGCGAAGTGACTGTGTTGTTTTACATTGTGCATCATTCTGCCTACTTTTGGGAAAATAATCATTTACTGTTGATATGATAATTGAGCTTTTACCCAGCACAGTCCTCAAACTAACTTCAAAGTACAGTTTCATTATAGATCCAGTCTTTGTGAATAGCACATTAGAGCAGCTTTTTATAAGAAACTGTAAATATCAGAAAGCAAAGACATGCTTATTTGAGTTGTTAAAGCCTTCAGTATGCCAGACATGCACAGCCTCCTTGAAGCAGGATGGCTGAAAATCTGCTAAAGATGCCTGAATAACCATAGTGCCAGCCTCTCTGGGAGCTGGTTCAATTTGAAACTGACATTAAAGCTACTGTATGTACTTTCTTCTCCTATTTTTTAGAGGAAATATGATTGATTCCCAGAAGTTACATATGGTTTAAAAATATATTTCTTACAGACTAGTCCTGCTCTTTTATTGATCATGTTAGCTGAAAGCTGAAAGAAAAACAGCCTTGTTCAGAAAAAGTCCTTCCAAACATACCTGTCTGATTCTACAGTATTATACATATCTGTTTTGAGTATAATTATAGTATTATTTTAGTTGTTTTTTAGGTGAGAGGCATTTTTTTAATCCACAGAAATTGTGGATTGAGTTTTTTCTTTCTTTTCAGTGACAATAATCTCAAGTCAGTTCAAGAGTGTCAACTAAATCTGTGTGCAGAATCAAGTTGAAAAATAACACATTGATAGAATACAAAGCTCCTAACTACCTCCTAACCTTTGCATCTCGTCATAAAAGGCTTTCTGTTACAACTGTATGGTTTCACAAAATCAGGATTTGATCCTTTATACGTTTTCAGGGAGCAAATTGCAGCTTGAAAAAGACTACAGCTACATTTGTATTAGATAAGAGAAAAACTTCATGACTTGACTCATTTACCAAAGCAAATCTCTTTCATTTTACTTTTTCCCAACATGTAACACAGCGCCCTCTACAGGCACCTACATTTACGAGCCACTCTAAAAGAGAAAGACTTTTTCAATACAACATAAAGTACTTTGTAAAGTAATACACTGATGGATGAAGATGGAGGTTTTCTCTTGAAAAAACAGCCAAACTAAATAATTTTCGCGACTGCTGCGACCGGGGTGAATTTCAAACTTCCCAAGTTAGAGTTAGAGCTCTCCTAACAACCAAACTATCACTTCAAGGTTAAGCGAGGCCTCCTGTTACAGAAAAACCACACAGAGAAAAACAAAAGTACAAGAAATTTCTTCTGACTTGCAAGAAAGACAACACCGCACAAAAAGATGAACTGCAGAAAAAGCAAAAGCGTCAAGAGACTTGTCAACATTTGAAAAGATTATAAATACCTTCGACTGTAGCAGGTGCGCTTATTTTGCTTACTCCATCTCCACTTGTGAAATGAGTCCAAGTTTCAGCCTCAGCGTCCCTGCAGGCGCTCCACTTGTTCGGATGCCCTCCCCCTCTCTCTCGGCCTTCCTCCATCAGCTCAGCAGTGACAGACTCCGCCCCCAGCTGTCACCCTGCTCATGTCCTCCTGAATAATGGAAAAACATGCCAAGCATTGGTTTTCCTCTAGCTGCATGATGACCCTCAGCTCAGTCATGTCAGCCGCTTTGAGATGCAGCTGCTGCTCTGTGGTCAGTTTTACAGGGGAGCCTACACATACAGTAAGTATGACCATACAATCACAGCAACAATACACTAGGCTGACCTCTTGAGGTATGGTCAGGTCATCATAAACATGACAGATGTCAAAACAGTACCAAATATATTCTAACATTTTTTTAATATAGGAAGTCATAGTCAGATCTAATTAATATTTTTAGCTTTTTTGTATGTAAAATATTCTGTAAATTCTTTTCAGCCAATTTGTGTTTCTATTTTAACTGCTAATTTGTATTTCTTAAAATGCATTTGACAAAACATTTATTTATTTAATGTTTATTTTTACAGGGAGACATACAGTGGAGCTTCATATTTTGTGAACCCTTTAGTATTTTTCAATTTCTCCATAAATATGACCTTAAAAGTTGTCTAATTTCATTTCAAGTCCTAACAAAGAGAAAAAAAGGAAAAAATTTAAACAAATGACACAAATAAATGTACTTGTACTATATTATCCAATCGTATAATCTTTAATCTTATTTGTGTGTGGCAAAAGTATGTGAACCTCAGTCTGGTCTTAACACAGATCTGTAGAAGTGTGTCGTGGCACAAACTATTGAGACCTTAGGAGAAGCGTTGTTGTGCTCACCAGGCTGAAAAGGGTCACAAAGGAATTTCTAAAGAGCTTGGACTCCACCAGTTGACTGTCAGGCAGATCGCATACAAATGGAGAAAATTCAACACCACTGTTACTCTCCCCAGGAGCAGTCAACCAGCAAAGGTCACACCAAGAGCAAGACATGTAGTCTGGGAGGTCACAAGGGTAAAATCGAGAAAACTAAAGGCATTAAACTACCTGCTTCCCCTTCAGTATGTGAATCCTAGAGGTTCACATACTTTTTTTAAGCTCCATCATATGTTAAAGACCTGATAGTAATTGCATTATCCAAACAGAATACTTCACTCTCAGGTTCCCTGTTTCCAAATGCAAATTGGGGGTGAGCTGTTGGCCTTAAACTCCCATTTTGGGAGCTCAGATGACCCTGAACCATCTCTTAGTTGTGCTGTTATAGACTTAGACGGCCGAGCTCCTCTCCTCTCCTTTCCTCTTCCTTCTCCCGTAGATGCTCTTCTTCTCTGGCTCCTTCTCTCTGAACCTTTCCAGTATCCTCAGCTGTATGTTGTCTGCTGCTTGTTGTTGCTCTTCTCTCCCCTCACTCCAACCTGTCGAGTTAAATGATTGCCCACCCTGCGCCTGGTTCTGGGTTCTTATAGTTCATATTTCTGCAGAAGAAAATTCTAAAGGGTTAAAAAACTCTGAAGCACCACTGTACATACTGTAGCATGGTCCAATGCCACAAATCGCTGCAGGCTTGTTAGCAACAAGCCTATAACTCTAACTCCACACTTTCCTTGAACACATCTGTTTTGCATCAAATCACTAAGAGAGGAAAACTGAATAGTAAATCCAGCACATCATAGAATAGTTACCTGTTACCTGCAGATGGAATATAAGTATATGAAAATTCAGATAGATGTGTGTTGTATTGATGTGTAGAGTGAGTAGAACTAGTGCTTTGAACTTTGAGTGAAATTAGTCTAATGAGAATCCAGCAGATGGCGTCAAAGAACATGATAAGAGCAGAAACTTGTTTGAAGAAGAGGCACCGAAGAGCAGCACTGGCGACATGTACATTTGTTTGAAAAATAGGCTTGTGAAGTGTGGGAGAGAATTATTTTCACAAATATGAACCAGGAAATATAAATGAACATATTACAGTTTGACAGTTCACTTGATTGTTTTTTTTTTTTCTTTACTGGAGCTTGAAACACCCACACTTCCTCTTCAGTACTCACAAACATCTTTCTGGGCTCATATGGATTTGTCAGAAGATAACATTTTAAGTCTGCATCACTTTTTGAAAATGTCTTTTCTTTTCAATGTGTGAACCCAAAACATCAGAGATGTACAACTGGTAATGATGAGAGTAGATACCCTGAGAAGGATGGACAGAGTTCAGTGGCTGGTCATCAACCTTTCAGCCATCACTGTTTTAGCACTCAGGGAGAACATGTTACTGATTCAAGATGATAGCATGCCCAAGAGCTCTGTCCAGAGCAGAACAACAAAATTGCTTTGTCAACTGTATGCACACACCACAATGACAGCAGAGCTCTACAGTGCTGGTGAGTTATAGAGCACCAGGTGCACTATAAAGCAAAACATATTTTTGAATCATTAAAAATAAAAAGACATGTGCCTGGTGTTCTGATAAAAACATCATGAATTCAACCTGAATTAAAAGTAGCACTGATGCAATACAGTCAGATTTATAATTAAGCTTTGTGAAATATTTACCTGTGTCCTTTTCATTTAAAGCGAGCCAGGTGTTCTTGGCTGCAACTAACTGACTGTGGTGATAATTCTGTTAGGCTACCAATCAAGGAAATAAGACATCAGTGCCACAGCAGAAAAGAAAGACAGAATTCAAAGCAGCTGCCTAACTTCTGACTGCAGCTCTGACCTGCTCCAAGACCTTTCTTATGGTTTCTTCAAGGAAAAGAGAACTAGCTGCATAAAGGAGGATGTGGATGACTGTCATGACTTGATGCACATGCAGGTAGTTTTTAGCTTACTTGAAAGTCTGCAAACCAATTAAAAAGAGGTTTCACAAACCGGTTGTGAAAGAGATCACCCACACAGACACGCGTAAAATCACATTAGCCACATCTTCTTCAAAGTAAGTCGTGCTTCACTTTGTACATGGGAGGCGTAGGTTCAATGGTGCCTTGACATTTTTCAAGGGTATTTTGTGGCTTTGAGACTTCTGCAGCAACTCCATAATGGGTGATTTTTCAGGAACCTGCACCACAGCTGAAAGTCTGACGCATGATGACCCATGATTCATGATTCTTTGGCTCTTTTAATGGAGAATATGGGTCTGCCTTTGAAACCTTTGAGTTATAGCTCAAGAGATCAGTCCCCCATAGGGGGCGGCTGCTGAGGGAGAGAGCACTGAAGCAGCAGGTCAGGAGTGTGAATCAAAGCTCTCATGTCTTGCAGGGATCCTTGAACTGCATGGATTGGTCTGTACAGCACGATTCCATAAACAATATTGATGAGCTGTTCACCTACAGTGAGTTTTACTTCAGTATTTGAACAAGGACAGACTGTGACGCTTTGGTACCACAGTCTTGAATTTGATATATGATGTTAGAATAGATGAATGATCTGTCAGGTTTGTCTTTATTTTGGGTATATAGTCTAGATTCAGTCGAACCTGCACAGAGCTAGTTTCATACTTTGAATTAAGACTTAATAACAAAAATATCATTCAATTTGTTCAGATAACTGGGGTTTACTGATGTATTCGTAATTCTTAGCAAAGAGAAACCTGGCAAAATTAGTGTTTTTTTGGACTGAAGCTTAAAAGCAGCAGGTGATGTTGTTACTAGAGAAGAGGAAATGAGAAATGAGGTGAGAGTGGATCTGTATAAAGACTAAGCGAGAACTTCAAAGCTACTTGGAAAAGCCAGGCATGTACTATATGCCTGGTTTAGCAGCTACTAATGCCACTAATGGTTTTCAGACAGACATGTAGTGTACAGTATGGTATCCTATACAATTTGCATACATGACCTGAGGACGTGTAAAAACACTACCTTACACAACTGATGTTTTTATACCAACATCTTTAAGTGCTAGGAAATACTCAAGCCTTTCAATCACTGATTTTTGGACCACCTCCAGAATCTCACTTGGCAGGCTGACAGCTCCAAATGGCAGTAAGAAGTTACTGTTTATACCCAGAATTCATGTGTAATGAATAAACTGCAAACAGCATGTTTACTAAACCAGGCTCTGCTTTATCCCAAAGGAAAAAGAGAGGCAAGAGATCTAAATCCAACCTTCACTGAAGGACAGTGTTCTGTATTTCGCTTCTAAAAATGGTTATTATATACGAAGAGAAATGTTCAAGATCTCATTTAGCAGTCATGTGTCACTTTCCTCAGAGTGTTGTGGCCACAGTTTTTGATCTAGGCTGCTAAAAGAGTATTTTTACATTAACATCTTTCCCTCTGTGGTGTTAAAGCTAGTCTACCAGCTTCATTATAGGCTCTGATGCCACCACAGCAAAGGCATGTTTAATGTGCGTATCAAGACTATTTGTACACAGCCAGAGATGATCAATGCAAAAATTGTAAATGGACAACACATTCTGTAAATTAAAGGAAGAATTTACTTCTTGAGTGCAACTCAAGGGCCTGATATTTACATAGAAAGACCAATGAGAGACAGGGGATATTATGACGTTTGAGACAATATATCATATCACTCATAAAGACCAGTTTCACCTGACTTAAGTGCAAAGCAGGGCCTGGCAGCTTCAGTCACAGCAATGATTTCCTTTTATGCACAGCTAGTCACTTGGCACACTGTGCACGGCACACTGCATCCCCAATGCTCGGCACAGCTAAGAGGACTTTAGGGTTTAGCAACAAAACCTACTGGTACTTGCTGGTCAGGACAACAGTGGAGTCACACCTGTTTTGTGTGAGTGCACTATGTGTGACCCCACACAGTATTGTAGCTTTGAGGTAATGTGAAGGAAGCTTTACACCTTGACACTCTTTAGTGTTTAATGGCACTGATTACTTGACGTGCAGCTGTTCTTCAGTCCCTACTTGTCACAGACAGCTGTGGTCAAGGCTTAAAAAGTCTGTAATTTTAAATGTACATGCAGTAGAACTTCACGATAAGCGGTGAAATGCACCAGCATCCCTGCATTTTTCAAAAAGGCAGTACAACTGACTAGTTGTATATTGCATTCATATTTGGAAACACATAATGGATCTGTTCAATTTGTACATTTTCCACTGGTGACTACAGACACATCACACTGCAGGTATGTGTTAAATATGTTCTTTAGGTGAGTGATTACACACACTATAAAAAGTAATCAGCCTTGTGTGTTCTATATCATCTTACCCTGAGCATTGCTTTGCATTAAGTATTGCCACCTCACTGTTGTTTGACCCTATTATTTCTAATAGAAATGTGACCATAACTTCCCTGTGTCCAATTGTAGCTTAACTGGCACAATCTGCAATGATTGCATATGATCTCTTTTTGACCTTGATGTTTTTATTGTTGTTACAACAACTATAATTTTTACTGACTGTTCTACGTGTGAGGCAGCAAAATAAATAAAACTATATTAAATGAACAGATTGTTTAAAGAGAGAATAGATGGCTCTGAAAGGTAGAAAGCAGCTGGAACATCTGTGTGCTGTATGAAGAGCATCAGTCTCACCGTTAGGGCTCCATTGGAAAGCAGAGGTGAGTACTGTCTATCATTTTCCTGGAACTGATGCTCCAATTCATCATCTCTTCTCTGTCTGATTTCAATCTGTTCTCTACCTGCTAATCTCCCCCAGGAGGGATAGTGGGCCAGGGCCTGGCAGAAATCACGCAGAAAGGCCGCCTGTTTATCTTTGATTTTATCAACAATCTGTTTCTTCTGGAAATATAACACCACACGATGACACAGCTTCAAGCTATGAGTGTAAAAGAAATACTAAAATACTCAAAATTACAAGATAAAAAAAGAGAATGCCCACATGGGTTTACCAAATCAATTTCCGAAGGAGGTTATTCTTGGGCATGGTATAATTCACAGATGCAGCCTCAGAAGCTGCTGAAGCAAGTGGGTGATCTAATAAGCCTGGATGCACATACAGTATATACCTTCCAAAATTATTTAGGACTGACAGTTGGAAAAGCATCACAAACATGTCATAATAGAAGCCTGTGATAATATAAAATGAACCTTTAATCCTAAGTGTCATTTCACTGATTGATTTGCTACTGAAAGATCACAAACACCGGTCCCAGTATCCAAATGTTGTACTGTGAGTGAATTGCACGATTTCCATCAAAGGCGTAAGATTTGTCCTCTAGTCATCCCCTAATTTGATTAGTGAGCACAGATCTAAAGGATGAAGGGCAGCAATATCAAACCATTAACTGTAGGAGTATGTTTCACCCTTTTGTGTTTTATGCGTATTTGCCTCGCATAAGCAGGTTGGACAACTCAGAGCCTCTATCAGTGACTATAAATCTCTAACAGACGCCAAGATAAACGCAAACACATATTATTAAGAAATGCATTGACCCACAAAGAGTTCACTTGCAGTGAAGCGAATGCAGATAAATGATACAGTATCACAGACAATATATTTTTAATGTTCTAACAGCTTATAATGCTGCTATTACTCATAAACATGATGTGTAATTCTATTCCAGTAAACAAAACAGAACTGAGGAATAATTTTAATCTTTACTCATCTTCATGTGGAATTATTATCATTGTTCAACATTCATATTCCCAGCAGTCCAATAGCCTTTCCCATTAACAGCATAAAATGCATTGCATAATTACATCTCTGATGTTTTAAAAGGATGTTTTAGATAAATAAATAACATTTTGTTTAAACACTAAACAGAGCACAATGCCAGTCAGCCAGGGAGTGCAGAGGCGATTGCAATACAATAATAATCCATTAAAACCTCGGCAAAGCAATAATGTCTGGGTAGAAAGGTTAAAAAGGACCTGCTTACTTGCATCTGAACTTGACTTTTATTGTGATGAGGTTGAAGTGGGTCAAGTGTAAGATCGAAAATGGTAGGCTATATAGGCTATCCGGCAGCATCGCTCTACAAATGGCATCATAGGTTTGTTAGTAAGTGCCGCACTTTGGTGAAGACTATATAGCTCAACTTGGACTTGCATAACATTTGGTGAATTTTAATAACTTTGCTGTTCCCTTGGTGCCACCAGTTTTCATTTATCCAGTGAAACGTCTGTCTACAACAACGAATGGCACATATTTTGTAGAGATATTCAGGATGTAATACATTTAGTGATCATTTAATAATCAAGTTGAAATTTCAGTTTGATACTTTCATATCTAAATACTAAAACTGCTATGTCTTCATCAAACTCAAGTCTACTTTGTTTAGTGCTAGTAAGCAAATGATAGCATGCTACCATTAGAGAATGTGGTTAACATTAAACCTGCTCAACATCAATATGTTAGCATTGTCATTGTGACCATGTTAGCATGTCAGCATTAGCTTCAAGTTTTAGCATGTGCTAAGGACTGCTTACGTACGCACAGCCTCATGGGGGCTGCTTCTGTAGCATGGCTGTAGTCTCAGATTTGGATCATTATCTTAACATTTGGTACCGACATGATGTCCCACTCAGGAAGAACGAAATTACCAGCATCAGGTTGTATTTTTAATTGTCCACTAATTTGGTTTATGACTAAATCCCGTCAGCCTCAATTTGCCACTATGGGTACAAATCTACTGTAAGATGGGGAACATTGTAGGGAATACATGTTAGCATTTCCACTGTAAGCATATTAGGATATTTAATGGCATATTACCTGGAATCACACACTGTTAACAGAGTGAACTGAGAGCGAAGTGATTATAGCCCATAGTGAGATTATATACAAAAGTAGACACAGTCTATAGCTCACTCCATTCAGAGTCCCTGCACAGAGAGGCCAGATGAAACAAGAGCTTCATTATGCTTTAAATGTCAAGCTTGATCACACTCTCCCCCTTTTTGTACTGATCTGTTAAAAGTTTCTGCACTCTGGCTTGATCACTGCTCTATGAATTTGCATGAAAGCTGACTTGCATGACACAAGAGCAATATTAATGAAGATGAGGATCAGGTTTGCGTTCAGATTTGTTGTAATTTCCACACATATACACAACACAGTACCTACAGGAGAACAAAATGTTCTTCTTATAAAACAAAATAACACTAGAATTATCACTTTGTGGTTGTATGTCTCTGTTAACCCGTCAAGTTGCAGTTTAAATTCATCTCTGTCCAGACTAATCAGTTCATCCATAAAACCAAGTGGTTGTTAGTGTCAGATGTAATGAAATTCCCTCCAGGCATTCCCAAGGTACTGTGTTGATGAGAATGGGACAGGCACAAGGTCACAGTGACATGACTCTTGTGTTTTGACTTTCAAAATCTAATTAGTTCATCCTTGAGTCCAAGTGAACTAATGCCAATTTTGAAGAGGTTACTGAGAAATCATGTTCAGAAAAATGGGGCAAATGGACGGACAACTTGAAAAGGTGATGCTTTCGGCCACAGCATTTGCAGGTGCAGAGTCATTAAAACTCCAGACTAAAAATGAACATGTACAAACACCAAATAGTCTTAAGAGTAAGAGTGAGCAGTCTTTCATTAGCAGCAACAACTTAGATATAAGTTCCACTGTATTTTCTCCTCTTGTAACAAACTATAGAATAGCAGGCTTTACATTTGCACAATTGAAGTAACTGGTGATGGTGAAAAATCTGGGACACATTACTGTATAAATACTAGACGGATATCCCTGAGCATTCTGAGGTGTTTCAACACTTACAAGAGACATTCACTGTACTTTATGTGTGTATGTGTCAGTTATATGTGTTTTTTTCCAATAACATCTTGGCAGCGTGCCTATGGAAGTATTATCCCAAAGTCACATCCACAGCAGCCACTGACAGTTCATTGCTCTAATTAAAATTTCAAATGCACATGAGGATTCCCCATAATGTTTCACATCACCATACAGTGATGCTGAATAAACAGTCAAGAGAAATAATGTTTTCACTCCAAACATTTTCAGCCACTTGTCTCTGTCATCAACTCATACATTTCATTAGTATGAGGTGACTGTGATCAATCCAGACGAAGAAAAAGGCTCAAAACTGACCAGGCTTAAAAAAACAAACAAAATAGGAAAAACACCAGAACAGAACCAGCATCTGTGTCTTTATGGTTTCGTACCACAGCTGCTGGATGGTAAATTCCTTTGATCTCATCATCTTCATACTGTGGAAAAATGTAAATGTGTGCACTCAGGAACACTTTAGCCCAGAAGCCCATTAAATTTCCTAAGTCATATACATGTATCTACACTTGAGCATGAAACTTTGCTTTAATATGTCTTACTTCATTCTTCCCCATACAGTAGTAGCATGATGAACAACAATCTTAAAACAGACATGTAATTCACAGCATGATGAACCAACCAGCCTTGGTTGGTTCAGGTGAAGCACTGAGCTCTTAAGAGCTGCAGGGCTTTTTGAATAGTCTGTGCAATAATATCTCCAAGGCAGTTTACATCTATCTCCGCCTCCTGCTGAGGGTCAGAGCACCTGCCTCTAGGTGGCTTTTGGTACGTGGTGCTGGGATACCAATTACGCTTATCTGTATAGGCAGTTAAGACTTGAAATTACGTTTACCCTTTTTGAGTTATCTGAGCTTGTGAGCATTTTGTCTTCATAGTAATGACTTTGTGTTGATTCTTAGCAAACTATCAATTGATACCAACTGTCATTAGGGTAGCAATTTGTTAGACATGTTGTCAAGGCAGAGTTATACGACTGTGAAGTCAGTAGTTCCCGTTATATTAGCGGAACAGGGTGCCTCAGTTTAATAAAAGTGTCTCTAAAACAATTTCAAATTATTATTCCAAAATCGTAAATGAATGGTTGCAACAAACATTTAATAAAAAATGCCCGCCAGTCAGACGGTCCTAAATACTCACTCTAAGATATGCAGGTCAAGTTTGCATGAAATAAACTGCTCTTCAGCCGTAGCTACCGTGCTATTCAATGTTTGCCAGCAGCTGTCAACATACAGAGCTGGTGAGCGAGTATTTGCTTTTTCTGCAAGGTGCCACCACCAAAGTGCAAATCCATAAATTACCAGCTGCTTAAAGAGTGTAGCACAGTGTGTTTTGTGAAAAGCCAACATGCACAAGAACAACACTGAACCAGCAGCAAGTTCATAATGTTGGTTGCAACCAAGCACAATTAGTTTTTTTATTTATTCATTTATTTTTTTGTACATTTTATCTTTGGAATTCTTCCCGGGTGCTCATGTTCTGCTCTTCATTAAAATGCATGTTACACCTTGTTTCAAAACTGCTCTTCCCTCCTCCACCACACCATATTATTCTGACTAAAGGGCTACAGGTTATAAGTTCAAGGTATTGTTATTCATCTGGCCCGGCACATTCACTTCAAATCCTTCTCACACATCCACATCCATCCATCCAGCCATCCTAGATGACAATGGGTGAAGAGCTGTGGTACACACTGTGGGAGGAAATCAGAGACCAGGAACCACTGTACCTCTGTGCTGCCCACATGCTTAAGTGTTCATAAACCAAAATTTTTGTACTACTCTCTTATACTCTAAAAGAACACTTTTATTTGTAGGATGTAAAGAAGCAGATTTTCCACAAACAGCAAAGCTAATACTGTTGAAGCAAAAAACTGAAAAGATTACCTTTCTTGCACAAAGGTGCAAGAATGGCGCCTGTTGGGTGGCAGCCTGTTACAGCAGCTCCTCTCTTTGTGTGTTGTTTTTGTTAGTTTTGTGGAGT
>JAUMHL010000005.1:6656893-6708800 GCA_032362345.1 Sandelia bainsii
TAACGTCGGATATTTTAGCCGACAGAAAACCGGATGCTGATCGGATATTTTGGCGGACAAAAATACGTTACCTGTGATCATTTCATTAATACGTTTAGTATCAACGTATTTGCGACTTGTCATTTACGTTAACTGTGAACATATGATCATTACGTTCTACAAAAATGTAATCGGGTCGCAAATACGTCCTGTATCAAAAAGTAATCAGGATTGCAGTTTTGTCCTATACGAACGTAATTTTTAGGAGACAGGGTTGAAAAGATTTGAGAGGCAGCGGGGTAGCTAACAGTCACTGTTAGAAACTGCAAAACAACTTTTTAGTTAGAAGAAAAGAAGCCTCAATGTTAAAGCAATAACTCACCTGCTCCATTTACTACAAAAATTTTTCAGCTCTTTCAATTAATTTTGTGAGAGCCCAGTTTATTAATGTTAACACTGTGCTCTAACTTATATGACAAAAAAATAATTAAATGTAGTTAATAGTAATTTATTAAAACAATAATCTTTTTGTTTCTTGTTTGGAGTCTTAAATAAATATGTAGTACTATGGTATCTAACAAAGGTGCACTACTTTTGCATTTGCAACATTCATTTTTGTAACTTAACATTAACTCCACAGTCCTGCACACCGTAATTAGGTAATTAAAGTGTGAAGCACATATGGCTGAGAGTGGACACACCAGCTACTTTAGTGACCAAACAAATGATCTTGCATTTAAGAGGCTTAAAACCCTTTTCAGACTTGTGTTATGCACCATTAAAGAAAATCCCTTTTGGCTTTTTCCTTGTGAAGATGTGTCCTCTAGGGCCTTGTGAGCAGAAAGAAAGCTGCCTTCTTCTCCTCCATGTCTTCTGACATCTCAAAGAAATAATAAGGTGTGTTTGGCATGATGTGCTGGGAAGATCAAACTTTTACTCTGCTATGTTTGACATGACCAATAGGTGCAATAAACTGTTCTGCCAACTCCTGCAAACAACAACAGTGGTATGGTAGTACACAACAAATACAAGGAACCCAAAGAAATATACCCATCAGAATCCAAATATCTGCCATCATGGCAGAGAGCTGAGACATGGAAATCCCTGGTGGCAAGCTTCACAAAGAATACTGAAGCCCTACTGTTTTATTTATAAGGCACCCAAGGTGTTTTTCCCTAGTATCTGAATATAGAATAAGAAAGGACACCTTGAACTGCTGACAGGAATAAAATCCATAAAAAACACTTTTAGAGTCAGGTCTCCAAACAAACCTGGTAATTGTTATTTCTAGTTGGAGGTAGATAGTGAGTATCAGGGATTCAGAATGACGCAGCAGCTTCCACCTTTATATTTCACGCAGAATAAAATTTCATCTCAAAAGAAAACGTTTCAATTGCTACATTTGCGCAAACACAATGCTAACATAATGCTACCACAACACACTTAATAGTTTCAAGCATTTATTTCGTAAAGTTCCTACGGCATGTTCCCATTTCAAGGTCTTGCATCACCTGTCCTCCCACATGTACAGACTAAAACCAAAACTAAACCCTTTAACCTCAGACTGTCGAGGTTGTTTTTCTATTTTCAAAATATATTGTATCCACTATAAAGTTTTACTCTTAATATTTCTTTATAACTACAGCAGCATGATAACCCAGATAGTTTTAAATGGAGTCAAAGGTTGTTTCTAAAGGAAACCAGTTTGAGTTATTTTCTTTTCACTTTCTTTGAGCCTGTTTTACACTGAAGTTTCCAATATTATTCAATTATCTGATGCTACTTACTTGTTGAATGTTATTGGTTTGTAGCCTTTGGTGTAAACCATTGCTTTCTCAAAACTGAATACAAATGTTATTGATATGACAAGTTTATTTCCCCAGCTACACATTTCCATTCACCAACAGCTTACACTGACAGTCAAAAAATATTATACTGCTTTAAATCTTTATATGCTGAACTTTCTCTCCAAAATATAAATAACTTCTGTGTTTTTATAGTAAACACATAGATTCATTAATGGTATGGTTTTAAGACTTGGCTCTAAAAGCATAAGCAAATCAATGGAATCAACGGAGTCAACTGAAGGTGAAAAAATAAAGGGTGACTACAGATTCCTGACATATTGATGTCTGTTGACTGTTGATGAACTCCAAGGATGCTCTCAGAATTTGTTAGCATAAACCTTGAGGCCCTGGGAAAGGAGCAGGAAGACGTAAACAAAAGAAATGGAAATAAATTATGTATGTCCTGACTTTAACTCAATTTTATTCTATGGATTTAATATCATGTGGGTATTTGGCATCAGGGAACAGCTACAACTGCTTATCTATCATATGAGCCTCAATCATACAGTATATAATCTGCTTATGTGATTAATGTAGTGGACAGCTAAATAAGTGAATTCATTTCTGTTTTAAGATACAATAATAATTTTAATTTCTGTTGTCATGTCAATTACATTTAAATTCACCTTTTTTTAGACATCAGACTCAAACCACTGTAAAAATCCAATGAACTGCATATACTGCAATATGTAAATGGCATTAAGAGTTTTCTATGATTGACATTATGCATAGTAGCTAAACTGATAGTAGCTTCAGTATCTGGCTCCCTACCAAACTACAGCAAATCTCCTGCCTTGATGATGGACTGTGAACGGCTGCCAAAGTTCCAACACTGGATTGTTGTTTCCCAAAAGTAAAAAAATGCTGGCATTCAGTGGAAGGAGACACTATCTCCTAGGTGATCTATGAGAAAGACTTTGCCAACACTGGCTCCAAAAAAAGCCCGAACACAAATTAATGGTTGAGAGGAGCAGAGTCATGACTTTTCTGGAGTAAGATGTCAAACTCAGAGGTTAAGTTACACTAACTCAAATACAACACAGAAGTGCGTTCAAATTCTGTAAAAGAGCAGGTTTAACTACTTGTATCATGACAAAACTTACTTTAAAAAATATGGAATATTATTGTTACTGCACTACGTGGCAATTACTGAACAGACATTTACCAAAACTTTAGGTCAATATTGGCCCACTATATTAAACAGCACTTTCAGCACATTGACACTGCAGTTAGTTAGTACTGTTTACATACAGTAGAACCCCAATAATTAGTCAATTAATCAAATTGTTTTGGATTTGATGCTTTGTCTTGTCCTATATAGTATAATAGTAAACATAGTCTAATTTTGGACATTTGGTAGAACAAGCTATTTTGACACACCTTCTCTGGGTGTTCAAGCATTTATAAGATGCATTTTTATTACTTTTTGACATTTTATAGACTAATTAAGTAATTAGAACATTTATTAGTAAGTAACTAATCAATAGTTGCAGCTCTATTACCTACTAAATCTCATTACTTATAATCTAATGAAATCTACTTGAACAGTTCTGCAGACCTAATAAAGGTTATAATGTGTTTTTTTTACACTGTCACAGATGCCTGTATGGACATTTCTTAGGCTTGAGATTGAGATAGTGTGTGTTCCTGGACATTAGAACACATTTCAATATAATACAATCTATAAAGCAACCAGTAAGTCAATATATTAACAATCAGTGACAGAAACAGTATAGCAACCAGAGTTAAACGCCTTATTAAAACCAAGTCAACAAGACTTTTAGAACTATCCTTGCACAGTCTTGCATTTGTATTTAACAATTAACAGTCATGATACAGTGTAATAGGTTATTATTTCTTTGGGATTGAAATCAATAGGCTTTAAGCTTAAAGAATTTAAAGCAGGTTGCTTTCAGTCAAACGTGGCCCAACTCCAAACAATTACACATTACCAATGCATTGTAAGTTGCAGAGTGGCACTGTGGTGGCCCAAGGGATTGTACTGTCACCTTCCCTTTTATGCTTTACACATCAGACCTTCAACTACTTTATAACACTATATTCCATCTCAAGTTCAAGTTGATGATCTCCACTATTGGGAGATCATCACTGGAGGTCTGGATATGCCGGTGGTTATAATGATCTAAATTTGCATTTAAAGGTGGCGAGACTACAGAAGGAAAACAAACATCAGTCTGGATGAAAAACAACTTCTGTCTTCACAAACCCACAATACCTAGTCACAGTATGCAACTCCTTTATCACTATTGATTCATGCTGCTGTCATGCACTAGGCTGACAGGGATAACATCATCCTGCAAATGAAATCAAGGATTGTTTTCCATTGGAAGTGACGTAAAGGTTCGAAATCTGTCTGAAGTGACACACATCTTCAAAAATCTTAATCTCATATAAATCTCAAGTACACAGCAAAAACAGTGTCTGATATATGACAAACAGTGCTGAGAGAAGAACTATGTGTGATTCACTGTCAGGAAAACTAAAAAGTTGGTAGTCGAGTGGTAGATGGCATATGACTGATAACAGAGCAATGTCACAAGAATAGGCCGTCTATCATTGTTAATGAAGCTCAGCTCTATTTTACAGACTAGTGTGCATGTTCCAGCAGGTAGCCGTTAGCAGTTTG
The DNA here is from genome assembly GCA_032362345.1 of Sandelia bainsii. Classification (NCBI taxonomy): domain Eukaryota; kingdom Metazoa; phylum Chordata; class Actinopteri; order Anabantiformes; family Anabantidae; genus Sandelia; species Sandelia bainsii. The sequence continues at coordinate 6,661,367 of JAUMHL010000005.1, forward strand.
CATCCTTCAATGCTTTGATTTAAATAGGTTGTAAAAGAAGTCCTTGTTAAAAAAGACTAAGCTGCCTGGAGACAGTAACTGAAGGAAGACTGAAGAATAAGTCTCACTCTTTCCCTCATCCTTTCTACAGCGGCCTAAGAAGTAGCTGCAGCCAATGCATCATCCCATTAAGGTGCAATGTGAGAGGTCCTAGGTGCCGTTTTCTGCCGACAGTCATCAGACTGTAAAATAATTTGGGCCCAAATGGCCCCTGCCTCAGGCAACCAGGAGGGCACTGAAGCAAAGAGTCGGTGCTGTCTTTACAAACCACCCTGAACTGCTTTAAGCATTCTTGTGTTCTGCATGCATGTTCTTGTACTTGTTTCTGAATATTTTACATTTTGCACTGGCATTATTCACTGGCATTCCACGTTTTCTGTATATCATGTTAAATCTAGCATTACTCCGTCCTGGTTTCACCACTGTACTACTTGCTGATACAAGTTGATTTCTAATGAGGATTTTAAGAAAAAACAATCACACTTGTTTAAAAATAAACCAGATGAATTAAAAATTTAAACCTCTGCTGGAACTATAAATAAAATAGCCACAATATCTTGTCAGAATATCTTGACAGCAGTGAAAAATTGATCTTCCAGTCAAGTTCATTCACAAATGACAGGAGCTGCACTTAAAATCTTGCCTGAGGATACAACCTGACTTGTAGGGAGGTATATGTGATAAATAGGTGACTATGCCATATTAAAATAGTAATAATGATGTTAACAACTTCTGGGCACTATAAATTATATTTTGGCTCAGAGTTATATTGGAGCCACAGTATATCTGGTTAAGGGCATCTGTTGAAAGAGGATAGATCTGCATCCTTGAATCCATCCTGTTACTCAACCTTACTTTTGTGTAAGTGTCAAAGTTTTCTGCATCTGCTTGTTCTTACACATATGGCTGATATGATAAAATGAAAATACTTTCTTAAGATTTGACTCCATCATCTTTAATAACATTTGGGAGCTTATTTAGAATTTAATAAGCAGTTCTGTGGTCTTGAAGGAAAAGGTTTGGCACATTTTGGGAAATTTACTTGTTGGCTTCTCTTTATATTGGAAGATGTAATGTAAATAACTGCTTGGAGTCTGTAGTAAGCAATGACAAGAAAGTAGAGGACTTCACTTCTCCTGACCAAGAAACAGTCTGCTATATAACTTTATTGTAAAACAAGTACATGCATTTCCATGCACTTAAGTAAGACGGTTACAGTCAGCTTTCTCAAATAAGCTAATTTCTGTTGTGTAAGAAAATGATGAGAGCGAGAAAAAAAAAAAGGTTTCTGTAATTGGGATTAGAGAAACCTGATTTCCCCAGATGGATTTCTCCTGGAGAACAAGCTGTGAAAAGGAGCTTCATTGTGTCTATTTGCTTTTCTCTCACTGCACTGACTGCACAGAAACACACACACACAGTACAGCATAAAAAAGTCAGGAAGCTGTGTCTTCTGTCACTATACAGTAAAATGTGTCAAAATAAGTCTGCGGTAGAGGATAAATCTGAAATCATCTGCTGTATTTATACACAAATTTAAAGTAACCTGGTTACTTAAGTGCATGTAAACTTGATCACCAGTCACCTGTGTTACTTGATTTCTCTAAGTAACCTGGTAATTTAAATGCATGTGAACACAGATAATGGTGACTGTCTAAGCAAGAGGATTTTATTACCTTTAGACAACCATTTTCCCTGCATCCAGTCTTTACACTAAGCAGCAACTGCATTTTAAAAGAGTACTATCACTATTCTCAAATATCTCTTGCCAATAAAGCCTATGAGTGTGTTTCCAAAAATTCCAAACTATTCCTTTAAACAACATTTGGTCCCATAGCAACGGCTTGGAAATATAGACCTGAAGTCTCAAAAAGCTGAAAAGGTTAAAGTGTGTTGTGGTTAAAAATACACTTCCACAAGGTGTGAAATGAACTACTGCCTGCTTATGACCCTCTCTTAAACAAATATCAGGAGCAAACATACAGCCTGTGGAGCTCAGAAGGGTTTATTTGCCAAGCTGGTGTTGAGTAAAAGTGCAGTTATCTGTCAGAGGAAAACTCCTCAGACAGACATCCATTATCTCACATTATTTTGAAAAAAAATATGCAAGAAAGCATGCAGTAGATGTCAAAAAAATCTCAGCATGGCCAACTAAAGAAAATCCCCACAATCCTACAATACGCTATTTCCACCTGGGATTGAATAAAAAAATATCTAACCTTGCAATTCTGTCATTCTGTGAGAAAACTAAATTCACCTCAGACTGAACTACTCCCACTTGCTTTAGATCCAATTCTCCTACAATTTTAGGTTTGAATTACTGCCACCCACCCCTTTACAAGATGTTATGTTGTAGAAATTTCAACTTTGGTTGGCCATTTCATTTTTCATACGCCCCCATATCTGTAGCTGACCCTGTACCATTACAAAGGTCTCACTGTATCTGTCTGGTGTAACTGAGGCCAATGGAGCCCTTACCTCTTTCAGTATTTGGTACTCCTAAATTAATGGTCGGTATTGAAGGATCAGCATGGTCACTGTAGTACTCTAAAAATATAGCATCCTTTTCCCAAGTCTTCTTTATCACTGGAACTAGAGCAAAGGAGAGAAAAATCAATACTGTGTTTCACAACAAGCAGACCTCTGCTTCTGTGTAATGTAAATATATCTGAGCTAATTATTATTTCATATTTATTGCAATACATATTTTCTCTGATGTTTCTGTCTATTCTAAAGACACCTGGATAATTCTGTAAACATTAAACCAGTGAGAGTGAGACAAAGTGCTACGCTCCCTTTAACCCTTATACATGTTTAAGATTATTGTTTTGTCATGTTTTGTGCAGGGAAAAAACTTCACATGCCAGCTTGGCAAGTTGAATTATTGGCACTTCAGATTTGATTACCCTTTATATACTGTACCATCATAAAATCTTAAAACTGTAACCTCTAAAGCAGATAGACTTTCTATAAATTTCAGAGCTTCAGTGTTTTCTGAAGAAACCCTTTTGTAACTTCTACTTTTCTTGTGCTTGAGGCGCAGTAACACACTAGGATCTGCAGTTTTCTGACTTTCTCCTATGTTGAAAAACAACAGAAATGTAGTGTAAGTGAGGAGAATTATGTATCTGTATATTCTTTTTCCTTCTATTTATCTGGTGTCTTTCAGCTAAAATTTAGTAAATAAAACACTGCTCTATCACCGACCGTTTTCCTGTAGTTTTCCTACAGGTTTGATAGTTTTTTTCTGGGTTGTTGAGATGAGACTAAATGAGAGCCGAGAAAAGCTGAGAGATCTACAGCTGCAGCTTGAGGCTTGAGTGTTCAACTCTCATAAACCAACATAAGTGAATCAAAATGGCATATTCAACACTGAAAGAAAGAACCAAAAAAACAAAAAGCTAAGTTGGCTGACCCTCACTGAAGGGTCTTAAAAACTGACAACTGACCTGATGAAGAACAGTTAGTACAAATGAACTAAATCACACTGATAGGCCACATTGAAATTATAGAAATCAAACTTAGAAAGCAGGAATTAAAATACAAGTACATTATAATACATTTATTATTCATTCATCATTTATTTATGAGTGGTCTACCCTAAAATACCATAAAAGGAAAAAAATCATCCTATTTTTATATTTTAACCTATTTCTAAATAGATGAATATGCAATTTCATGCTCACAAGAATCATTTTTACAATATAATCACAACAGATAAAGAAGATAAGAAGCCTTAACACTGAAAGACACAGTAAATTAAATGCGAGGCTCTTTCATGACTGTTGCGTATTGATCTAACTAATGTTTGATATATGAATGTAATATTCATTTTTATCTCGTCTACGTCTGAAACTGATAATGGCAGCTTGGCAGAAGAAATGGCAATTACTGTAATTAGTGCAATTGCTTGTGAGTGAGCCTCTGAATGCAGCGTACAATTTGTCTGATCCCACTAGAATTAATCTGCTATTTGATCTACTGACTGAACCTGCTACATTTTTATCAGGTTGCAAGAGAAGCAGATTCACTGTAGATAGCTAATGACAGGGGGAGCTTGCCAAAAAATGGCTAAATAAAGGCAATTTTTTTGACAACTGCAAAATTGTTGGATTATGATGCATTTCTAGCATCAAGGGGGACATGCAAGTCAGTTAAGTACTTCAAAGTATTTCTTTAGCTTCAACACTATTAAATCTTTTCAGACATAATGATGAAGTAATTTAGTTGAAGACTTAAAGGACTAGTCTTATACAAACACACATGTCAAAGGTAAAACAAATCCACTCCAAGCAAATAACAGTGCAAAAAAGTGTACTGTTTAAAGGGAAATTGTGGGTCTTTGGCAGATTATGTAAGAGTGGGTATGTGACTCACCTCTTTCACTGTGAAACTTCCTACACGTTTTCACAGCAACAAATACATCTTCTTTATTTACAGCCTCCCCCTTTGATAAAAATAAGAGAGACACAAATCAAAGAAATGCTTGCATGAACAAACAGCATAAATCACTTATAATTAAAACATCTATTATTTTTTCAAGCTAAATTAAGCATCCAAGGGATCAGTGGGAATCAAATTAGAATTGGATTTGTCTGTAAATGGTCTGAGGTCATTTGCTTTTCTGGGAGTCTTTGGCTGTCTTTTTGAAAGTAGAGAAGCTGATAATTATTTAGTGCCTATGGAAAATTTTAGGACTTCATGCTAAATGAGTTGAAGGAGAAACGTAAAAGCTCTGGAAATAAAATGTTGAGCAACAAGAAAAGACGATAAATTAAAGGAAATGAATACAATGAAAAATCTCTGTTTGCCTCTTTGTTTCCTTTGTTCCCACATCCAATCCAGAATGAAAGAAACTGGAAGGGACTGTCACAGGGACAGACAGGCAGCATTTCAAAGTATTCAGCATACAAGCACATACAGGTCTTTGTTGACCTAACACCACAACAACCTCCTCATTCCATATTATCTCTGTTAGTCTGTTTTACTCATGTTTGAAAAAAAAACATGTCTCTTATGAATTTGAATAAGCTCTTTGTCCTGAAGTGTCAGCATGCAGAGAAGAACACCACCACAACATGCATCATTATAGCCTAAAATCAAAAGGACATGTTTTGCTGCCGAGGACATTCTGTTGATCGCCATCCTTCGCCTCCTTGAATCAGTCTCTCGAGGCGGTTGATTCTTCGTTGACACTGCAGCCAAGTGCAGCTGTGGCTCAACTTGGCAATTTGTCTTGCAACTGTTTCAAACGCCGACCGATTACGATACGTCCCCTCTCGTTTTGTCTGAATGGAAACTTCTCCCTGAATACTTATTAAGCCTGTGACCTTCATGTTTCTTCACTGGCTGCTCAAGTCGTTGTCCCATTTTCTGGTCTGATGAAGGTAGTTTTATGCGGTTACTGATTTCCTCAGATGGGGCAATAAAAACTACATGAATGCTTGTATAAATCTGACAGTTCAGACTGCACAAACATGTACCAGAATCTACACCACATATGCATATTGCGTGTGTGATTTGAATCACAATAGATCAGATGAAAAACAGGAAGGGAGGGGAAAAAAATCTAAATTGGGACACTTACAGCTGCAGATCTGGCATCCCAAATTTAACACCTCACCCACACTGAAAAAATTCTACAGTCACATACATATGCATGCAACATAATCACTTTTTCCTAACATTAATGATGATTTTATGCAGGCTAAAAGATGGCAGATCCTATTGATCAGTTCACAAACTTCTTTAGCTAGAAATAAACTAAGATCTGGTCCGAACTTAAATTTGTCAGAACTTAAATTTGCATGTAAATTTCCTTGGTCTAAATATCACAAAAACAAATGAACGTAAGCCAAAGGCAGAGGAATGTATGAGCACGTAAAACTACTTTTTATGTCAGTATCAGTTAACTTAAAGTTAGTGTCGGAGACAAATACACTTACATATTTAGGGAAAAGTCAAAAATAAGTCTAAACATGCAGTCAGATATAAAACTGGATGCTTAGAGGACACAAAAGGAGCATTTCCTACTTGGTGCATGGCTAAATTGAATTTAGCAAAGCAAACTCAAGACTTCTGCTTTTTAGATTGATGCACAGTGTTCTTGAGATTGGTGTATAAAAGCAGTAACGTTCAAGGTTGTACAGCACAAAGAGTGTATATTGTTGATCACCACACAGCCATTATCTGACAGCGAAGCACTCTGTGTTTTATGATGTTTAATTTTGTTCTCTGTCCAATTACTGGGAAACAATGACAATCAAACTAAACAGAGCAGATACTCACACACACTGTTAGCTCGCTGCCCAGAGTAGTGGCACAGTACAGAGCCTGAGGAGAGCCCTCCGGCTCAGTGCACAGCTCAGGAACAGTGGTGAGATGTGGTCCCTTCCCATTGTCCCAGATATACAAGGCAACCTGTAATAACAGAGAGTCTTCTTATTTACGAGCTAAAAACAGGACATAATCTTTTAGACAATATTAAAAACAAAAGACATGTGAGATGCTTTCCTGTTTTCTTTTGTAATGAATATGACAGTTTTGTTCGAGCGACAAATCTCCAGTGAGCATATTTAATATTTCAGATGACTGACAAAGAAAATAAATAAGCAGAGGGGGAGAGATTGAGAGCTGGTGAGTATTACTATAACCTCCTTCCTAGGGTTTACCTTTAATATTCTACAGGGGAAAGATAGTGAAGTCTCAGTAAAAGAGTATGTCAAAAGGAGAGTACAATCAGTGCTGTCTGAGTATCGGCAGCTGTCTGAAAGAAACGGAAACTACAGAAACCGTAAACAGCAATGTTTTGCTGACAGCCTAGAGCTAATCTACTGACAGTGAACTGGACTGACCTTGAGGATTCAATTTTTCATACACAGGTTTCTATGTAGTAGCTTTCAGAGACATGTTAATTTCTTAAACCTTAATATTGTTTTCAAACAACCTAAAATTCCATAATTTAATATGAGATCTCCATAGAAAAACACACATGCTCCATTTTCTAACATATAAAAAAATGTACAGTAGTTTAATTGAATTTCTAGGACTGAACTCATGCCATCTCTTAACTGAAACCACCTTTCCCAGACTGTGCCTGATACGTCTGATGCTGTGTTTACTCAACAAAAATCCCTAGATGCTTCCCCGACTGAATTACAGTGATAAAAATAAGAATCTCAATGCTGCACCATGACAATTCTCCAAAGTAATGAGATTTCACTTCAAGGTTAGATGAATTTCATGCCTCACTCTTTTTTTTGCAAATAAATTATAATATGTTATAATTCACTTGAGTGTGAGAAACAAGAAAACTGAAAATGCATGAAAAGAAAGAAGCTAGTCATTACTTTCCAGACAAAACAGATCTGAAGGTGACTTTCATGTTATCTTACCTCATGTTTCAGGTCAATGGTGAAGTCAGATTTAAGTGGCTCGTCTCTCACTTTGTTGGCAAGACTAAAATAAAAAAATAAAAAAAGAATTTTAGTTCAATTATTCAATAAATACAAAATTAGCTATGAAAACTAGAGAACAGGGAATAAGTGATGTGAATTGTACAACTTAATTGACACAATTTACACATTTACTGCAAATATTTACCGAACAACTAGGGGGATGCTTAAGGCCCAAGCAGCAGCAAAGTCTGGATATTTAAAGACAGAGGGATTCTCTGCAAAGGCGTAGTGATGGATGATAGTTGACTCTTCATCGTGGAGGGGCTTACCAAGAAACCACTCCTGACAAATAAATTAAACACACACAAAAATCCATTAAGACCTTTCTGTGAACTGAAAACATTTGGGTTTCTGGCCAAATGTAGGAGGCTTAACACTGCTAGAAAATCTATGAATTTCTTTCTGGTGAGTAGAATTGTTACTAGCAGAGAAAATAATGAGATTTCTTGATAAAAAGAAAGTTCAAAGACGGTAGGTACTGCAGCTCTCATTATAATTCGTGACATCTTTGGAGTAAATAAAAAACAGACATTTTATACAAAACTTACCGTAATCAGTAAGTTGAATCAGTAGAATTTTGAAACACAGGAAGTGAAATAAAGAAGAAATATTTAAAATTCTGCAGGTAAAGTTCTTTGAATCAGCAATCAAATATATGCAATGTTCATACAAAAGGTCAGAGCTCCAGTAGTTTTATCCCTTTCTACTGAAGCACACGCTCAGATGACACTAGGGTGGATTTGATCTCATCAGAGCCTTGTTCAACTTCCAGCCATTTTTCAGCTTTTATAAATATGGCTGTGCCTCGAGACCGTAGCATTGTGACAGGGGGAAACACAGCATCAGAGCTCAGGGGAAGTGTCAGAAATCAAATTATTATTCCAAGCAAAGAGGGGCTTTCTCAGCACACGACCTCGAAGTAGACCTGTAAGTTCAGTATTTGTATTTAGAAGTAGACTTTTATAAACTAGAAGTTATACTACTACTATACATCTAGTAAAGTAAAAGTATATACTGTATATAACTGTATTTGTAGTATACTTAAAGTGTATTTTCCTAAGCTAAAATTTTGTCCCAAATAGTATTGAAAAGTATACTTATATACTTATAAGTATGCTACAAGTACATTGCCATTAGTATACTTACTACATGAAGACATATACAACAGCCAGTTAGGTTAGCTTAGCACCAGAGCCCTTAAAGCTTATTGTTTAACATATCTCATATTTGTTTAATCCATACAAAAATTTAAGTGTAAAAAAACTTTTTTCTATTTTTATGTGCCCGGCTACTGCCCGAGCACAGTACTGCAACTTCCAGTGACGTTCACTGGTTGCCTGGCAACTGCTCAGCGCCCAAAAAAAAGTCAGCTTTGCTTTAAATATGTATTTTACACAAGCTCATGTTCTGCTAAAAAATACTGTATATACAGTTAATTAGATAGATGCAGTAATAAAAGTCTAACACACTGAATAAATTAAAACTTCATAAAGGTTAGACAAAGTTTGTTTTAGGTGTGAAGTCAATTTTATGGCTGAAGTTTAACTGTCACTAAGAGACAATTTAATTATTGTGTTGATACCATTTATATCATTAAAGTAGACCAAATATAGCTGAACCCCATAAATGAATGTGTGCATATGTGTATTAAATATTAATATATGGTTTGTTTGTTAAGAAATATATCTGCCAACAAATCAAACTAACATAAATGTATCACATGTCCAAAGCTAATTTGAAAGTGGCAGCTCATTTCTCTTAGGAGTCTCTACGCTTTACAATATTCTGAAATGAAAAGTTATTGTATCTTGCTTATCACAATATGAGGCTGACCACACTGCGCTGTAACACCTGAGAGAGAAGTCATTGCTCTAGGGCAGTTGTAATGAATCAAATCATTGGGTGTTGTATCAGTTTTTTCTCCCTTGTCGGGATAAGGTCATGGATATTCACACAATAATGAACTGTTGTTTTGCAGAGACAGACCAAAGCAAGCTATTACATTTGCTGATAAAAGCAAGTTATGTTTTCCTGTTGGCTTTAAATTAAAGTGCAATTCACATCATTTTTTTAATTTTTCGGTTTTAATGTCTCATTAATGTCTCACATTAAAACCAGCTGAAACTTGTGTGGCGAAGGCTTGTTTGAATTATTTTAAAAAATTCATAAAATAAGTAATTATTAATGGAGAAAGTTATTTTGCTGAGCTTCATTAAGTGAAAAATGTTTTCATTACAACTCAAATGTATGATTTTCTGACTGCAGCATTTATCCAATATTTACATTTGACCTAGCATACTGATTCATATTCAGGAAAAATAATGTCATGACTGGAGAGACGGGGCTTAAATTACGTCCACAGCAGACACTAAGGTGACATGTCTGACAGGAGTGAGATGCTGGAGCTCAGCAGCTATACAGGAGCTGGAGCCAACCTGATACTGTATCTCTTAATTGAACCAATGATCAGCTAAGCTGGAGCTCAAAACAACCCAGCACTGGTCTCGCTGATGAATTTGGCACAGACACGCAGAGCAACAAAGAGAGACAGAGAAAAAGAGAGATGGAGTTTTAGAGGGAATACTTTGCACTTACTTTATTCTTGTCAAATTTTGCAAGGACTTGAACAAGCTTAGTCATCTTCACATTTGTTTCCTCTTCAAGAAATACAATCCAAGATGAGTTTTTCCCGTAAGACTGCGATAAGCTGAGGACACACACACACACACACACAAATAGTGTCATCAAAACTAGACTTAAATAATAAAACAAGAATAAATGGAACGTTGTTATGCACACTAAACTTTACAAAAATGTTTTTCTTTTTCAAACATGAGTATCTAACTGAGGCTTCTGACCCAGTCAGATCAAGGGAGCTACAGAGTTTTTCCCCTAGAGGACAGAAAGGCCAAAAAAACATCATAAGCACGCCGACTTATTTTAGGGAGGGCGGCTCTTTAATGATTTTGGGATCTTTTGACGATCTGGGTCCTAAATCTTTATGATGGAAGAAGAAAACAGATTCAGATGTTATTTCTCATCTCCCCAAGTGCTGAACACATATTTATGAGAAGGCCCAAGCCTGTGAATAACTGTAGCTAATGTCATTATCATGCTGTTCAGACCACTGGATAACTGCAGTAATAAGCCTATTGTAACAGTTATGAACATGTTAGAAAGGCATTTATCATAATGCGAAGGAATAAATCTCAGTTACTGTGTTTATAATAGCTTTTAAGCAATCAGTAGCCTAAATAAATGTCCTCAAAACCTAAATATAACCTACAAAACTGCAGGAGGACACAATGTTTTTGACTTTTTATTCATATTTTGAACTTTTAATAATTTGGTTAATCACATGCTCAGTCAATCCAGAGTGTTCATACTTACTAAGGTAGCAGTGGAAGGATACTCCAATCTCCCTCATTATCTGATAAACTGTGAAGAAACAAAACCACCGGTGGTTTCTGAAAGAAACACCACACAAACCAGAGATAATTCTCAGTCACTCCACAACAGCTACACAAAGCTAAAGGCAATTAGAGCAGCTTCTCTGCAGTGAGGAACCAAATGGTGAACCTGTTGTTTTCAGAGACTGTCCTGTAACTGGAGGATGAAAAGTTTGATCAATGCTAATGAGACAGTTCTAGTTCTCTCAGCCAGTCTCTACTTACAGCAAACCACCACACCAGTACTTTGGCATGTTTTAGTCCATTTGTTACAAATTACATATACTATGTATTTAAGCTAACAATTTTGCAGACTTGTGTGTTTCACAATATGCAGCCATGCAGATTTCTCTTAATGTCTCTAAGATATGAAAATCTTTTAGCTGATGTTATGAACAAGTGCTATATTATTTTAAGTGGTAAAAAATTCCTGTGTAAAAGACCAAAACTAGTAATAAACTGATCCTGCAGGCACAGATCTCCACTGTTGTCCAGAGACAGATCTCCTAAGGCCCCCCTAAGGCGCCAAAGGGTGACTCCGCTACCAACTAAGCCACTGTCTGGACTGTGATAGATTACAAAAGATATATTTATTGTGCCAATTGCTCAATTTCCTTCCAAACATGTCTCTGGTCACTACCAGACTCACGTTGTGTGGTCTGACCTTTACTTTTCTTTGTTTGTTTTGATCACTCTATGTGACTGGTTGGAAATAATAAAAAATATAAAATAACAGCAGCCTTATCCTTTAAGGAGAAACAACCTGTAAACACACTGCTACGATCCCTTAAAACTGATACTACCTTCACGGTGGTTACTCCTGCCTGCCCTTACAATAAACACACAAACACACAAGTCAGAAAAAAACATTGGAAAACCAATGCAGAATATTGTGTTTTGAGACAATCACTGAATTATAAATTCTTGCTTTTTTATTTAGCGGGAAAACATGATCACATAGACGTTGGACATGGACAGTGGACACAATTACTTAAAAAAATAAGAGGAATCAGTTACAGCAAAATCTCCTGTTAGAACAGAGAGTAGAAGGTGTGTGAGCATTGTCTGAGAGAGCAAATGTTTTACACGGAAAAGAAAACAAATCAGCAGAGCGTAAGACCCTGTGGTTCATTACTGCATCATGTAGGAAGTCAGGAGGAACCGTCTCCTCTGAGCCATTCTGTCTAACGGCAGCCTGCCTGATTCAGGCGATGAGTCTGACACCGTTTACACTTATTAAACCCTATTAGTCAGTTGAGGTTTGTTAGCATTCATCTAATATGAGTTAAATCTTAAAGCTAATGGCATAATGACACCTACAATGTTTCATTAAACTGCTCTCTACTTGACATTCACGTGACTGCTGTAACATAAAAAGAGTAACTTGGAGACAAAGTAAATAAAAAGTGTAGATAATAACACAATCTCCAAAATAAAGCTTTTGATTCAGAGAGCTATTGACAATTATTGTGGCAAAGGAGGCGTTCAAGAAGAAGAGTTTGATTCTTTTATGGCTATTGTCTGAAATCCGCAGACTTCTAATCAACAGATATGAGCAGGTCCTCGTGCAGACATGCCTACATGAATGGGACGCTGATTGCTTGGTGACTTTGGAGAAGATGGGAGTCACTGAGATCTGTTTGAAATGGAACAACAGGAAATTATCATTTTAACCATAGGATGGGCTGCAGGGGATGCAGAGAATATAGAGCAGCGACTGGTCAAAACTGCTTCAGCATTGAGCTGCAGCCAAAAGTTATTTTATTATAGTCAATTAAGCTTAATTATGAAGGCCTAATCTATAACTGAAGATCATGACTGCATATTAAAATATTCTCATCACAGCAGCTCCTTAAATGCATGAATTAAGATACATCTAGTATGAGAAAGAATTAATAGTAGTCGCAGAGTACATTATATTTTAAAAGGGCTTCAGAGTTTAATCTCATTCTGTTCTGTGCGTCTCTGTGGATACGAGCATTGACTAAACGACAAAAATACTATATAAATATAATATGAATTCCTCCCAGGAGGCAGAATGTCAGACGGTGGGAATATGGCTGTGATCCACCATATAGAATACACAAGTTCCTGTCTGTGTAAATCTGTGGATATCACTAAACCTTCCACAGTCAGACGAGGATGAAGCAGAAATATCTGCTGATAGTGAAAAAGGCTGGGAGACAGAAATACTGATCATACATCAGTTTCCTGCTTGAGATGCACCAGTCAGATTACACATCTCCAAGTTATCTGTCATGTTGACCCACAAAAAGAAAAGAAGACAGTTTGATGACTGTGATGACTTGATCTTGAACCTTAACCTTCTTCCTGGGACTACAATCCATTGTACCATTGTATTATTTCAGTCTTTTAATGCCTCTCTTCTCTTTTTGTATCTCAAAACTGATTTCAAGACACTTTTAAACCACTGCAGGAATTTGCACAAAGATTTCTGCCGCTATGTATCGCAACACATGGTGCAGCAAACATGTTTAACAGCTACAGACTAAGCAAATCTCTTGTATTATTTTTGCTTTGATCTTTTTTCCTTTAGTATCACAGGAACAACCTGTTAAAAAGAAAAATGATAAGCTTCCATGTTTTGTGCCTTAGAGGTGGGAGAGAAGTGGTGGATGGCTCATGTTTGACTTCAAAAGCTTCCGTGATAGCAAATAATATAAATCGGAGAATGTAAAATGTATCTATATTCTCAAGAGTTTTCTGCTTTGGTTTTATTTTTACTGCATTTTTCAACTATATGCCACTATTTAGAAGCAATAGTAATACAGCACACACTCTTCAAGGGCTTTCTGGTACATGTCAGGATAAAAGTATTTTGACCCCGATTCTGTGAAGACAAGTTAATTTGATCATGAATCTTCCTGTCTTACATTGCTTTCATGCCTTTTGTAGACAAACCGGAGACAGAAAAGAGCATTTAAGCGCTGTGCCACACTAAATATTTTGAGATTATTTTCTATAATAACTATAACAACAGAGAAACAATGCACAATAATGACTCACTTTGATTATTTCTATATGTTTCTGTGTCACTTTTGCACAGTCAGTAAATACTGTAGATGGAAAGTGTGTGACATCCAGCAGTGGAGACTGAAACAACAACAACTGAGTCAGAGATGAATCAAAGACCACAGAAATAAAAACTCAAATAAGAAATCTAAATGGGTCTCTTAATTATGGAAAACCAGCGAGCAGTTCCTTCATCTAATTTACTCAATATTGTCATTAGTGATGCTGCATTTACTATTTAACCAAAATAAATGAAATATAACTAATGTATTACACCATGTTTCATCGGGCTCTGAAAAGATTTAATGAAGAGAATCAAAGGGTATTATGACCTACAAACATGCTCTCTGTTTTCCTATGACATGATGTAGATGTGCTTATGGAAATTTTACAAATTACATGAAATATTGAGATGTCCCAGCAGAAAATATGTGTTCTTCCTTCTAGCCTTTCCCCCCCCAAATATTAGCAGGAATGAAAATATTAATTCAGATGAACATATGGCTTTGGATGATAATCACTTCTCATTAAACATTTACCTGAATCCAAGGTTGGCATGTTAAGTGGAGCGATACATATCTGAACATCAAAGCTGCACAAATGTCTGAATTTCCTAAATACATAAAATTATAAGTACACACATGATTTGATATGAAGAATGTTGCTGCAATACACTTTCATATTTTGGACTTTTTTATAAGTAGCAAGTCTAATATGCAGGGTAATAATGCTTCACTCAATTTTTAAAATTACCAGCACTATGTAATAGCAACAAATGGCAAAGCTCTTTTTCTGCGTAGTGCAATCATGTGTGTGTACTTTGTCCTAAATGGATTTCCAATTAAAAAAATGTAAATATTTCAAATCATTTTTAAAAATCAGTGCTGACACCATGTGGCAACATACACAGCTTACAACAACTCATATTCAGATGTAATTTTTGATGCTGCACACCGCTACTTAATTGCATGTCAGCTTGCATGTGCTCTTTGTATGCCAACATACTCTAAGAGCATGTGTATATTTTGGTATGACTGAAAGCTGGTTTCTTACCTCTGTGAGACCGTGTGCCTGCTTGAGTAAATCTGTCCTCCGTCTGTCTGCCTGCCTCACATGGAAGGAGCTGCTTTGACTCTGGATGACAAATACTATCTCCCGCAGGTCTGGAGGAACACAAAGGAAAAAGATGTGAGATTGCTCACATACTGTGAAAAAGGATCATGACAATCGATGACCTTCAGGGAGCAAGAAAACATAAGAGCCATGGTCTGTATAACTGAGGTGACTTTTGCTAATCTCTATTATTGGCCAGGTAATAAAAGCCAGCACATCAAAAGCTTAATTGGCTTGGGGAGAGGGTATGTAAAAGTCACAACTCAGACTGGGTTACTTAATAAAAGATTAGCAGTCAGAGGTGTCTTTCTCTGAGGTGCTGTAACACCCAAAAGGTCGAAACAGCCCAGCTGTCCACTTTTGTCTGAGTAACAGAACTGCATTGTCAGTGAAACTCTGTATTGCTACAGCACGTTAAAGCCAAGGTTGAAAGAGCTCAATAATGTATGTTTGGAAACTGCAAAAATAGGCTGCTTCAGTGCTGACGACATGTTTAGATCCCATCTTTGTCAGTGACCCAGCTAGCTGCAGCTCCTTTTCATTTGAAATCCATTTACAGGGCAGTAAATGTGACACAGCTCAGTGAGGAATGACATTGGCTGCACAAACAAGTCCGCATAAACCCTTTGGCTCACACGACCAGTACAATCAAAACTAGACCGGGGGGGGGACGGACGGACGGGGACTGGGTTGTTACAAAAAAAAAGTGTAATTTTGTCGTTGACTGTGCTCAATTACATTTGACAACTCCTAAATCCTGTAAGCTGTCCCTCACATCAAAATGAAGTTTGCAGCATCTGGCTGGAATAACTGTGACAACATTTGGCTTTTCATGGATTTAAAGCAGCGAGGTGGGAGCCAACATCCAGGTGTGAAGTAAGAAGAAAAGTAGAGGAGTTGAGTTTTCCTCTTATGACAGGCAGCTCAGAAACGTGTTTACTTTTGTACTAATCTTGTTAATTTGAGCTCAAACAAACACAACTGGCTCAGTAATTCTCACTTGCTTTAGACACTTTAATTAGCTACTAAAAAATTTGTACAGAATATAGTCATAAAGGGTATATCATATCATAAATTATGATTACCAGAAGGATTTTTGTCCCCCATCAAGCGTTGCAAAATTAGCTGACTAATGCACTTTACTCTTTTGAAACATAAATAAGTAACAGCCTCTGCTGACAGGTCTATACTCTTGCCTTTAGAATAGTTGTGGAGAAGCAATACAAAACAAGAAAGGAAGGCGGAGTGGTGAGTGGTGGGATTAGATGGATTGCCTCCTCCTCACTGAATCTACTTGAACCTATTCCCACCCCGGGTTCAGATATTAGCAGCAGGGTCAGGGGTAGCACTATGTCAGAGTACAGTATCTGTGTCAGATCGTTTTAATTAAGTTTGGTGGGTGTGTCGCTCCTTCTCTTCACTTATAACAAAGATCCCATTGATCCTGGAGCCCTGGTGAGAGAGGATTTACTTTCTAAACCTCAGCATGTCCATCTCCCAACAGATCAAACCTTTGCCGAAAGCTGAGCTTAGAGAGCGAATACCACTACACCACCTCTAAATGTCCTTCTGCTGAGTTTGCTAAATGAATGAGTATGTGTGTATGTGTGCATGCATCCGGTTTCACATAAAGCAGTGACTTTTAAAACTCCTGTTGAGGTGCCCGCCTTGTGATACTGCTCAGTACAGCAATAATAAGAGCTGCATGCAACTAACAGCAAAATCAGATAAGCACTTTGCCAATCCCTCATTGTGTAGGAAATGCGTACCCTGTGTCAAAGCAAAGGAGAATGAGGGTTAAAAAAAAGAAACTAATTAAGACTGAATTCACTGGCCTTGGCTCCACACTAATGGGTTTCGATTAATCATCAAACAACAGGGAGAAAAGGGGAAAAGGAAAAATCCTCTTATAGCGCCCTTCTTCCTTCACCTCCATCATTTCTGTGCCTTTCTCCTTTAAGGTAAAAAAATACCTTTGTGCACTCCCTTGACACTCATTGCAGACAAGGCTGGGTTGCATGCACAATCAGTAGATCCACCTGTAATCAATTATAAGACAAAAACTTAAAACAATACCACAGAGCATTTTTTAGTGGTTCTGTAAAATTATCCAACAATGCCTCCATCGTGAGAAGAGTATGAATATAAGTAGGAAAGTTTTCTGAAGGAAACAAACATTGATTGCAGAAATTGCCAATGTTGGAAGGCTGCTGGTTAGGCAGGGTGTGGATGCTAAAGTGCTGATCAATGGTTGATTGGATGGATGATTGCTACATAGTCGTTAGGAAATGATGTGCTGGGATGTAAGTACTGCAGATGCTTTAAGGCTGACTAAGAGGAGGTATTTCAGGTCTTTAGAGAAGAACTGTTCCAAGGGCAAGGTAGAACAAAAGAAATAATCATGTGCTGTGTGTGAACCTTGACTATGATATGCAAACAGTGATATGCAAATTTTGAGAGAAGCCAAGTTGGTGCACTTCTTAAAACTGATTTTTCTTAGTATTTTCCATAGATTTTTAAACTTAAAATATGTGGTTTGTACACCCAGTAACTTTTTGAATTCACTGTCATGACAACCCATTGTTCCTGTGGCTCCTACAATGTGATCATTAGACTTTGTTGATGTATTGAAAAGTTTGTTCAAAACTTTGGTTCCTGGCTAAATACTTGCAAAACTAAAGTAATTTCCATCTACTTCATCAGTGTTTAGTGCAAATTAGCAAATGTTCGCATGCTAAATAGGATGGTGAAATTTTTAATTAATATAGGGTACTACTGGACTCTCGAAAGCCAAAAAGGTCACAATTGCTCCTTCAGCACTTTCAAACACGATGTAAAAATAAAGTTGCTACTAGGGATCGGGTGAGATCTTCTGCCACAAGATCTTGCAATATTAAAACCTAGGTGAAAAGCTGTCTTGCAATATCAGCATACAACAGAACTAGAGCAGCAGCCAGCATGTGTGAGGGTTAAAATTAGCATACAAAATGCCCCCGCCACTTTCAAATCATTTGTGTGGGAGCATTTTGGGTACCGGGTGGAAACAATAACCGCGAAAAAATGACAGACAAAACACAAATAATATGTAAGCATTGTAATCAAATATTGCTGTACACCACAGCTAACACTAGCACTACACCAAGTCACCAGTGAGCCCAACAACTCCTCAGGGGCGTCAATGCCATTACCATAAATATCTTATCAAATGTGCACTTTAACTATAGTGGTCAACCACACAAATGCAAATGGTGGCTCACTTGACAGCAGTGCAGCAGACATAGTTACTTCCCAAATGTCTCAACTGCTGCCAGAAAACGTAAACTAGGCTTGTCTGTGTAGCTGTAACCGTCTCTTAGCTCTGTATCTTTGTATCGTGCTTGAATAACATTTGTTCAGTTTCTGTTTGTACTTCGAGTATTGAGAGAGTACTACTTAGATTATGGTTGCACTATTTGCTATTACTGAAAAAGAATAAGTCTTAGTGTTGTTTATACAGTTTTATATTTATTCAATTTGTGGAAAGGAGTTCAGTTCGAAGGTCACACACAGCTTCTATTAGAAATTGGAGGCTCATGCATAGTTCATACATAGTTAGGAGGTCTGAAGAGACCCATGCAAAAAGATACAGGAGAGAAGCCAGTCAGTTGAGGTTGTGGTAAAATCTTTTACACTGTCTGCATACTGTTGTCTTTTACTGTGTATGATAATTAATACTTAGAAAGTAGAACTGAAGTTACATTCATTACATTTGGGGTGACAGAGGCGCAGTTGGTAGGGCAGTCGGCAGTCATCTACAAACCCCAGGGTTGGTGGATCGCTTCCCCTTTTCCCCCAATTCAAAGTCAAAGTGGGGATTAATAAAGTATCAATTATTATATTATTATTATTATTTCAAAATGAACCTGCATTGTTTTGCATTTTGTGACTTTTAGTCATAAAGTTTGTCATTGAACATTTCTTAAAACCTGTTAAAATATCACCTTGTCTCGTGAACCTGATATTGTGTATCATATCATGTCGTGAGCTAAGTGCAGTGGTTGTTAGGGTGAATCTGGATGTTTACTTGGATGTCTTGTTCTCAGTACCAGTAGCTATATTAATAGCATTATACCCAGAAATGAAAGTAATCAATTTATCAATCAAATAATAGGGCAACTGTGTGCAGCACCCTGGTGCCAAACATGCCACAAAGTGCTTTATTCCTATAGTTGAAACTATCTAAGGATATCTCCTGGATGAAAATAATATACCTCGAATGAAAGAGATTGAAGGTTCCTGGGGAGATGAAGTCAAAGCCCCAGTCACCTCAGTACAGATGATTTTATTTAGCCAAGCTGATGGAACTAGAAAGTATGAGTCTAGTGATCGTTTATCTCCCCTCACTCGTTCAGTATTCCACAGAGGCCACTCCATAGAAAAAAAAAGACTGTATCAGCCTTGAAATATATTGGATGAAATGAGACACAGGAGAATTGTGCCTCCTTCTCTCTCTGATCTGATGTTTTTCTCAATGCATGGATCCACTCTTTAATGACCATCACCATCTGGTCTATGGCAAACACTGTGTGAAAGCTTTGAGTGTTGTGTGTGCTCACTTCCTCACCATCTCTGCATATAAGAAGGCAGAGGATCAGACTGATTAAAGAATCAAGGCTCATGCACTAAAATGTGTTTATGTTTCTAGGTGTGTTTACATACAACAGGGTGTAGTAAATATCTGCAATTGAATCTAGTGTGTGTGTTCTCGTAGTGGCTTGGCCCTGCAGTGTTGTCACCTCATTGACACAAATGGACAGTGACATTTCCTTACAGCAGGATAGAGGATGTTGCCAAGTGGCAAGGAAACTGAGAGCACATTGACCTCTAAGCACTCCTGCAGCTCTGCCATCTCCATCAGTGTCACAGAGCAGGTGTGTGTAGTCATCAGAAGTGTCAGAACGATGTTTTATTTTAGCTTAGTGTCTCTATCCCCAAAGTTAAATAAACACACATCTATACCAAGGCAACTGGCAATGAAATGAATGTGTGACCAACTTTGGAAGAGCAGGTTTTTAAATCTAGTTCAAAATTCTGAAAGAAACAGGAGGAGCAGAAGGATGGAAAGCAGATCAATAGCGCAATTTCAATGCTAAACGTCAAAAAAGTCTAGGGGGATAAGATTCTGTGAGTGGGACTATTAGGCTGTTGGGGAACAATGAAACCGTCGTGACAGCTCCAGAGCTCTTCATTGCCAACACATATTCAGAGATGACAGAGGATGTCAATAGCACATTTCCATAGTCGGCAGCGCCCCCGCCTAGTGACCGATTGTGCTGGTGTAAAATCTGCAACGCTCCAGTGATTCAGAATCATCCTTTCCCTAAAAATTCCCCTATATCTCTCTCCCTTCCTCACATCACAAATGGTGCATCCAGTAGACATAGCACACTGAGCAGAACTGTGTTGCAGTTTCCTGACCAAACTAACCATGACCGTCACACCAGAAAGCACCAAGATTCAATAGCCAATCCACAGACATCGAATGATATTCAGTGTGGAAGCCCACGCTGTTGGGAGTTGATTTTGCTATATAAAACAATCAATCTTCCCTATAGGCAATTATCTAGTATGGCACACACTCATGTGTCACGTAACAAGCAAAAGGATTTTCTATCACTCTTCTTCTCATATTAATACAGACATTTAATTGCTTTGCACAAGATCAATAGTGAGCATAGTGTATTTAACTTCAGCTCACTGCTGAAAAGGTCAGTGTCATAAATATCTCTCAGTAAAACAGAGAAGAAAACAGCAGACAGAGGCCAGGCACAAAGGGAGCGAAATGAGGAAGCAAACCAATAGAGAGTGATAGCGAGATGCACTGTGCTTACAAAAAAAAAAAAAAGAGTCTACAGTATGTATGTGTATGTGAAAGAGAGGTAATAGAGAAAAGTCATTACAGGGAAAATTCAATCTCATAAAAATTTGTTCATTACAATTCTCTGCAAGTAATAATGACAAAAACACATACAACAATCACACGGCAGATGCAACACGTAAAGGGCGGGAGAAGAACATTCCTAACCTGTGATAATCACATTCATTAGAGGTTCTCTAGAGTTCATGACTCCATGGACAACTCTGCTGAAGACTAATGAGTGCTGAAGTTAACCCTTAAACCTCACTTAGCATCAACAATTCAGGAAGCTAAGGCAATTAATGCCTAAGAGATTTCAGGTTTCTCTTATGAACTCCATTCAGTACTCATAATAGCATTTCAAGAATAGATGAGAAACCTGAAAAGCCGATTTTGTTTGAAAGATACATGCTTTTCACACTTTATACAGAAATATGTGGTGGTACAGTTTGGAAACATTTTTAAGGACTGATGCATGGCACTGTTTTATTTTTGAAAGAAAGTCATTAGCCATGTTCAGAATACTCAAAAAAAAGAAAAAAGAAAAGCAGGTGCAATAGAGCAGAGACAGACAATCTTAGGAAACACAAGAGGAAAATAAGAAAAAGTAAATACATAGCCAATGTTAGTTGATACCCAAGTTCATTGTTCATTGTACAATGTAAATCCCACCTTGCCTGAAGAAACTCAGCTCAGAGCCACTGTACAGATATCACACAGCTGCAGAGGGGACAGTAGCACTGTTTTCTTCTGCTCTTGTTTATGTACCTTGCATCTACAGTTTCCTGGAACATTTTTCTTTTCTCACAGATAAAGAACCAAACCTACAGGTCATTTATTTTTCTCCAGTATCAAGTGCGGTAAAGGTGCTTTCACTTTAAATTCAAGGAGAAAGGTTTATTTTCCGTATTTGCATTTTTGCAACAAAGTTAATCAGAGAACGAACACGGATACTGTCCATGACCAGAAGGCAGAAAAGAAGAGGCAGAAATATCACAATTGTAGCACAACTAGACTATAATGTAATGCAGCCAAAAGCTTTTTTAAGGAGATCAAATCATAATTAAGTTCATATGCATTCTCTAGTGACCACTGCAAAATCACTAAGTATGTAACATTACAATCTGACCTTTTTTTTCTCTCTTCTATTTTATAAATGTTCTGCAAATCTCTGTTTTAGAGGGAGAAGTCACAACCTGAACAAAACACATCTTCAAAGGCAAGAACAGTATCACTTCTCATGTAGTGATGTGCCTCAGTGAGCCTCAGTGGAAAATTTGTTAGAAACAAGTGACATCTTAATAGTAACGAACAGCCAAATGTCACATCTCTGATAAAAGTGTGTATAGTATAGGGCTGGACCCAAATAAGTGGATAACCAAATATTTGTTAGTTAGGTAGGTATTCGGTTTTCATTTTCTGATTTTTATTTTTTACTAAATGTGAGATACTTAATAAAATAATTAATAAAAATTAAACTGTAACTATGCTGTTAGAATATGTATTTGTATGTGTATAAAATTGTGTATTTTTCATCTTGGGAGCCTGGTATTCCTCTCACTCACCACAGTGAACGTAGGGACACTTTAAACCATGACAAGACAAAAGCTGAGTGCCAGATACGCCATGTGAAACTGGTCTACTACGGTGGCACAGCTCGCCTGAAATGGAAATGCAGCAACAGACTGTTTGAGAAACATGACAAAAGTCCACCCTGGCCCACTTGTATGGTGGAAGCAAAACAGTGACCGCTACCCTAAACACTGTCTGCTGGTCTGTCTGGTGTTATCCGGCCACTTAAATCCTGTCTGAGCACCTTTTTTTGAGGCTGCTACATCGTGAATAAAACAAGAAGTTCACAAGGTCTGTCCACGAGAATGTGGACAGACCAATCTTCCTTGCACACAACATGAACAGTGTAGAGGATGAGTTTAAGGCTCAGTGAGTTTCATAATGTGATACAGATCACAGTAACTGAATTTGTAGATGTGACAAGAAATTGCTCGTTAATTAAAATGCATGTGCTGCTTATAACAAGTGCACTATAAACCAGCTCACTCGTAGTCTAGAAAGAACAAAAAAGATCAAATAGATACAGATATTTAGAGAATAACTGTCAGTTACTGTCACTCTGACACAGAATGTGTTTGTAAAATACATTAACTTGTACCTGTATTCAAGAAAAATCTTCATGCCTAATAGAAAAGTAAGCACTGCATTATGTGGTGAATAGCCAACTGGATTTTAGTCAAGCCTGCCTCATTTAGACATTATATAAGAGACAGGAACACTAATACCTTGAATCTTCTTACAAGGTTTCAAAATGTCTCAATCAGGTTCAAAAGTCCAAATCACTTCTAAACCAGGAGCTGTAGAGTAAGGTATGACACTGGACATGAAACTATTCTCTATCAAAAAAAGTTGGTTTCATTAGAAAAGGTTTTTACGTGAATTATTATTCAATACTGTGACTTCTCTACTGTGAAATGTGCATAAAAACACATTTTTTTTAATTTTATCTTATTTTTTCTTCAGACTATGAACTGATTAACTTAATGCGCTAGATGGTTCAAAATTTGTATTATTTTGATAATTGCTGCAAAATACAGTATAACGTTGGGTGACATATTTTAATATTAAACTAATTTTGAAAAAGAAAAAGAGAGGTGGCAGGTAACCAGTTTTAGTGTTTTCTCAGCTAACATTAATGCAGGCATTGTGAAGCTACAGCGAAAGCTCAAATAACATCTTTGAGAATAAAAACATCTAGTAAAGTCCAATGTGGCTAAAATAAAACAATTCCGCAAAGAAGAATAGGCCAAAATTCCTCCACAGCAATATAAAAGACTAATATTATAAGGCTAATATTATTATTTGGTTTAGGGGGCAATTATGTTTTCACATAGGGCCATGTAGGTTTGGACAGCTTCTTTTCCTTAATAAATGAAATCATTTAAAAACTGCATTTTGTATTTACTCATTTATCTTTGTCTAATATTAATATGTGTTTGGTGATCTGAATATTTTAAGTGTTACAAATAAGCAAAAAAATCAAACACTTTTTGACAGCTGAAATGTAGCATGTTGCATTTTTAAACACTACATGCTTCACAATATTGTAAAAGGAATCACACTGCTTTTTGTTTTTGATTCAAAGATAGGTAATAGTCGAGACAATGTAGGCCATATTTCTGGAGACATTTTATTCGGACTTAAATGAGACATCAGTCTATTTAGATTTGTCATCCCATATTCCTTCTAAAAAACTGAATGTTAAATTTGCCTGTAAAATAAACAAGCCATTTGTGCTTTTTAATATTCTCTGTATTGTTAAAAACAACAAAAAGTCAATTTATTCCATTTATTCATCTTTTGAATTGCTGCCCAAAAACAATACTCTCTGCAGGACGGCATAGCTTTTGTGGTGTGACAAAAGGAATTACTATGGTGGTGCCAGATAGTGTAGCTCCATTTTTCAGATAGCTGTCTGTTTGAATTTCCTCTTTGTGCTAAGGTGCCAAATGAGAGCATTATGAAGTTGCTTTTGTGTGCTTTTGCGTCTGTGGTGACCCAGTTGAATGAACAACAGGCAGAGGTCCAGAATACTGGCTCCAAACTCCTCTGCTGGCTCCCGAAAATCACTCTCAGATGGTGATTGTATGAGCTCCCTGAAGCATGAAAGGCATGCATGAGATCTTTTTATTTGCTCTACTTATGAAATTCCTGGTTGCTGTCAAATCGATAAAGAGATGGGACTATATTTATGAAAAAGTCTAAGGAATGCAGAAGATTAAATTTTCAAGCCAGGCATTAGACAAAAGCCCTTTTTGCCATTTTCATTTTAAAGCATTTACTATTTAAATTTCACACTATCCAATTTTTTTATTTTTATTTTACTATTCAGTACATCAAGTGGTAATGCATTAAATTTCTTTCAGGATACAATTCTGTAAACACACTCTTTGGAAACACTTTACATTACAGCCTACAAATTGCAATGTGATCATTTAGTATATAGAGGTATCAACAAAAGTTACTGTCTAGAAGTTACAGCATAAGGAAGTAAAAAATTTGTGTACGCTGAAAACA
Source organism: Sandelia bainsii (assembly GCA_032362345.1). NCBI lineage: Eukaryota > Metazoa > Chordata > Actinopteri > Anabantiformes > Anabantidae > Sandelia > Sandelia bainsii. Next base: position 6,686,443 of record JAUMHL010000005.1, read on the forward strand.
TACGGTACCATTATATGAACTATAGTTTAAAAATTTAAGTATGTTTACAAATAAAATGTACTTTGTGATAATCATAGAACAACAAATTCTAAAGATTGTTTATGTAGTTCTTCCTTGTTTCTTTGACATAAAAAGTAGGTGTTTCAATTTTTATTATGGTGAGTTGTTTTCTTTCTCCATTCACTCAGCACACAGTTTCATATTAGAACAACCAAAGAAACAAAAAGGAAGCACACTGGGTGTGTTTTGTAGGTGACAAGACAGGACTTGACTGTAACAAAAAATATGATTGTATACAACACTCATTGTGTTCCTGGTGATATAATGGAGTTAAGAATGGGATGTCGAAACCAGGACTGTGAGTACCTTCATTAGTTTCACCATCAGCAGCAGCTTCTTGTAATGTTACTGCTGCCAGTCAAAGATGCAGCTTGACAAAAATGTGAACTATGAACTGTAAGTAACATTTGCTAACTTCCAAATTAGTCTCCACTAGTTCCTCAAGTACTACCTGTGCTGCACTGTGGCTCACAGTTCAGAATAAATTCAAAAAGTTTTCAGACACTTATTTTTTGCACAGTTTGTGCTGTAGATTGAACTCTGCCCATCAGTCTAGAGTCGGGCTGATTATGTTTTTGCAGAGATGTTGTGGTTTAAATTTTGCAGCATTTATAGCAAAACAGGTATAGTGGCCTTACTGCATTTGTTGTTGGGTGAATAAAGGCATGATTGTGTATCTACTCATAATACTGCATTAAAATCTTTATTACATTTTGAACAATCTGCCTGTTTCTTTCACTCGCTGTGTGATCGTTTGTGTTTAACATACCTGTTCACATGCAGCACAACAGTCCTACTGTTCTGCTGACATGCTGCTCATGCTGTACTTTCTGTGTAGATATGACATTAGATCCCAAGGCTCGACAGCTGATTCTGGGGTAAGTTAAATTGGATTCTCGTAAATACATTTCCCCTTGTCTTCATTTGAATTTGACCAGTTACCTCTGCCTACTGCCAAAACGCAGTGTCTAACGTCTATGCTTGCGTGTCTGCTCGTCATCTGATTGGAAAAGACAGCAACCCCAAGGACCCTCACAGCTCTACCAAGATGACCAGGCTGCACCTGTTTTTGTTAAGATAAGGTGTATTACTTTAATGCATATCTCCATGGTCCTGATAGACGGATCTGGACAGAAATCCGCCAGTTGGGGACCACAGGTCTAGTGTAACTCATATGACACAGTGGAAATGTTTTTTTTAGAAAATATTTTGCGAATTTATCATCATCAACAACACATTTAAAAAATATTTCATACGCTTATCTTAATACTTTAAGCCCCTTTAGCAGCAATTACAGCTCTGAGGCTTTTTCAATAGGTTCTACAAAAAGAACCTGGATCTGTACAGTTTATACCATTCTTCTTGGTAGATCCCCTCAAGCATCCATCAAATTAGACAGGAATGGTTTGACATCTCTAAGAACCATAATCAGGTTTAAATCTGGGCATTGGCTGGGCATTGGATGTCATGAAACCAGTCCATCCCTGTCTTATGCTGCATGTCATTGTTGTGCTGAAAGAAGAACCATTGCCAAAGTCTCAGGTTACGCGCGTGCTTCATCCTTCCATCAACTCTGATCAGCCCCTGTCCCTGCGAAATGCGTCCCTAGCAGGATGCAGCCACCACCAAGTTTCACTGTAGGGATGGTCTTAGCCAGGTGATGAGCAGTGCCTAGTGTTCACCAGTGCTTGGAGTTATGCCCAGAGACGTTTATTTTGTTTCATCACACCATGTTCTTCACATGCTCCTAAAAATCCTATAAATGCAGTTTGGTAAACTCCAAACAGGCTGTGGGTTTTGTCTAACCACTTTGCCATACAGGCCTGAATGATGTACTGTTACTGAGATGGATGTCATTCTGGAAGGTTAGGGTGTTTAGCGGGTTGCTGGTCACATCAGCCACCAAGGGCCTTTTTGTCTGGTTGCTCAGTTTGGCCAGACAGGAAGAGTCTTGGTGTTTCCAGGCTTATTCCATTTCAAATTGCAAAGCTTTATGAAAGTTATATGCTGTCCTTTTGTCCTATCTATACCTCATTACAATTTTATCACACAGGTCTGCAGGACAGCTTCTTGAAATTCATGGTTTGTTTTTTACCCTGAAGTGTAAATTATTTTCTTATCTAATTCAAGAGTCTAAGGACAGACGCTGTATAGATAAGAAAGTATTTAAAGGGAAATTTGTGAAAATAAACTGCTGAATCCATTATCAAAATATCTACTGACTACTTTTCAGTGAATTGGCTGATTCATTTATTAACTAATCATTTGAGCTCTATATTCCATACAGCATACAAAATATTTACACTGTAATTAGCAGGCTGTAAAGCGTTACCCCATTTATTCTTTTTGTTGTTTTACTTCCTCACATTTGCTACCAATTAGCAAAAAATAAGACTTACCCAACTGATTGTTGTGGCTGACATGCAAATCATCTTGGCTCTGAAAAGACAGAGAGACTTTTTAATAATTATAGCATCAAACAGAAGATGTTCAAACACATGTTCAAACAATGACCTACATACATCCTCTTTCTTGTTTTAACAAAAGATGTAGAAATTGTCAAAAACAACGTGTGTAAAGATGCTCAGTTCAGGGCTAAATACTCTATTTCCTCTTCCTAATCACTAATTAAGACTTAGTGATACTAAATATGGAAACCCCTATGGGTTATTAGGAGAAATAATGGGTGATACCCCACGTCATTAGTCCTTCCTAATTGTGTGTTTTTTTCGCTTCAGGCATGTAAGCTCTGAGCATTCAGCTCAATTAAGGCGTCCGGCATTGTTCCACCTCCAGAGCTGTCAGTGCGCGTGGTAGACCATAGAGGGATGAGTAAATCAATCACAAACCAAGCAAACTTTGAAGAGCTGTCTTTACCTCCATTTTTCAGAGGAGCTCTTTCAGTCTTGGGAGAAGGCAAGAATGTGCATGTTCTGGCTGTTTCCAGAGCTCTAAAGCGAGCGAGGAGTATTAATAGATAATGACAAACTGAGGCCTGTTTTGATTTATGACTTCCTCTCGACTAACAATCATTTCACTGCCAAGCTGTTGCAGCCTTCAGATAGCTTAACTAAGTCATAAATTCACTCTCACTGGGTGTGGTGCAGTGGTTATAGGGAATCACAGTAAATGATAGCAGTTGTGTGAACCAGCCTATATGTAACCCACTATCTCAGCACTTTCACAGGACTACAAATTTTCATAACAAGGAACAAGCTATTAATTTAGCTAATCTTCTGCCCATGAATGCCTTCCTGCAACTGTTATGACTAGACTTTTTTGTGGGGCTCTAAGGCACGTTTCTTGCACTTTCATTCTTTTGTGGTCATTAAATCCTGAATCAAGTGTTTTGACAATCACAAAGCAAGCACATTTTCAAATAACTGTAAAAAGTTCATTTTAAAAGACATACAGAGTGGTGATTTGTGCATATGCAAGGCTCTCTGTCTTTTCTTATTTTGTCAGGTAATCGGAGTTAGAGGTAAATATATGCACAGGCAGACAAGATCATATCAGGGTGATTTAATTCAGTAGGTACAAGACATCATCTTAATTGGACTCAGTAGCATTAGTCATGCCCACAAGGTTTCTGTCTCATCTTATCACACACTTCGAAATCATTTCCTTAACTGAAGAGAGAAAGCACCTCAAGGAAAGAATACATCATGAAAGTCAGGAGAATCTGAATTGTTGTAATTACTCATAAAAATCTTTTAAACTTGGAAATACATAATATAAGAACAGGTTGATACAGAGGCATAGACGTTTGCCTGGATGAATACGGTGATTGTGACAGGAGAGTGGCAGGTGCAAGGTTTTCACTGTGTCTCCTCCAACATAACAACTCCCAGGCAGAGATGAAACAGTGAATCACTGCACTGTCACTGCCAAGTCCCCCAGTGTGATGAATCAACTGGTTGGTGAAACATTACCAATTACATCGATTTGGAACATTGTTTGGAACATGATTTTACGCAGCCCTAAATAAGACCTAATGTCTTATGGCAGGTTTTAATGAGGCTTTAATGAGAAATCTCTAAGTCAAGTAGAACTGTAGAAACTCCTACACTGTTATGTATTAATTTGTAATGTTCTGGGTTATTTTGTAATAAGCTGTGGAGATACATGCTGTGTTGACTCAAAAAAAGACAGTCTCAACATTCATTGCAACTACACCACTACTTTTGGGACAACAGCTGTCTCAGTACAACTGCTTCCAGCAAAAAAAAACAAGTCTTCTGGCAATAAATCTCAGCCTGGTTCAGGCAAGTGCACATTATTTGCACTACTTTCTTTTTTTACAACCTCAACTTCCTGGCATCATATTTGATCCTCTTGACCTGTAGCAACATGACCCCAACAATGCAGCGATTTGCGTTATTAATCCAATGTTAGTTTGGGTTTAAACACCTTAACCTACTGGACTTTGTACTTGTTTTATGCAAAAAATCCTGAAGATAATTACTGTTTACTTAGTGTTTACATAGAAGTATGCAATAGAAATTCAGTATATGGACCAATAGCTGCTTTATCACATTCTGATATATTATAAGATGGATTTTTAAAAGGTACAACTTATGGTCAAATGGTAACAACAAGGTGAATTTACTTCAGATTTATATGATCAGAAAATTACTCATTGGACCTTTAACAAAATACCTCATTTTAAATCCTGCTCCTTGGCTGCACTTCATAAAATCCCTGCAGTTGAGTGACACAGGGGCTACAAATCTTTCTCTGGTAAATGACCTAATATTCTGCGCCAGAGTGAACTCAGATCAGGTCTACCATCATTTTCACCATTACTGAGAGATAAATTATACTGAGCTCACAGAACTAAGCTCTTTTTGGCCTTCTGCATGCAGGTAACACTCTCCTTAATCCCATCTGACAACAGGCTGTCAACCATTTACAGCAGGAATCAGACACCCGTACGTGTTAAAAAGTAATTGTTATGAGTCTGCACTGTCCATCTGAAGGAGTTAGTTTCACCATCCCTTGAGCAGTTTTGATGTCCAGCACCAGGGCACTGATGCAGACAGAAAGATTGTACCTCATATAGCTTAACTTCAGAACAATGTCAGCGCTGTGATGGTTTTCAAGCTGAGGTTTACATACAGTATGTAAACTCTTTGAGAACGATGCTCAGCCTACTTGATGTGATTGTTATGTCATCAAGGACAGTAGCAAAGACAACCTTTTGATCCCTGCTTCTGATTTGAAAGCTCTTCACATAGATACAACAGCACTCTGCTCCCTGCTACATCTCTCACTCCCAGAGGGCACAGACGCTCCACTGATGTGAGTGACCCATCAGGTCACATTAGCTTTCTGTTCACTGATGGCAAGAAAGTTCAAGGTTGCTGGATTTTATGTATTTTGACACGCGAGAGGAAAATGTGTGATGTTTACAGAAGCTGGCTGTCAAGAAGAACGCCGGGTACCTTACCTTAAGGCTAAATACTACTATTAATCTTTTCATGTTCTTTATATTTATATTAATTAAAGAAAGAAATGATTTGTCTGTAAGGTCAAACATGCCAGTTTATTTTGAGGAGGGTTTCAGATCTATTGCAGTTTAAGAATAAAAATGCATTTGGTGCCAAAAAAAAAAAAAAGACAGATTTTAATACAGAAGCAAAAAGCTCTTAATGTGTAATGACCGTCAGGTTTTCTTCACATACTTTTTCTGCATTTTGTTGATTTCGATTGAAAATCAGGATTAAAAAGCTGCCAAAAATATTGTGCAATAAAGGCATAAATAATGAAAACTTACGTCAACCAAAAGTGACAGTCACTTTAAAAGCTGTTGCCAACCTGCTGACTTGGCGTTATTGTTTGGTCTTGTTGTTTAAAGGATAAGACTGATTCTGCTCAATATTTTTCATTTTTTCAACAAAACTAATAAAAAGAGGACTGAAAGTAATGATTATTTTAATTATTTGCTAATCTGCCAACTTTCTTATAGTATTTAATTAATCACTTAGATGAATTGTTTAGAAGTGTATGAAAAATACCCATCACAGCTTCCCAGAGTGTAAAGTTACGTGTCTTGTATTACTGAAGCAAAAGTTCCAAAAAACAGCAACAAATCTTCACATTTGAATAATAGTAACAACTTGTTTGATATTTCTATTCACAATTTTTGTTTCAAAAATGACTGCAACAAATAATCAATTACTAAAACAGTTTTCCGTCAACTAATCAAAAAAAAATTTCAGTTCAGTTCTTCAAGTTCAAGAAAAGACCAACAACAATCAACACACACTGTGGTTTATTTTGACTCAAACCTATCTACACCATCATGCTGATTTAAATACTAAATAGTGCACCTGTGCAATAATCCACGTCAGAGAATAGATCCTAACAAATAAACTGTTTATTCCTGTTTGAGTAACCATTACAACAAACAATAATAATAATAAAAATACAATGCCCATCTGTTTAACGACATTACTGAGCCCTTTAAAAATGAAATTATATATTTTTATGACTATTGTAAGATTTATGGCTCCAGTACAAACCAGTGAGTTTGAATATTAGAGCCAGACACATGGTAGACAAGTATTAAAGAGACAAATTAACACACTGGTTCTAGACTTTTCAGGGGATTTCTGGAGAATAAGACAAATATAAAATAATATAGAATACCAGTTTTATACATTTAAATGATAATGGACTTCTGTAACTGTTTAAATGATAAAACAGTACACCAAAGAACTAAATATACATGACAGATGTGCCTCCACTTGCAATTATGCAACTCCTGACAGAACCAGCATAGGAAATCTGATATTATCTAATGTCAGTCTATATACTGTAGCTCATTTTACTGTGCCAAAACAAATTAGATAAGAGTAATTATATACATCCAATCAAGGTAAGTTTAATTTGTAATCAACAGGCAGACGATGCAGTGGTTATAGCTTTGGATGGTGTCCACATAAAAGCATCTTTCTAACCCTGATAGCTGTGAACACTGAAGAATGGCACTGTGACCTGTCTAAATTATATATCCATCTCCCTCTCTTTGTGTAATAGATGCACACACACACACACACACACACACACATCAAGGCAGTTTTTGATCTGAAGATCTAAAACACTGTCTCTATTGTCCACAATGTAGCACACAACATTAAGAGTTTCCCAGGATCCTGATCACTGAGCTCATGTTTGTACAGTTCTGTTTAAGTGCACCTTCTGTATGGTTTTGGCTGTTTCCCTCATCAGACTTTAGCAAACAAAGTATATGTTGCACAGTCAGTGGTATATATATATGTATGTTAGGGTTAGAAAAATTTAAAAAAAGTTAAAAGTTAAAATATGAGCAAGCTGATGACATTTCTTCTTCTTTTTTACCACTTTCTTGTGCATTCTTTGTTAAAGATGATACATTTTACAGTTTCTCACACAGTACAACAGTTCGACAGGGGCACTCTCACTTAGACTGCACACAGAAGCATTCAGCTTTGTGTTTCTAATAACAAGAAAAACGGCTGCCAACAGAGGTGACCAGACCGCACAAAATTGTTGACAGTGGTCCAAATGTGGTTGCCTGGAGCAACGGGACAACCGTTACCGTCAAGCCCTGCTGCGTAAGTTATTTGGGGTCACATTGTGCTCACTGGCCTCTACATGAGATGGATGATAGATGTTTTTGGCCAGATATTAGCAACAAAAAGGAGGTTGATCCCTCAGAAGAAAAATTATTTTAGCTCCAATAAATATTCTTTCGGTGTAATATTTCAGTGTTGGACTTTGAGAGAGATGCTTTACATGTTGCTGTAAATGTGCCCAACATGAGCCAAGTCCCAGGATTTCAAAAGGACACTGACTGAAACGCTGTGTGCAATTTATACCTGTATCTTATTACCACTCTAACTCACAAGAAACTAATGAGCAAACACTGATTAAAGTCAATTATACACAACTCTGAGAGTACAAAAACACAAGAAAATCAAATAAATAAATGGTTTTATATAAAGTATCAATAATCACTGAGTAAACAGAGAAAACACATCATTAGGTTTCATGTCCACATGAAACTAAATTGCCGTTTTTCTGCTACAGCTTATATCTGTTCTGAAAATCATAGTGTGTTGTCTTCTCAGAAAACACAAAACAAAAAAAATACATTTTTTTTTATATATTTTGGTTTTATTTCGAAATCCCCTATTTTACAGTAATACATTGGAATATCATTAGCTCTCCATCTACATAGATGGAGTAGCAGTACTGCAATACATTTGGGTCACTGAGGTAACCTTCAGTTATAATTCCTTATACAATATAAGTCCTTTAAAACCACTTATCATTATTTTGAAATATTCAAAAGATTCTTCTAACCACCTGGATGGAGATTGATTGATTGATTGATTGATTCTGAAAATACCATCAGGACAGCTCTAAGTATTTTTAAATGAGAGGCATAAACTGGCAATAGACTTGTTTCATCTTGTTGAACGATCCACCAGACAAACATTCACCATGGAAAAGTGCACCGATATCATACGTCTGCAAATTTACAGCTGGTCAAAAACTAGTTCAACTACAACTAACATACTGAAATGCAGATAGGAACGAGACAAAAAGGTGTCAATGTTTACACAAAGACCCTCTTTTCCTTTTTAATAATTAAAAACTATTGAATATAAATAAACAAAAAACCACTCTAATTAAGGTGAAATTGCTTGACTAAGAGCTGACAAGCTGTCAGGTAATCCATGCAGATGATTGTGTATCATCTGAAAAACCCATTTGTCTGGTTGCAAAGAGCTCATCAGCTGAACACTGGCAGCATTCATACAGGTTTGTAATCTCAGAGAAAGAATATGGCTCTTCTGCTGAGGAGTCAACGCAATGATTCAGACATCAGACTCATACATCTCCTCTTCAGTTTGATTTTCTTTATTATTTATTAACAAATGCCCAAAGTAAGGCATGTACTGTCAGCGTATTAGGCTGCACAAATGAGAGTTTAAACCAAAACCTTTCAAATGATGCTTGGCAGACGCGCAGCAACATGCAAACAATGGACAAGATGTTTCTGTCCAAACAAACATGAGTCAAACTGAGTGGGTTGTTAAGGAAGGCGGTAGCTCTTTTACCTTCAAGACTGGTCATTATGTCAACAACTGAACTGCACTTAATCTACACAAAGATGAAGATGTATACCTTCTACACAGATAGGGGAATCAACACTTTTTGAAGATGCCTGGTGGCAAAAAGTAGGTGTTTGTGACACGTATCTGAGTTACAAGATTACAAAGATGCTATTTAATGTAATTTTAGTTAATGGGGAATTGGAATCACTGTTGTTCCTGTCTGTGGAGCACACCATGTTTATATTATGTAACTCTGTGAGGCTACTATTTAGCCAAACACACATGAAATAAATCAATGACTCACAAAGATCAGCACTTTCATTTACTTGTGCTGTACTGGCTGTGTGCTTGTGTGCATGTCGAATGACTAGTTGTTGCTTTTTTCAAAGTCTAGGAACATCGCCTGAAGGTGAAGCTGACCCTTTGAGGATAAAGCTTTCTGTCCTACAATTATTTTATTTTTTTTAAGTGTCCCCATATTTCCTAAGATAACTGAGCTGCAGCAGAGTGACGGGAACATTAACAAGTTTAAGTGATTCACTGACTTTGCAGGACTCTCGGCAGGGACTTTGTAACTCATTTCCCACACTGTGTAGTCCTCATGCATCCATCCCCCCACTGTTCAGACTCCTCTGATTCCACAAGATCAAGGAACTTCTGCTTACATTAGCAAACTTGTAGTACACTTGTTGTTTAGACTGTTTATGAAGCCCTGAAGCAGCAATAATCACAGCACCTGTGCTTGCCTTTGCCAACTTGTCCGAGTCATTTTAGGTTCAAACTGATGTCAGTCATCAGAGGCTTCAGGCCATCTTCAAAGGAGAAGGATGAATTTGTGCTCTATGTGGAAGCCACAAACTGCGTTCAAAGACAACTAAAGAAAATTACACCGTGGCTGTCACATTTCATAAGCCTCTTGCAGCAATGTTGTGTACAACAATACTGATGAAAGCAGAGTCTGTAATGATTCAAATAATGTGCTCCATTGGAAAAGAGGCACTGGTTGCAGAATGACATGAAATACGTGTTTTATGAATTTAGAGCTGCATGATAAATTCTTCTTTGGTGTTGCTAGTTTGCATTCAGCAAACTGTGTTTCCATATCAGACCCACTACAGGAACCCTTCACAGAATTTTAGCCAAATTTTAACCATGATGGAATGAGCCCAGCTGTTTGAAGTCAGCGAGGGATCTGCTGTTATGCAGAGCCAGATCTTCTACACTGATCATTGGCTCAAAAATCATGTGCAATAAGCTTAGATCACACAGTGGTTTAAAGGCGTACAGTGGCGAAGTGACTCCATTAAATGCAACACATGTACAATATGTGTTGCATTTAAGTTGTTGCCAACCTATCTAAAAGCAAGGCATAATATTTTGGATCCATTAAAATATTTTCACCTTTCTAGGAAGCCAGCTAGTAAACAAATCTTTTATTGGATTCTGTAAACAATCACATTTTCCCCCATAAACATGCATTAACACAAAACACTGCAAAAGTAATTGTATATTTTAAAGAAAGCAAAGCCAGAGTAACAGAAATTTTAAGAATTTGATTTCAAATGCCTATCAAACTATTTTTGGAAGTAATATAAAAAGCAACTGATTAGTTGTAAATGAATCAGTTTTTCAGAAATATCAAATTTAGTGTGTTTAACAAATGAGTTTGAGATGATGTGTACTTCTGAGAACCAAAACTCAGAAAGCAGTAAAACTTTATCCAAACCACAAACAAGGTCATTATCATTATTTTTTTATTTGGGATCTTAGTGTATTGTATATAAATGTATAATTCCTTATTTGTTGCTACAAAGCTGTTTCAAGCTGACAAAGAAGTTCTATGTGTTTTACCTTTCAATTTTGTTTGACTGTCAGTAATCCTCTATGGATAGAGGATTAATTAATTACTTCATTCAGCAACTGCTTTATGCACCTTTTCAAATAATATATGGTGTTTATTTTAGAGGCCACTAATTTATTAGCATGTGTTGCGAAATGTTGTGTGCATACTGTAAAAGAGTGCCAGGCCTACCAACATGGCCCTGATGTAAGTTCTTGACTTTCCATTAGTAAACTGGAGCACTTTCATGACCTAAAAATCTGCATTCCTGTCTAATTTGTTAATGCTGTTGTTCAGCTCAGGAGATCTAAAAAGGGTGCAACAACACAGATTCCACTTTGCTTGGTTGTAGAGGGGGAAAAAAGAACACAACAGACGTTAGTGAGTACAACAAATGACTGATACAATGTGTAAAATTATGTGTCTGGGAAACACTTGTCAAATTATAGTGATATCAGCGAAAATTAAAATGCAGCTTGGATCCTTTATAATGAATTCGTTAAGAAAGAGAACAGCTACCATTGTGGTCCCGTGGTAACCAGGCAACAACCCCCCAGGCAAGCTCTTAAAAGCACTAGCAGCCACATGTCAGGGTCAAGAACAAAGAAGAAGACAGAAATAAACTTTGATGTTTTTCTGTGATGCTTTTTGCAGACATTTAGGCTTAAGAATAGATGTGTTGTTACAGTTTAGACAACAAGGAAATCCATAAACCATTTTCTCAGCTTTTATGATGTCTTTTTTCCAGCATATTATACATGACTCTTTTCATGATTATGTTTCCATTGTTGTAAAGACACTGCTCTTTTTATTCCCTTAATGGGTTTTGCTCTCCTGAGTGTATGTCCTTTAAATCTTCCTTTATCACTCTGACAAGCAGCTGTCCCTAATTTGACTGAGTGTCCTTTCTTAAGAAGTTACACTGATAATGACACATATTATAAAATAAAATGTTTGTCTGCTTCTCATGAATGCAATCTAACTGAAAACGAATTGTTTCACAAGGTTTTTCATTTCTAGTCAGATCAAATAGGGGGGTTAGCTGATGACAGTTTCTGTGTCCTAATTGTGTTTACAGCAGACAAATGAAAAAGTAAGAGAGTGAAAGAGCAAGACTTCCTCGGCAGGAAAAGATGTAGTTGACAGTAAAAAAGCAAGACAGTAATTTCCCATTTCTGTGATGCTAAGCACCTCTGCCAGGAGGTTTACTGTCAACATCTTCCCAAACCAGTAAGAAGTAGAGCAACTGAACATGTTAATTATTTATTTATCGAGCAGCAACTGTAGACTTACAAAGTTTCATCAAGAAATTTATCTTGCACTAGCAGATTTGTATTTCTGAAAAAATTAAACTTCTGATCTGCAGGCCAATAATTAATCCATCTAAAAAAAAAGTAGCTGTTTATTTCATTTGGTCAGGTAATTAAGGTTTTAATAGAGATGAGGAGACCAGGCAATAAAGGATTAACACTAATTATCAGCAGCACAAAGTTTCTGACTGATTTGCAGGAAATAATAAATACTGTTTTTCTTACCTGTGAGCCTTTTACTGAGCTGCCAGCAGCAAGGTTAATATGAACTGTAAGAATGGAAAGAAAAAAAGTGATATAAGTGTGGATAATGATACAAACAGTAATGAATCTTTTAAACTGAACCGTAAATTGTCTCGTATTTTTCTTCAGTTCACCTCACAAGCTGCTGTGACAAGCTGCCACACACAGGCGAGGCTTAAAGGAAACAACCTGACTCTTGTTATAACATCTGAAAAATAAAAATATTTTACAAATAAATCTGACCTAATTTTGTTGTGCTGAATCTATGGTGGATCTCTGAAAATGCAGTGCACCGTTTCTCAATCTGAGTGTGTAATTACAGCCCAGAGAGCTTCTCCCCAATTACATTATTGATTCTGCGACATGACAGTGTTTGCAGAAAGATTCCCAGGATTTCAAATCAATACATCAAAAACGGCAGTGTCGCTGAGAATGAGTCTGTACTAAATCAGGCTGCCTGCACATCAACATTAATCAGCCTTTAATATAACTGTAACTAGGTGATAAAAAAGGGTTAAATTTCCTCTCCTGACACTCAGCAGCAGCTTTTACAGGACAACCGATTAAAACCTAAACGCAGAAGATAGTGTATGTTTCTAGAAACAAGCTAGCTGAAATTTGTGCTGTCATGCAACACTTAAGTCATCAGTAGTCAAGTCAATAGTAAATTCTAATTGCTTTCCTAACTTAGATATTTTAGATGGAATTGCAGGGTGAAAAAAAAAACATTTACTTATTGTTTTGAGTGAGGCTAACATAAAAAAAAATAGCAACAAATGAAGCAATTACATTACTAGACCAGTGCGAAGCAGTACTGCTAAAAACTGTGGCTAATCCAGAAAACCAGAAAACCTGAAGGCCAGTATTAGCATTAGACCCAATGCAGTTGAACAGCCAAGAACATTGACCTTACTGTCCACCTATCCACCTTACCTAACCACCTGCTATTGGAACAAAACTAATTAACATTCAGGCCCTGATTTACTAAAGGTTTGTGTTGACTAAATCACATGCAAAATTGATAACACCCATAAAAAATAACGTCAGCTGATGTACTAAGGGTGTGCAATGTACACTGAATCTTTGAAATAAAGAATCCACACTGTGGATTTTGCAACTTTGCCTTCATAAATATGCAAAGTGAGGCATATTTTGCCCAAGCGCACAAAATACAGGGAGGAGAAAGTGCAAATACACACACTGTGATTAAAGCATTTTGTGGTGACTGGGATTGTTGAATTTAATATCTTTGAAAGGCAGATCTGAATAATCTGATGGATAGCTGGTATTATTTTGATGGAGTAGGATGCTAAGGAGAAATAATTTGTGAAAAATCTGTGTTTACCACTCATGTTAATATATTTGGAATGATTAAGAAAGAAAAACACAAACATATTGTCTGTCTAATGATTTATTTTTGGAGATATTGGGTGAGGTACGACTAATTACAGCACATCATCACACCTTAATATTTGGCACATCCACAGCAAAATGCAAGAATTAATTTTTTACTCTGACATACACACATTTGGACCATATACATGTAATGCTCCACAAAAGAAAGTCCTACTTGGATCAGCTTGTTGTTGAGAAGGACTTAAGCAACACACAACTGAGTTGAAGGACACACTGTACGTATGTGTGTCCACCACGTGTTATCCCCCCAATATGATCTGTCGACTCTGCTTTCTGGGCACCCAGGATGCACTGAATGAGGCCAAATGTGACTTTTATGTGGTTGCTGGTTTCCCAAGAGTTATAGGAGTGATCTCTAAATTCCTCATTTAAATACAACCGCCTCCACCTTATCTGCACCTGTTGTCAATTGTGCAATTTTTCTTAGTTGATCAACCACAAAATGGGCAACTCTCAAGATTGAACAGACAATTTAGTAGCATTCACGGTGGTACACAGCAGCGAGACAAAGAGAGAGAGATGGGGGAGGTAGCTTACAATATGATAAATGATAAATGTTTAGATAGATAAGATAGATGCAATTTAAGTTATTCTGATTTTATGACAAATTCTGCAGTAATTTGGTCAGATATTAATTCCAGCCGTGGCAAAGGAACCCTCTTCTTGAATTATTCACAGAGCTGAGTTAACTTCAAAACACTTCTGTGTGTAGAGCCTGGAGTAAAGCCACAAGTTCAGTGCAAATGAACAATGTAATGAACCTAATTATTTCAGTCATGAAAGGACCAAAAACAACAATGGATGCAGGCCAGTTTTCAAACAGTCCAAATTTGCCAGCCGAGCAGAAGGATTTTTTTTTTCCTCATGTTCCTTTCAAAAAGAGAATGTGTCTTTATAAGAGCAAAAAACACACGCATTAAGGTAGTGATTACACCTAACGTCTTCTACCTAAGATTTTCACAGAAAGATGCACAAAATTTCAAAGGAATATCTAATTTTCACACATGCTATTTTTAATAACTTTTTTCTTTCTTTTGTTTGGTGCTACAAGAAGATACTGTGCTGTCGAGGCTGACTGCAGTAAAAATAGTGCTGTTGTGTTGGTGACAGCTCAGAATATGCCTCCAGTAATTGAGATCAATGCCACAAATGAGGAGGAAACACAAGACAGTCGCAGCTGATCCCATAGATCAACACTTAATATCATTTTTCAATCATTTTCTTCTAATTAAAATATAATTAAATAATATTAGTAAGAAAATAATATTAATATTACTAGTTATTAAATAGCACATCTAGCTCAACTTTTAAGCAAGTAAGGGCAAAAAAACCAAACAAAAAACAAATAAAACAACGACATGATGACTGAGCAAAGCCTGGATCTCTGGATGTAGAACACGTCATGTAAAAGCTCAAGAATACGCAAGTAAGTGGACCTTGAATATACACTGTATTGTCAACTATCTTCAAGGTCAATGAACTGTCAAGCTTAAAGTAAATAACAACAAATTTCTATTACAGCTGTTAAAAATAAAAATAGCTTCTTCCTCCTCCAACATTCCCAACAAGTGTAGTCCATCTCGTGGAACATTTGGCTCCAAAATAAAAGAAAAACCTGTGCTTTCACTACACTGTATAATTTCCCTTTTGTTGAAAGAGTAACGCCAAATGCAGGCTAAAAACATTAATATTGAAAGTCCACGGATCGTGAAGTCCAAACAGGAAAACTCTGATGCAGCAAATCATGAGCTCTGCAAGCAGCAGAGTAACTACATTGGCATCTGGCATCCCAGTTTCTGTTACTGTATTAAAAATGCAACGTTGGGCATGAAACCGAATTTCCTTCAGGAATACATTCAAGTTCACAATACATTCTGCAACATCTGCTCAAAATTCCCATCTTTTCATTGCTCGCCCTGGAAAGAGAGAGGCAGAGACTCACAGAGAGAGAGGGAGAGGAATAAGCAGAGCGACTCCCCTACATTATGTCAGGAGTGCTGACGGGAGCACCTCCATCTCATCGCCTCCTAAACCTGCATAATCAAGTCTGTTGTTTCCCACCATGTTTTCAATTGAGCTGCACGGAGGGGAACTTGCTTGCTTTGATTTTAGAAAGTCTGGAAATCACTCTACATGATGAAAGCTCTGAATGGTTTAGCTGAATGCTTTTCAACAAGCTCCTCAATTTACATTGTCATTGCAATAAAAGCAGATGTCCAATGCAATTAGTCGAAAACACTGTGCTGACAACAATGGGAGGGAATCAGGTTGGTATGAGTGTGTCTGAGGAGAATTTTAAAAACCTGACACAAAGTATGCAGAAAATTGGTATGGTTATTTTATGGTTATTTTTTTTAGAAGGAAGAAGTCATGGATTCATAGTAATGAAGCAATGATTTTCTTTTTTTTTTACAGTTGGTTTCTTCCAGGATTTAATGGGGACAAAAGGAGTAGAAAAAAAATCCACCACATGAAAGTACTTTGAAGTAACAAAATCACATTAACAAAAGGCAGCTATGCAGGTGTGTTACATTAACTTTAATGGTAATTAGCTCTGATAATCCCCACATGTCCATGTGGAGTATTCAAAGAAAAATGAGACTGCGCTGAATTCTGAATCATTCTGAATTATTTTAGCTTCACAGTGCTGATATTTATGGCATCCAGAAACCACTTCTGAAAACAGGGCACAAACATCCCCAAGCTGAGGGCCATTAAAGCTGAATCCAGCTCGTTCCAACCTCTTCTAAAACCACAGAAGTCAGCTTCTACTACCTGCATGGCACAGACTGGTACAGAGTGGCTGGTGAAGATATAGTCAAACATTCAGCAAGCCAAAGAAACTCAGACATAAAAGGCAAATATTCAACTTTAATTCCGCAGGTGGTGGCAAAATTGACTCAAATGGGATTTTCATGTTGCTCTGCTTCTGCAACATGATGGTGTATGCACATTTTAAGACAAAGTTTATTTCCATCTTGCAGTAGCCTGTTCATGCAAATTTGATGGATGCAGACTTCTATGCCCTGTGCATTTACCACAGCATGTACTGACTGTACAGAGGTTATCTGTAGCTGTAAGCTAACTGGCAACACTGGCCCTTGTGTGTGTCTAGAGCCCAGGTATGTGTAAGATTTCCAGTAGGTTCATACTGGCTGGTTCATAAGCAGTATGTCATATGGTAAAGAATCCATTGACAGTGTTCAGTGCTGTTTGACCTACATGCAGCAAAGCATGGCGTGGAGATCGGGGATGTGCAAGGTTTTCTAGCAGGCACAAATGTTCAGTTAACACTTATTTATTTTACTCATAACCACGGTCATTTCCCTTCCTTAATTGTACTTCACTACAATGCACAGATAATATATGGGTCATTTTTATCTGGCAATCAGAAATCATGCCTGTGAAAGTGTGACATCTCAGACTAGCACTGATCTCAAAAACACATCAAGAACTCCAATTCCTACTGTTATGACCAATCTCAGATTCATTCATGTGTCTGCGTATTCAGTGAGGGGAGCCGAATAGCTGAAAGAGAAACGTTTTCAATTTATGCAGACTTGTCTTGACCCCAATTTGGCGCGAACAACTCCAGAACACTGTGTGCAATCCCACTTTAAAGTTTGCTTTGCGTTCAGCATGAACACATTTTTAAAAGATGATAAGTTGACATAGTATGTGATGGTTTTTAATTGTAAATTCTGGATTCAAATTTCTGGGTCGTGTTAACCAAAAATTACTTAAAGTAGTAATTTTTAATTACTGAGGAGGACTCAGTGCAGTTAATTAAAGAAATAAAAGTAAACTATATACACACTAGTTTAATACACTAGTTTAATAAAAGTAGTAACTCTAAAAGACTGAAACAGATGGGACACAATCTTTCACTCCACATACAGTTGTAATAATGCATCTGATTTGTATTTCTGCAAACTGCTCTCAAACTGTTAGGTATGCAGGAAGCACACTTCATCTGGCACTGTATCATATTAAAATTAAAGTTATTTTTCCCACTTGAGCACCGCCAGCAGCTAGAACCCAAACTGGCAAATTCAAGCTCTCTTGAGAGCCATCATTTTACTTAAATAAGAGTTGGGATACTTAACGTCCAACTTCCTAAGATGTTTTGAAAGATGTTTTTAATAAAAAAATAATTAGTCATAGTTAATATCACTGTCAGAGTCACTGAATACATTTAAGAAATTTTTTTTGTCTAGAGTGTTTCCTTTGGTGAGAAATACATAGGGTTAGACAATATGGACAAAATCATATATCACAGTATGTTGATAATGATTTTGCTATCATGTTATTGATATATATCATGAATATATTTGTGACAAACCAATGGGGACAATGGATAAAATAACCAGAGAAGAAAGTCTGTGTTCAGATGGTCTGGGAAATTAAATCAATTTACTCCATCACTCTGATGCACTAACTGTATAAAAAATAATTGTTGTCATGCAGCAATGCGCCAATAATGGAGCTGAAATGTTCATTAATTGAGTACATGATTATAAAAATTGTTGCCAGTAAAATTTTTGACAATTGATTAATAGTTCTGATTCTTTTCCAAGCAAAAGGTCCCAAAAATATTTGGTTCCACTTGCTCTAATGTGAAGATTTGTGAAGACTGAGCCAAAAGCTGCTCAGTCAGGACAGTGCTGCAAAGGCAAGTGCACAGAGAAGACTCTCCCCAAGAGGCTCTTTCAACTCTTCCTTTGGGATCCAGGATCCTCATCACTCTGAGATCTGTTAGAAATTTATAATAATCTCTCTGGCATATCCTGGGTCTGAAAAGGTGAGGCCTCTCTGGGGAGCATCTTTACCAGGTCCCATATCTGCTTCAGATGGATTCTCTCTCTGTGTGTGGAAGAGCCACAGCAGCAGCAAGACCCTGACATCCTCTTAAATCACAGACCTCCTCACCCGGTCACAGAGTAACCTCAAACAGGCCGCTGGTGTCACATTCCCTTAATTAAAAGCCTAAACTTCTGACCACAGCTGACCACAGCAGCTCAGCTCTCGCTTCACCACCAACACCAATCGCCCAGTTCTTTTCAGTGTCACTTCTAGATAAGATATCCGAATTGAGGCTCCTGAATGAGGGAAGCTAACTTTTGAAAGTAAAGTAAAACTGTAAAATGGGTTTTAAAAGGCATTTCTAACCAACCATCCAAATAACATTTTTACATAAATAATAATAGGCACATGATGGCATCTAATAAAAGTAATAATAGTAATAGAAAACTGAAAAAACTAACCAAAAACAATGATAGTGTACAGCACCCTTTTCTAGCATCCACATAGAAATAAAAACTTTACCAACTGAGGAGCAATTGAAATGTGGTCTGTGTAAACTGGAGTACTGTAGTCTCAAACTCAGAGGTACCTGCTTCTCATCTCATGACTGTGTTGCACCACTCTACAGTGCGCGTTAGACATGACCATCTGCTGATGGCACATGGACGACATCACTGAAAAACAGCCAATAATGTCACTTTAAGGACACTCTCCAGACCACGGCAGTGCCTTGATGTTAGGTCTATGAATATTACATACAGGGGAGCAGACAACTAGCCTTGTAAGAGTCTGATGCCCAGCTAAATGTGCTTGACTATGTGCCAAACACACAAACACAGCTTTTGCTTTTACACAAGGAACCAGTGGATTGCAGCAGAGACCCTGGCTCCTCATACTGCCAAGACTGTACTACTGATATATCCACAAGATTGAATAGTAGTTCTTAAGTACTATACATACATGATTTTCTACATGTTACACAAACAGGTGGAAGTTAGACAGAGAAAGAACACAAAAAATGTTTATCCTGAATATCCTTATTAGAACTGAATTAATAATAAATCAGTAGCAATTTCTTGCAGCATTAAGATTCATAGGTACTTGGATTGTTAGCCTGTAACTAAACAGCATTTAATATTACCTCTGCTTGCAAATACTTGTGTATTCTGTTCTTTTTTTAAATCACACTGACAATTCAGTCAGTCCAAAACAAGACAAGCAGAGTCTCCTGCCCTCAGTATTTATCTCATTCTGTTCAGGTGGACATCCATATGGTACACTGGGCCAATTCAATAATGGTCACTCACTGCAGCTCCCTCACAGCTGCAGCCCCACATTTTGTGCTGCACCTAAGTGACAAGACACAACACTGAATATATTCAATTTGTGCAGAACATATTCTTGAGAATAGCTACTGCTTGCTCTTAAGGCTAAAGAGGTAGCACTGTATGCAAGGATCATTAGTGGTGTAAAAAGAAATTAAATCCAAATATGTATGTGCCAAATTACGCGTCAGCTCCATGGAAGGCAGTAAAAACGTAATATATCTACTATTTAATGTGTTTCTGCACCAACTGTTCAACAAAAGTACATTAACACTCTTTCTGGTTGGTAAGATTGTTGATAAGCTTTTTTCTTAAGCCAAGCAACTAATCAAACAACTGTAGATGTCGTATATCTTTCACTTTTGCTGATAAACTCCCGGCGCACAGCGCGAATGACAGAGCAAACTCCGAGTTGGTGAAGCTTACAGTAGCCGTAGCCTGAGGTGCGGTCATCCCCGGGCTTCACTCCCAGCAGCGCAGTGTCGATGTGTCAGGAAGAAGCTACTTAACGCCGCCTGTCGCGGGTGGAAAATGGATTTCAAGACAAAATGTCGTGATTCGGAAGACTTAAGAGTCACTTGCGGTCTAGTTGGTCTGCATGAACCCACATGGCCGTGGTACGTGCATATCGCCTTTCAACTCCTCGGGAAGTTCAAGGCGAATCATGGCTCCGCACTTCTCAAACTGTTCACGGAAACACTCGCAGCTCGTCTCTGCTCGTCACCGGGGAAAAAAAGCGGTATTTAACGCTTCTTTCCAACCAGAGCTTCAAACCAGGACAAACTGTTTACTGATCGGGGAGTCATTACGCCCGTCACAGCTGTTTGGTCTGAGCCTCCTGACATGAGGATTAGAAAGTAAAGTGAGGACTTACGGAAGGAGAGGAAAATCAAACAGCCTGCCACTTTGTGCCCGATGTGAGGGTTGTTCGACAGCATCCTGGCAGAGTCCTGTGAGCAGTGTAGATGGTGGAGAAATATCTCGGTGCATGGGCTTTCTGACAGTGTTATAAAAAAAACCCCACAACAGGGCTTTTCCTTTTCACAGTTTCACGGAAAACGGGGAGTGGGTTTGTGCTCTGGTAGGAGGCATCCCCACTTTCTGCACAAGGCGCAGGGACGCGCTCTGCTGGCGGGATGAGTCCTGTGAACTCAGCTGACAGGGAGCTCGACCAGATGGTGTAGAAAGAATCACACCGACACGCTTCTACTGTTGCTGCCTTCAAGTGCTCTGGTGAAGCTCCTGCTTATGAGCGCAAAAGCTCAGAAATACTGAGCTCAGGAGTAGAGCTGCAACTGGATTATTCAGTATTATTTTATCAACTAGTCAGTGGTTATTAAATTCTCGCCATCAAATGTCAGTTTAAAACCCAAATATACTGAATTTAAAGTGATATAAAACCAAAAACAGCAGTAAATAAGCAAGAACCAGCAGGTTTTAACTTTTTGTTGGAAAAAATAACTTAATTGATTAATTAATTATCAAAATAGTTAAAATAGCCCCTTAATTGACTAATAGCTGGAGTTGTAGGCAGGAGTACAGAGCCCCTCCCTTCTAAATCTTTCTGATTAGCAACTAAAGCTTGTGGAAATTTTGTGATAGTTTTATTTTCTCACATTTGATTTATTTAACAATTCTGTACTTAACAATATTTCATCGCATGATAATCAAAATGCTTCACAGGCAACATCCTTCATACCAGAATCCGAAATAACTTTTTTAAAAGTGTAACATACGGTAAAATCCCCATATTTGCTGGAACAACATCTAGAACATGATCTCAAAGTCCTGAACCCAGGTGTTACGATCTGCATTAATTAATAATGACTCAATTTTCTTTTAGGTCTTCTGTCAGCTATGCCAGTGGTCCATGGATCTGGAGCATCCGAATGGGATGCAGCAGTTGTTAATGTTATAAATATCTCCTGGGCTTTTTGTGCACTGTCAGGTCTGTCAAATGTCTGTGGTGAAAAGGTCAGCCAGCACCAGCAGTTTATGTCCCTGATGGTGATAAAGCCTAGTTGTACTGTGTAGTAGAGAACAGTTTTAATGATTTCACCTCTGTCTCTTCCATTTACAGACATGTTCAGTTGGATACTTGCACTTGGAGAAGCATCAGGAACCTCTTCTCAGGGCTGAGTGGGAGTGTGCAAACTGTAGTTCATTGGCATCTATCATAGGCTTAAAACTTTCCTTTTTGATAAAGCTTATAGTTAGAGTTGGCTCAGGTGACTCTGAACCATCTTAGTTATGC
>JAUMHL010000005.1:6717215-6746472 GCA_032362345.1 Sandelia bainsii
ACGGAGAGCTGCTGTAACATGCCAAA
The DNA here is from genome assembly GCA_032362345.1 of Sandelia bainsii. Lineage (NCBI taxonomy): Eukaryota > Metazoa > Chordata > Actinopteri > Anabantiformes > Anabantidae > Sandelia > Sandelia bainsii. The sequence goes on from JAUMHL010000005.1 coordinate 6,717,242, forward strand.
ATAATTTCCCTCTGGGATTAATAAAGTGTTTTGAATCTTGAATCTTGAAATATGGAGGTAACTGAGTAACTACAGAGCAAGTAGACACTATGCATTTGATCATGCATTCAGTAAACAACAAAGAGACCCTCTTGTTATTGTCAGGACAGAAAGCTGCAATTTTTGTAAATGGAAGAATAACAATTGAATACATTCAGTGTTTCTACCACTGCCATTTAGTGATAAATGTCAAACTCTCAGTTGTTGCCCACAGAACTCTCCTTATTTGGGCTGCCTAAACATCTTTTAGACAGACAGTTTTCTGTTCACCAGATCATCCTGCCACGACGGCTGCGGCTTCTGTATGCAACGATGGTCCTCTGGAATGTCCTGGCAAAATAAAAAGAGACATTTTACACCTCAATATTAAAACATTCTGTAGAACATCCTATAATTAAATTAAAATTCTTATTAACCTTACAGTGACAACTGTCATTCGCCATGCAGGAAAACTGTGCACACTTTTTTCTTAAATGTCTGGCTCTATAATGAAATTCAAAACAGGCTATATGTGGCATAAACTCAGCTGGTAATGACAATGTAAACAAATGCAAATGGGATGCAAAACATTGGAAGGATGGAAAAATTGGAGAAATAATTGGAATGGGATTTCTGACATACTGACAAATGATACCTCGAATTCTGTCTTTTCTTTTGTACTCACTGGGTAAATGTCTATCTTTCGGTCCCGGCCGACAGACATCACATAGCTATAACCACAAATTGAACAAGCTCAGCGTGGATTCAGATTTATACAGGGCTAAGGACACTTTCCAATATTATATCATCACTCACCAATTCCTGTGAACTTTCAGAAAGATACAGTCGTACAACTCGTGACCGTCACCATCTACAGGAAAGAATTAAACTGATTTTTTACATACTGGATAATATCATGTCTCAAACATTTTGAAGTTAAGAAAATTTACAATACATACCTTTCTTTAATGTCTTTAGGCATTGACCATTGTTGAAGCTCCAGATCTTTAGACAACCATCTTTTCCACCTGTGATGAGTCTGCAAACACAAGCACATAATGTGATGAAATGTCTTATGAAAAGTAGAACCTTTCAGTATCTGCTTCATCTATTGACTGTACCTCCTCCCTTTGAGGTCAAACGTCATGCATGTGATGGCAGACAGGTCATTTGTGCCACCAAACTCAAAAACCTGATGCCCAGTATCAAAATCCCAGACTTTCACCACCTGAAACCAGTAGCATTTTGAGTTAATTGTGCAAATTATGATGGATGTTTAGCTGTTTTAATACAGACTGGATTCACTTTTACTAGAAATGTGGAGCTGGACATCTTGGTTGCAGGGAATTAACTTTACTCACAGAACTCTCAGTGCAGCTTACAACTTGGCGAAACTCCTCACTGTAGCCGCAGCACGTTACAGGCTCATTATGTGAAACAGTCAGGCGGTTGCGAAACTGCGGCCTAACAGAGGAAAAGAATAATAAAATGACGGAATAAACTGAGGTGAATATTAAGGAGCTGCAGTCAACTAAATCTTCTTTTGGGCAAATCTTTAGCTTTTCATCTTCACTAGCTTTAGAACATTGAATTTTATTATGACATAAGCACAAAGACAAGACAACCAACCTCATTTTCAGTGAGAGCACAGCCAAACAGTCTGCTGCAATGAAAAGGGATTTCATAGCAGGGAAATATGAGCATGCAGATATGTCACCATGAATCCCGCTCGCTTTTGAGTCTGCTGCAAACAGGCAACACTGGTCTTGAATATCCCAGATCTGAAATGCACACAGGTGAAATTTACCACACCATACTAGAAAAATACTCCCATTACAACTAATAACCCTGAAATGTAAATTCTACTCAAGTAAAAGTACCAAAACATTTGCAAAAAGTACAGTATATCAATTAGTGAATGTTACTGCTAATTATGCTACTGGATCATTATTATTATTACATTATATTATTATATTATAGTAATTATAGCTGTCACATAACATGATGGAGTAAAACATTACATTCTGTAATTTGGCAGAGTAGAAGTAAAATTAAAATTAGCATAACTCAAGTAACATTCAGTACCTAAACAGAAATAATTAGTTGCTTTCCACCATTTTAGTGAAATGCCCTCTGTGGTTGATTCATATACAGTAATATAAATGCATTAATTTGGAGGTAGAACATACAGTATAACAACACAAGTGAAACATAAAAACAAGTCGTGAATCACTTTCACAATGTTGTCTGTGGAGACAGAAAAAATCTGACTGTCCTCAGAGGAGATGCAGAGATAGACAACAGGAGCAGAGAGGCCTTTTAATATGCCAGTGGGTTTCCTAGAAAGACAAACAGAACCAAGAGGTGGCGGCTTTTTACAGGGTTACAGGAATGTTAAATGTCTTATAAAAAGCCCACTGAATTCTGGCTCCTCACCCAGAAAAATGTGGGTTCCACATGCGAATGAATCTGTCCATACCACCAGTGACCAGCAAGCTGTGTTTCTGACAAAGGTCAAAGGTCTTCACACCTTTGTAGATTGTGAAAACCGTCTGGTCATGTGATACTCGCACTTGTGGTGTCCAGCTCAGCTGCATTTTCTTGGTTTTGCCTTCATAGCAGGCCTCTCTGATCTCACTCAACTGCTGCTCAGCATCTGTTAAAGGCAGCACACGACCTCAGGAAAAGAAACAAGAAGCATTTCACTGCAAGGCCATGTGTATTAGCATCGATCAAAACATGCTTTTAAAGCCAAAGATAAGTCATTATCAAAATAAATGACCAAGCTGGCAAGTGGACATGCCCGCATAGATGAGTGAGCACACACACACACACACATATGCTGGCACTGATTGGTGAATTTGTGATAGATGAGTCATCGTGAGTCATCCCTCACAGCACTCCATCAAGGCTCCCTCATGTTCAACAACAAGTTTAATTAGACTGGAAGCACTCAGTACTTCTTTTTAACCATCATTTTCAGCATGTGTCATTTTTTATTTGATTTTTTTTATCAAGTAGACCTTATGTGTGCCACTAACAGAAGTTATCAATTTGTTTTCTCATACTGTTTCCCTTCTTTTTTTGTTCATGCTGAATATTCTGTCAAAAACACTAAAAAGCCAAAGAAACTACCTAAACAGAAATTACCTATAACGAGGGAAGACGATTCTTCATTTGATGAGGAGACAACAGCTTGGAAGCTTTGAAAATATTTTGCCTAAATTCAGAAAGAAGAGTCAGCTGTTTGGTCTATTTCAGGATTATCTGTTTATAGTAGCTAAATGACAAGTCATTGAACAATTGTTACACAGCTTCTGTAGATATTATAAGCTGTCACTTGACTGAACTTGAATATATTTCTTTGTAAATATATGAACATGTGGGCATGGAAAGGTAAAATGTCACCTGTGTCACCCAGTCACGATGAACCTTCCATCTGACAAATGTCACATTTGGAGAGAGCACTGCTTTGTCAATTGCTATGCTGGGTATGTTTTCGATCTTTGGCAATTTATTCCATAATCTAATAAAAAAAAAATATATATATATAAGATTTCATAAGAGATGTACTGTCAGAAATGAAAGGAATATGTTTCTCATATGTACATTACATATAATTTCTTTGACTGACAGGAAGCAAAGTGATAATTTTCCACTACATTTTAGTAGTGATGGTGCTAACAACTGTCAGTGTACCTTTTTTTCAGGGGCTCACAGAGTCCATATTGTCTGTTCCAATATAACCTGACATACAATGACTCTAACATACATGTTACATGTGTATTCATGTAGCATGTATGTTATCATTAGTGAATCACTAAGTGCGGACTCACTGAAAAAACGAACATATACTGTATAATACAAATTCGCAAGTTTTTTGTAGACTGGGAAAATAATATTAAATGCAACTGATTTAAAGGAATCAATTTTACTGCTTACAATCGAACATCTAACAGAATGCATTCCCTTAGTGATGACTACTTAAAAACTATTTACAAAAAAATAAAGAATTTGTGGAATGTTATTTTAATTCTACATAACGTGTCATTACATTTCTCTAATTATTTCCACATCAAAGCTCAGTATTTCATATTTTTATGATAGGTGGACCAGAAAGTCAGAGAAGAGAAGTGAGAAAGAAAGGAAATGTTTTCCAGTTAAAGTAGTTTTGTTATTGAACAAATGTGACAATTTCATTTTACTTGCAATATTGTAAATTATACATCTACAGTAAATAAACCACTCTGACTCTGAGCTAGATGTGGACTTTTTTTGGATAACAAGGCAATAACTGCTATTACTCATGTTTCTCAGTAGAGAGTCCCAAACTTTTTACTCATCAGCACGATACAGCTAATGTATCTCACTCGTGGGAAATATTCTTGTTTCTTTCTTTACTAACTAATTAATTCCTTTTGATCAGCCGACAACATGATCTAGGAGGAAAACAAGAAAGTACACAAATCTGATGTCAAACTGTGTAGAAAATCAAAAAGTGTAATCACTGAGTAGCTAGCAGAGTATTGCTGGGAAGAAATCCTTAAATTCATGTCCAAATCCTGCAGAATGACAGTGTGTACCACAGTTAAAAAGAGTGAATATTGCAGTATAGTAGGTGTTTAGTTACCTGAGAGCATCCCCGACTGAAGATATTAACACGATAGTCACACAACCCTGAAACACAAACACATTTTGTCTATTAATTTGTGTTACATACAAGTTACACATGTCAAATGTTATATAGGACTTAGTTTAAACAAATGAACCTACCTCTGTGTCTCCATAAACAATGCAACATTTATCAGAACCTGTGTAGCTATGAGGAAAAGCACAAACCACCATGTGTAAGGATTGTTGGAACATTTGTAAGACGATCTTAACGTGTTGTTTCGTTGCTCACCTGTAGTCCAACGTCAAAGGGACTGTGTCTAGTGCACTGATCTGGCAATAAGGTTGCAGACTGGAGAGCTCGTAAAGCTGTAGCTCTCTGTCCCTGCAAGTTAATGAAGACACACACACAATAAACAAATGTAGCATAGTTTGGGACCTGTAGATGACAACCATAATCAATCAGCCGCAATATATTACTTAGTCATTGTTGTTTTGTCACACAGTTTCTTATTACCCTGTGGCGATCATCAGCTTGTTATACTCTGTCATCAGAGTGAAATCACTTGCCCATTTTGACTTGTTATTTGCAGGTCCTTCATTCTGTCATAATAACAACGAATGTTGAATATAGCATAAGGTTAGTTTTGTGGTAGTGTACTTTTGTTTTTATCATTAAATTCCACAAAAAGAGGCAAAGCAACAATGAATTAATCCTACGTACACGTATTAGCTGTGTTTTAAAAACCTTAAATAACTTATTTTGCCCACCCACAGACTTTCGTGGTCGTCTAAACACTATTAATACACATCAATGAACCACACAGTTACAATTGGTGACATGTTCCTTCAGGTTTTTTTTTTGCCAATCTGAGATTCACCATCCTGCTGCTACAAAAACTCAGCAGGGCAACACATGTGTTCCAATCAGATGCCTACATTAGCCCCCAAGTCCTGTTTGAGTAACATTTGCTAAAAACAATGCTCAGCTGTAGCCGTTTTAAGATATTACTGAACCTTTTATAAAATTTAATTATATATTTGTGAGCCATTGTTATCTGTGTCCTCAGCGGGAACCTGTTGGTTCGGGGGTAACTGCCACAGACAGGAAAAGTATGCAGAAACACATTGTTGGTTTTAGTCTTTTCATGGGCTGTGCAACATGAAGAGTGATAGCAGACTTATCCTTTATGTAGTCTGGCAAATTTACACTACATACAAACATGTGTTTGGTGTTCTGAGGTTTAAGTTCAGGGCTCCAGAAGCAAACAGCTCCGTCTTCTCTCACTGTTACAACCGTGCCGTCATGGGTGGAGTGGATGTTGACAATGGGAATGCCATTACCCAACGTCTTCATGGTTGCTGGCAGAGTTAAAGCCACCTGCTTACTGCGTCTTGCAGCTGCCTCCTTCTCTTTGTACTCCTGCAGCACGTGTGAGCAGAATTGACCCTGCATGACATTACTGTGTGTTAGAACTGCAAATGATTAGACTTGTCTATCCTGCACATGCATAGTCTGCATTTTATTATCCTTTGACTTAACTATACAGACAAATAACAAAGACAATTAAAATATATTAAAAAATTAAGTCAAGTATTACTTAGTGTTAATACTATAGGCTGTTATTCGAGAAACTATTTCCTTTGAGGCAGCATGTGGCAAATGTGTTAGTGTACAGTAAACTAGGCTAGAAAAGCCGATTTACCCTAATCACTGTTCAGCTCAGTTCCAGTTACACTTGCTCACATATTAACTGAATTACAGTAGCCAAAATAACTCTGTCACATTTCGTAGTAGCCTGTATTTTTATTTTTGCAGATTCCTGGTGTTAGCATCACAGAAAATTGCTTTAACTAGATAATTTCCATTGCACTAAATAAAATGGCTGCATGCTCCATAAGAAACAAATATGAATTTCATCTCACCCATGAAATCCTTCCTTGGCCTGAATAATCAATCTTCTTAAATAATCCTTGAATGTGTGCATTGCTCTGTGAAATTTGAAGTAAAAAGAATAAAGAAGAATTACATTTAGTAAAATTAATCAGGAAACTGCAAAGGATTTTCCTTAATTGCAAAGAAGTGAGACACAAACAGCACAGAGAGGAAGGAATCTGAGAGTAAGATATAAACTGAAATGTCACACTGTCTTACTATGTTAGGCAAACCGAAACACTTCTTCACTATACATCCAAAATTCTTTGCATCAATGCATCTCAAGCCACCCTTTTCAAAGTCCTTTAAGAAGAAAAATAAGGTCAAATCTTTTAGCAGTGAACAACAAACTATCATAGTGCACTGTGGTTTGTGCAGTACCTCAAATGCTCGTTTCAATTTCTGGAGGTTGTCAAGTGATATCTCATCAATCTAATTGGAGAGAGGCAAAACAGTGTTATTATTTTATGACATAATCCAGTTCCTATCATGCAAGTTGATTATGAATATTATAATGAAATAGCGCAAAGTACAATGCAATTTAATTTGTAAAAAAATGCTGCTTTTTTTTACTCCACTCCACTCCGCAAACATACTAATCAAGGTTAGAGAGGAGATATTAATGTTGTATTTGTATGCTAAACACTCTATAATTACCAACACACATGATTAGCGCTCCACCTCTGAGTATTAATGACAATGTCTAATGGGTGCCACAGGCCACCACTGGCTAAGACATGTCTCTGAGGTGCTTGCACAAGGCCAGATGACAGGCCACGCTCTCTGAATTAATGGCCTCTCTTCAATTTGCCTCGGTTTCCTAGCAACTGGTTCTTGATCCATGACACACTTTGATCTGTCATTAATAAATAAAATGGATAAACACCCTAATTCCTCAAGGATGTAACTGGAGTCGAGATTTCTCCAAGGTATGTCCTGAATTGTCGAGATAATTGTTTAATCAGTCAGAGTGATGGAAGCACTGAAAGTGTTCGCATAACCTCGACTGCTTTCTAAATCCCTTTATTAGAGCTGCATAACTTGCCTGAGCCTCTTCCGTCTAATCTGTTATGGTACATTACTCATTACATTAAGTAGGAGAGTGTGACTGACATCTGCAACTGAAACTCACAAACTTCAGCCGGTGCATTTGCACCATCCTCCTACATCATTCTATCATCCCTGTCAGCTTGAAAGCTTTAATTTGAATCTACCGTGGTCCTTTTAAGTAGTTGGCTCAGCAACTGTGTTTGTTTTACTTTGGCCTGAATCATGGACATCTCCAGGCGCTGGGATAGATTTTCCTGCCCATTGCACTGTCATACTGTGAGTAAATTGATCATCAACTTGATTTAAAATGGCATTTTTGGCATTACCTCACATTCATTCTGCTGCTGGTGAGATATGAGCTGAAGTTGAGGTTGAGTACTTTGGAAAAAGCCTGTAAACTGGTGAGTTTATCAATGCAACACTCTAGTGACACCTAGAGGCTAAAAGCAGCAACTTTAGGAAGAACAAGGCACTAAAATGAGCCAGTCTTAAAACAACTTTTCAGATACAGAGATAGATTTAAATAGGTCACATTATATTTTAATGCACTTCTCTGATTTCACTTTCAACATAGTTGATGTTATGAAAACTGCACCTTGAAGCTGCATAGTCCGTGAGTTGAATCAATACTGTGGTGCTGTTGTCTGATGATTTGAGGATTATCTCCAAGTGCGACAGTGTGTCTTCTTCTGTTCCGTTTCAGCAGCTCTTGCACCAACCATTCAGGCTGCTCTTTTCTGCCCTGGCTGATATTCACTCCTCTTAGTGCTTTGTCACCCTGACATCCTGGCCCAGATGTGTTTCCTGTCCTGTTCCCTGTGCCCCGCCATTCAGAGAGGATGCTGCAAGAATGGAGATGTTATTTTTAATAAAAATGCATGTTACTGGCAAATGTTGTTTTGATGCTCATTAAAAGTATAAAAAAAGAAATTATTGTATGTTTCCTTGATGCAGGGTAACCAACATTGTTATAAGCATTAAAAAATAAGTTAGAGTGACAGCTACACACAAACCTGTTTAATTATTAACAATGTGATTATCCCAAGTGACCACACTTACTGTATTACATCATAACTACTCAGTGCTGCCACAGATGGCAACTCAAGCGCCATGACAACTGTAAACATTTTCTGAACAAGATAGGCATGAATACACACGAGAGAAACGCAGCAACGCCTCACCCTGAGGTCTCCTTATTTAGATGTTAGATAAACTTGGTATTAAATTAAAATGACAATTAAGAAAAACACCTAAATAAAAGATTACCTGGTCACATGTTCAGTCTCTAATCTTCCATGAGTTGAGGAAGAGCGAACCTTCTTCCCCAGTGGCATAGTGGTTGTTAGTTGGTGTATTTTAAAGGCTGATGTGATGTAAAAAGCCGTTTTTAGTACAGGACATTACCTGAGTCAGTCCTCTAAAGAGACGTTTATCAGAGAGATCTAACATAAGTCCACCTGACACTCACTCTAACATTACACCTGAGCAGAGCAGGTGGCCCCATGGTAACTAAGAAACCAAGACTGACAACTGAGACTCCGCAACTGAAAACAAGAGCCTGCACTTACAGAGAGATAAATCTTGTTGGAAGTTAACAATTTTGTACAGTGTAGTGTGTAACAGAGCAAAACTGTTTACACTGTAAGTTTATCTGTTAACTGCAACTTTCAGCTAATTATAGCTAATTATAGTGTGTGGGGTTTTTTTTACTACCAAGGGAATGAATAAATGTAACAAAAACATAATATTATTTTCTCTTCCTCTTTTTGGAAAGATTTGTAAAACAATATTTCACAATGCAAAACAGAAACATTATGAATCAAAACGTGCTGCTGGTGATATTGTGTGCAGAGAGATCCCATTAAATCAATGCAACACGTTTTATTCTGTCTCGTTACCAAGGTGCAAACTGGCTGCATAATGTCAGACAGCAGAATATGGGGGGCGATGAGACACGAAGGCAGACAAATATCCTTTCCTCAGAGGGGAATGTTTAATTATCACAACACACAAGTTAAACACAGGACTGCCACAGTAAATGTATTCTGTTGTTTCACAGTGTATTATATTGTGTTACATTAGCTTTTACCGCTACAATGAAAAAATATAAAATAAATGACAAAATACAAACACAAATTAGCAAACTAGTGTGAGCGCCCAGGTTCAGAGAGGTCCCGTCCAGCGTGATATCCACTCTGGTGAACAGGAATTAACAGCAGGAAGTTTATTTCCTTTCTCCTCATTGTTTAGATGAGAATTTCTACTCAAAGCATGTTTTACGGCTTCCTTGTCTGGAATGTTGACAGACACAAACAGACATTCAACATGAGTTACCTGTGTATCAAAATCAAAATCAGGAACCTGTTATAATGTTGAAATATCCAAGGGAATAAGTGAATGCTAACCGTCCTCAGGTAAAATCCTGTATATGTGCTGCAGCTCATCGGGCAGCAGAGACTTCACGACAGATGTGACATCACTGACTCTCTTTCCACAAAACCTGTCATAGGTTGTCAAATCTGATCTTTTCTGCTGAGTGAGGATGTGCCTTTGTACAACAGTTGGAACTGCAACACACAGTTCGGAACTGGTTAAGTGCAACCACCATTTTACTGTGTTAACATGCATCATCACTGATTTTTGAGCATACGCTACCTATACCAGGACGGGTCATGTTGGATTCTGTGTTGCAGCTGTGCTGAGAGTGATCGCCGAGCAGTTCAGGTCTTTGCTTTGGCTTTCGGTAATTGTCCCTCATCTCTGTTCCAGTAGAGATCAGCACATGGTGCCTACTGTGCAGAGGTGCAAGTCTTTTTTCTGTATTATTAACGTGATCAGATCCTGTCAAACAACAACAGCAAAATAAACTGCAGTGAGAAATATAATAATGGTTTGATTTGGACATGCCTAGTCTCTTGAACGTGTTTAGCTCAGTGGTTCTGACATGCTTTCATATAACTCAGACTGAACTAACAGACTCGTCTCACCTTGAGGCATGCCCATGTAGTCACATCTGTAGGTAGAGTGGTACTGTGCTGTCAAGGCCTTACACATGTCCACTTCAGATGGGGAATATTTACAAGGGAACCTGACATACTCAGGGCTTCGTGTGGCATCCCTAGGCAGCCTCCACATCATGAAAGACTTGGGGAAAACAGTTTGACTTAAAGGTTACGATACACTGTGAGAGGTCAAGCATAGCATTCAAGAATAAATGGAAAACTGAGGCTAACGGAGCCTAAACGCTAACCTGACTCGGATGTGGGTTGTTTCTCCTCTGTCCAGAGGCTGTTCCTGTGCGAATAGATTCAGTTTTACAGGCTGGCTTCCAGCAAAAGTCCTTATTGTACAAAGTTGAACCAAAAGGTCCAGACCGCGAATACGAGTCAATAAATGATGTCGACGTTGGGCATCTATATAATCAACACATAAAATTACACAAAAAACAAACAAACAACAAATGCAGTATTTCTATTCTGAACGTTAAGTCGATAAATAGATCTTACAGCAGAATCTCTGTAGCTGAGTTTGGCTGGTAGATGAATTGTCTTCTATGAGATGTTTCATAGGGATCCCACCACTGTTTGCCCTCTGCAAAAACAAATATCCACAGGAATCACAGTGAAGGAAAAGCTAGTAAATATCTGTATATTAACCATTTCTTTTCATTTCTCTTGTAGATGCTTAATACTTTCTAATAGGTAACTGTTATATTTACATTTTCACTACAAACAGGACTAGTATGCAATTTTTGATTTTCAGTTGCAGCATCTTTTTCTAATGACAATATTAGCTGTAATATAATAGATAGTATACTAAAATGTATCATAGTTATATCTTATCATAAGCCTATTTGCACAACATAATGGGATAAACTATATAACTATGTTTACGTAATCTTGGATTAACTTTACCTTTGGTTGCCATTGTTGACCACTATTTCGTTGTTTTCAGTAGTTTTCAGTGTAATGAAAACCTTTCCATTTCTGTATCCAGGTGAAAGTTCATGTCATGGACACCTTGCTGAAAACCGTAATTAATCCTAAATTTGAGCCTGCAGTTGGAAACAGTTGGAAAGTTTTACTTTCAGGTGTTGGCTTTATCTATACAGAGCAGCAGGATGTTTCTATGCGCTGTGGTTATGGAAACCTACAACATTTGTGTGCCAATGTGAGCTGCTCAGCAGGGGATATGTATTAAAAATTCAACATTGTCAGAGTTTGTTACTGACAATGGAAAGTGGATAAATTCATATTCTTTACATAAATCTTGTGTTGAATAACTTTACAGCTTCACTCTATGCTAAATTATGATCAACTCCACATCCCAACATTTCTTAGAGGAATTTGTTCAACATGTTACAATCCAAACATGTTTTCATCTTCTAAAATAAATTATTTTATAAGTAGTTTATATTATTGCAGTAGATCCTCTCTGAAATATTAGAATTTTGCAAATATATGTGTTTATACTTATACAAGACACAGTTCAGTGAAGAAAATCAGTCACATAATCTAAGCTCTTATTTTCAAACTGACTTGCTCCTACACAACTAGACAGCAATCTAACAATTTATATATTAACATTTTACAGGTAAACTAGATAACCAAATAAGATAGAAAGTTTTATTCTCATTTGGTCAAATTACATAATTTTGTGGTAGAATATATATTTAAATTAAATCTTAAAAACTTAAATCTCTGTTCTATTTTGATACCATAACATGTCTTATTTAGTGTGAATTTGTTTCATATTATTTACTTAGAGAGGTCATTACTAAGACTTAAGCTTCACCCTTACCTGCTAAACTAAAGTGTTATTGCACATATAACGTTACAGTGCAGTATTAGAATAACATATATAGGCCTGACAATGATGCTCAGTCTAAAAGACATATATACATATACACTTGATACTTGCAGGATAATTTGTTAATACTTAAATACTGACTTGTAGGCTGCTTAATGAAGTAGTATAGCATTGTAGTATTAGTTTTACTTATGTAAATTGCTGGAGTAGATATTTCACCACATGATTCTGCACTTTGACATCCCAACTTCTTCCATGCATCTTTCTCTTCACTGAAATAAAAGTATAGGCCCGCTTGTGGTTCAACTTTAGCGCCATCGCTCCGCCGTGTTTTGAACAACCAACCGTGCAACAACCAGGGCTGAGACACCGCGCATCCAATAAGATACTTCAAGGAGTTGGCGGCAGCCAATGTCCGCCAGCCGGAGCCCGACACACAGGATAAACACAGAGGGATCCTCGCAGCCAAAAGATCGCACAGGGACGGTACCTCTCGTCCCATTGTTTGAGACGTACCGACGTGCAACTGGCCTCATATAGCGTTTCATGGGTAAGCATCATAAATGTTAAGTTATTCATAAAGCGACTCGTACGTGCCTGTTGTGAATGAAATAGTGAGCTGCGATACGTTTTACACGCGATACGTTGGCTTTGGACATGTTTAGCTGCATGACTGAGATGCATATTATCAAGATGCTGCTGATGTTTAACACTGTCCTGCTAACTTAGCTACGCAGTTACCCAACACTGACATTAGCTTCTGCTATAAATAATAACCCAAGCAAAGAGTGGTGGACGCCAAAAGACAGTTCCCTCAATGACCAAGGTAAATACACCGCTTGGCTTAGCATGACGTCTGCTAATGTGTTACCAGCTAATAGCGACGAGCTAAGTTATGTAGCATGCTATGCTAACTTGCCAATGGTGACTGGTTGGCTGTTGCTAGCATAAAAGCTAAGAGCTAACGCTAGCAAGAAGGTGATCGTATGTTGACCGATGACAGGTGCTGAAGCAGCCCGGGTGAGGAGATGCAGGCAGAGCATCCTTACTTCGGTGTCACCGCCAGTTTCATTGATACTTTAAACGCAATGATCAGCATTATACGGACAGGTCACTGTAGTTAAACATGAGTCGGGTTAATAAGCTAACAAAGCGGAGGGTGTGTGAAGACACCCCGCAAGGCATTGTTTGCTATGTAATCAGCCATTTTCATAATCGTCTCATGAAATGAGCACTGTAGCATGCCAGCTTCATAAAGCTGGCTAGCCTAGCTAAACGGCTAAAAGTGAGAGGACACAAAGCAAGAGCGGAGCCATGATGGCTAACAGCTAGCGAACAATCAAAGGCGGTGGAGAACCAATGCTACAACATCAAGCCGGCTACACTGTGCATCAACGGGAGGCTACTGGACAATATAACCCACTGTGCTGTTTTCATCAGCGCTGTGCTGTATCACTGTGAATGGATCTGGAAGTAAAACACAACTAAAGTAATCTGTAGCTGGGTCTTACTAATAGTAAAAGAAGCATCATGTTGGCCTCTACATACAATGGATCATCAGTCAATCCAGACACCCTCCTCCCACCACTCTATTAAACAATAGATGGAACTGACAAAGCAAGAAGCAGACAGATGACAGGGGGGAGCGGGGGGTTAGTTACTCACACTGCCTACATGAGTGGATATGTTTCACTCAAAAAAAAAAAATTTTCTTTTTATTTAGTGAGTCAAGATGGGGAAGGATCCAAAGAAGCCGAGGGGCAAAATGTCCTCATATGCTTACTTTGTGCAGACGTGCAGAGAGGAGCATAAGAAGAAACATCCTGGTGCCAGTGTCAACTTTTCAGAGTTCTCAAAGAAATGCTCTGAGCGATGGAAGGTAAAACAAATTACCCTCAATATCTTTATTTGTTGTTAATTGTCTGAGTCCAGTATTTTCTTTCCAGCAGTGTATATCTTTAAGAGTGTTTAAACCAGCTAATATTTTCCCAAAGACGATGTCACCAAAGGAGAAGGGCAAGTTTGAAGATATGGCCAAGCAAGACAAGGTGCGTTATGAACGCGAGATGAAGAATTACATTCCTCCCAAGGGCCAAAAGACAAAGCGATTCAAGGACCCCAATGCCCCCAAGAGACCACCGTATGTGCCATGATTACTTGTTCCACACTAATGTTTGTTTGTTTGTTTTTTATTTTCCATAATAAGTGTAGAATGGAATGAGCACTAACACATTTTCCTCCACCGCAGGTCTGCATTTTTCCTATTCTGTGCAGATTTTCGCCCCAAGATAAAAGGTGAGAATCCTGGACTCTCCATTGGGGACACAGCAAAGAAGCTGGGAGAGATGTGGAACAGCTCGTCTGCAGAGGACAAGCAGCCGTATGAGAGGAAGGCTGCTAAGTTGAAGGAGAAATATGACAAGGTAAGAAGCCATTATGTAGCCTTGTTTTTGTTTATTCGATGAACGTGTTTTATTGTTCAGTGAGTCATGTTTCTCTTCTCACACATTTGTCATGTTTTCTGCAGGATATTGTTGCTTACCGCACAAAGGGCAAAGTGGATTCCGGATCGGCTGCTGCAGCAGATGATGACGAAGAAGACGAGGACGGAGAAGAAGAGGAGGAGGAAGAAGATGAGGATGAGGATGATGAGTAGATTGCAGAGGGTTGGGAACCGAAGTTCTGTTTATGCCATATAACCCTTATATACTCAATTCACCATCTTGAAACAGAAGTCAGATTGAACAAGAACATGTGTATATTTAATGTTTTTAAGATGTACAGTGTTATTCTTCTTCTTTTGTAAAGTTAACACTACATATCTTAAGTTTAAGATTTTCTAGTGGTAGTTCTTTATCCCTGCCATAATATGTAACAATTTAGGAGGACTGCAAATCGGTATGAAAATAACTAGTCTTTAGGTGTTACAGCTCAAAAATGAGATTTTTGAGTTGGTAGTGTATTTTTCTTTGTTTTGAAAAATATTTTTTTATGTGCTGTCCCAATGTCTTTTTATTGTTCTTTGAATACCACTCTAATATCAAATGCAGCTGTCGACATTCAAGAATGTCTTCAATAAAGGTTGTTTTTTTGTTTTGTTTTTTTAAGAACTTTTTTTTTCCTCTTTTTTTTTTTTTTTTTTTTTTTTTAAAGCATCTGTGAGGCTACAAGCTGTGTAGCTTATTGAGTATACACATAAATAATTCAAACTGTCTGTGGTTTAAAGCTCTTCATTTAAAAAGCATAGATGGTGGCTGCACAAGTGAATGAGTGCAACATAACGTGACAATTTGTGTTGTCATATTGATCAGAATAATTGAGAGAAACTTTAAACTTATTCATGGTATTAACTCACTTAGTCTATGAAGCATTGTACATTTTTTTTTATTTTTGTACCATTAATATGGTACACATGGGATGACATGATACTCTCACATTAATAAACTGGCACACATCCTTTATATATCTTAAACTTCCTCATATCAGCATAATCCCACAGATAAAACATGTATTATAAAGTTTAAAATAAGGGGAGAAACCTAAATCAATACGTCTTTTTTTTACATATGTCAAGGCCTTTGCTAATTCACAGAGCAACACCGTCCCTTTTACTAATCCAGAATTTTATCCTACTAAAGATGTTAAATAATTCAAGCCTTAGCCTATGTCTGAGTTTTAATTAGCGTGATGGTGGTTATTTACAGTTAAATAATGTTCCCTGCAGGATTGTTACATTAATCTGGTAATTTGTGTGTTATCTAACTGCCTGGTTTGCATCTCATCTTGTGTTAAGCTTCCACACTTCTGTTTTTGGTTTTTTATTTCTTTGAAAAGTGAGTGAAACCTCTGATCGATCATTATTAAAAGGCTTGTTCAACCTAAATCCAGAAGGTGGCGCCACAATGATGTAAACAAAACAGTGTGTTCAGTTAAAAGATTAAAGCATAAAGAGGCCAGCCCACATGGATTTACACTAAAAACCACTGCAGTGGTGACGTTTGTCAGACATCAACTTCTTACATTTCATTGCAAATAGCAAAATATGAAATGTATTATCTTCTATTCATCTAGAAGAACTCATCAGAAATTAAGCATATAATACTAAAAAATAACCTTTAAATAATGAGCAATAATGTAACAGACTTTGTCTTTAGTCATTTTTGCCCAGTAAAAAATAAAATTATTATGAAGTGTGTCAATATGTCACAAAAATGCCTACACACATACAACACAAAACGTTTTAATTTTATATTCACAATGTAACAAAACATGGGCAGGAGATATTAGAAGCTAAAGACTTGTAAGAACTCCTAAATCTCAAGAAAATTATAGAGCAAACTAATTACATTAAATGAAAACTAAAAAAATAAGACTACAACAAAAATATGAAGGAACACAGAGAAACAAATAACAAGAAAAATACCCATACATATTCAATCCAATTGTACAACAGTCAGTATTTTAACAGATATTTTAAAGGTTTGCTTAAGACTTTTCTTAAAGCTAAACAAAGAAGATGAGTGCTGAACAGCTCCTCCTTATCTAAATGTAAACTGATCCACATGGATTTAATAATAAACTCTGCTTCACATTTCACAAATAGACTCATAAGAATTGGTAAAAACAATTATAAATCACAACTGTTGGCATACATAACACATTCAAAAGATGAAATGAAGTGTTGTTCATCTAGTGTCCAGACAAAAGTACTTTGTGTGTTTGCATTTCCCCAGAGTGTCTTGTCTGGGGCTCTTTTTTGTGTTCTTTGCTGGGATAGATTTCTCTCTGCCTGTAATTGGAGACCGTCTCACAATCTTGGTGGCCTCACAGTCACTTAGGGGGGGTTCACATGTCACATTTATCAGGCTGTTCTCAGCAGCATTGCCCTTTGCCACACAAAGGACTGTCGTCCTCTCAAAAGAGTTTGCAAATATGAATGAAGTCACAATGGTCTCCTTTTAGAGGTTCTCACACAAAAACAAGCTTTAATCCTCAGTGCTCCTGCATGTTGTTAAGATTAGGGTTACAAAAACAGTAAAGATGGTGGTTGTGTTCCCCTTTGTTTCAATTCTATTATGAGCTATAGTAACAACAGATCATTAAAACATGTAATCCCTTAAAATGTAATTTCATTAATTTAATTCTGAATACCAGCCACAAGCATATTAACATTATTTTGGCAAATGAAGTCATAATTAACTTTATACATGCTCCAACAAACTGGAGGGTTTCAGTTATGTTGGACCACAAACAATCTGTTCATCAAAATTTGGTTTTAATGTCATGTCTGCTCTCTTTTGAAACCTGTGATTTAAACCAGCAATTTTTTCTTTCCCCTCCTTTCCCACATTGCGTGAATTTCTTGCAGTTGCTAAATGAATTCCCCATCTGACGTGAAGTAACAAAGGCTCCCTCTAGGCTACCTTACCGCAGGCAACTTTTCAAAGAGTCCTTTTCATCTCTACATTGAAGAACCTCAATAACAAAGTCCATGGAGAGAATATAAAACAGACTGATTCAGCAAAGCCTAGTTTTTCTAGAAGGTGGGTTTATATTACATAAAATGCAATGATGTGGAAGATTATGTGCCATGTTTTCTTACAGGGGTACACATAACAACAAACTTTTAATCGCTGCATTTTGGAGTCCAAAAGAACTTTTTTTTCTGCTGCAGAATTTGCATAGGGTGATGTCAAAGAGGCGTGCCAGTCAGGATTACAAACTGAGCAGATTGAGTAATCACTATGGATACAGCTTTGATAGTTTTCCATTTGTTGGTGTTGTGTGGAGGTAATGCTGTGCTGTTTTTTAGGACTCTCTTACGTGACTGTGTAATTGTGACCAAAGCACTTACAAAGTAAAACTTTATCATGGACTCTATCGGACAGCGAAGAAAATGCAATTTTTTTATGTTTCATTTTCTGGTAAGTTGGTTTGTTGGCTTATACGTTGCAGCAGTGAATGTAGTAGTTTGGCATATTCAATTACAGCCTATGTTTATTTGTATTAATCACTGTCAAATGTTTAATCCTTAATGACATTGGTAGAACTACAGTGAATTTACAGTAAATGCATCAAGTGTTGCCTATACATGCACATACAAATAACTGAGAGTCACAGCTTTCTATTTTTATGTGGTTCATCAGGTTTTAAATATTGCATCCTCTCACAAACCTGGAAGTACAGGGAATATGAGCAGTGACAATCAGTTTGCAGATTTTGTTTTAGGGCAGCATACGCTCCCCTCCTGGTATAATACATCTGCTGATGCTGTGACCAAGCACGGCACAGTCAGCTTACAGTCTCATAACAGATGGGGAACACAGATGGCTTTCTCCAAAACTGTTTATTCATTTGAAGTGAAAGAAGACACAGAACCAGGTTAGTCATCTATGCAGCAAAGGCCTGTGATTTTAGATCTATATTATCCTAATTATTTCCTTATTTTGCATAGTTGACATTGTTTTTTTTATATAATGCTGCCATATGTTTACAATTTTTAATCCTCAATCAGCAGATCACCTAGTAATTATACACTCTCCAATGTGTTGACAGGAACAGTTGTAGGAAAGGTGGTGACTGAGTTTGAGAATCTCATG
The DNA here is from genome assembly GCA_032362345.1 of Sandelia bainsii. Lineage (NCBI taxonomy): Eukaryota > Metazoa > Chordata > Actinopteri > Anabantiformes > Anabantidae > Sandelia > Sandelia bainsii. The sequence continues at coordinate 6,736,265 of JAUMHL010000005.1, forward strand.
CCAGTTACATATTCAGTTGAGGAAGATGATGGAGAGAGCCTGTTCCTCCTCAGCCCCCTCTCGGGAGAGTTCCTAGTTTCCCGCAGCCTGGATTTTGAAACACAAAGATTCTACATTCTGACTGTGGCAGTGCGCCAGGGGGATTTGGCGGTATCAAGTGTCAGGGTGTACTTCAATGTGTTGGATGTAAACGACAACCCCCCTGTTTTCAGTCAGGATACCTTTTATGCATCATTGCTTGAAAACGCACAGGTTGGAACTTGCTTCCTGTTCTTGAATGTGTCAGATAAAGATGATGGTAAGTGGACAAAGTACATCTGAAAAATAATTTCAATCATTAAACAATAGATGTCACATCATGTGTGGCATTTAAATCCTTGAAAAAGATTATTTAAAAATTTTGTTGTTTTGGAGAAATTGTGGGTCATAAAAATGTATGAGGATGAGTTTCCTCCCTCACAAAAAACATTTTTGTGAACATGTTTGTGAACTACTCCCTCCAGTGGCCATAAAGGGGAACAGGCCTTGTATCTGTTACTGGCTCCTGAGTGTAATACACCATCTATTGCTTCAACTAAAGCAGCATCTACATGTGTTAGATGAGAGGGAATTTACCATAGAGTGGGTGTAAATGTGTAGAAATAAACAGCATTTTAATGTTCAATTATTCTTACATCATAAGAATTAGAAATATTGAAATATTATATATATATATATATATATTTGGCAAGTCTGTTACAGACATGAATGTTTTTTTTACCTCTGTTTATTAGTGTTGTGCTGAAAAAGCTGTGTACATTTCTGCTTTGGCTGTCAGTGAAGTCCCATCCTTCATCTTACTGTCTTAATGTATTTATAGTAGTCTAAGGCCTTAAGAGAAGGACATTCCAACATTTGTGATAAAGTGATTTTTTCTCTCTGCCAGGTGACAATGGAGACTTGAAACTCAGAGTGGTCAATGGAAATGCAGAAAGAGTTTTCTTCATTACCCCAGCTGGTAGTTTATGCCTGAACACAGAGTTAGACAGAGAGAGACAATCCTCCTACAATCTGACTGTGACTGCCAATGACTGTGTCCTGCCTGTGTCTTTACAACTCACCAGCACAGCACATGTTTTTGTGGTGATTACTGATGTCAACGACAATGCACCGCTGTTTGTGTCAGCCAAAAGTGTCATTATACCCGAGGACACTGCACTTCATTCTGTTGTAACAACTGTACATGCTGAGGATGAAGACAGTGGATCGAATGGGGAGGTTTTATATTATTTAAAGAACACTTCTGGTGGCACATTCACCATTGAAGATACAAGTGGAAAAATTTACCTGGAGGAGGCATTAGACAGAGAAATAGTAGATACCATGACTATTACGATAACAGCCACAGACAGAGGCTCACCCAGGATGGCCTCCACTATGAATCTCACAGTGCACATTGAAGATGCAAATGACCATGACCCTGAGTTCCCACAAAGCACCTACAGCTTGACTATCAGAGAGGATATCCCCAGAGGAACAAGCGTGTTTCAGCTTCAGGCTCATGATCGGGACATAGGACCAAACGGAGAAGTGCGGTACATGTTGACCCAGGTGGGTCCATTTGTGGTGGATATGGTCCGAGGTGTCATCACAGTTGTGGAATCACTGGACAGAGAGATGCACTCAAACTACACCTTAATCATAACAGCTGTGGATCAGGGGAACATACCAAGATCTGCGACTGCTGCTGTCAGTGTCACAGTTTTGGACATCAATGACTTTACGCCTCTGTTTTCTCCAGAAACACTGATCATACATGTCATGGAGAATGAAGAAGACCCATTTCACCTAACACATCAGGTATTAGTGGGTCTCATTTACTTAATGAGAGTTCATTAAATGTTGATAACAGGAAGATTTGATGTTATTTCTCAATATCTACATGACGTTTTTTTTTTTTTTACCAGGTCTCAGCTTTAGATGAAGATTTAGATGTCAACAGCCAGCTTAGTTATTCCATACAAAAAGGAAATACCAATAGTTTGTTCTCCATCACTCCCAGTGGCACTTTTCAGATTTTAAACAGCCTAGACAGGGAGAAGGAATCCTTATATATCATCACCATCATTGCTGTTGATTCAGGTAATTTAGGTCTAAATTAAAGAGTGGAATAATTAAAAAAATATATGATATGTTAAAATCCTATAATAAATATGACCTAATACTGTCACTTCAACTGTTTGATAATACATGTCACTTTGTCATTTGTAGGATCGCCACCTCTAACAGGTACTCTTACCATATATATCATAGTGGATGATATCAATGAAAACTCTCCAGAGTTTACTGAGGAAGTCTACAACACTATAGTTTTTGAGGACAGTCCCATAGGCACTGTGTTTGCCATGATAACTGCATCTGACATTGATGAGGGTGTCAGTGGGGAAATAAGGTAAATTCACTTAAAACACGAGAGCACTAATTAACAAATGCATTGGAGATAACAATTCATAATTAATTTATACTTTATACTACTACTATAATTTATACTACTGCAATTTATACTACATTTTTTGTGTTTCTTTCATTGTTTCTCATGTACAGTAGCCTAAAATCAGAATAATTTCTTATGGTCATTATACTGTAACAGAGCAAGTAGAAATGCTAGTATGGTATAGCTACTTCGATTCTGTTGCAATACACTGATATAGTTTTTTTTCCTTTAGGTATTTCATGGAGAACCCTAACGTACCTTTTGCTATAGAGGAAACATCTGGAGAACTGTTTACAACCAACGCACTGGACAGGGAGACTGTAGCTATATACAGTTTGACAGTGATTGGCAGTGATAAGCATCCTATTCAGCCTCTGTCAAGCTCAGTGCTTGTTACTGTTCTTATTGGAGACATTAATGACCACTGGCCCCAGTTTATGAACAGCCCATATGTTGCCCATGTGCCCAACAAAATGGATTCAGGTGAGAGAGTTTACTGCAAATTATTATACTGGGTAACATCCTCTCAGCAGGAATGAGTAGTTTTATTTTGTTTATTTCCTGTTTTTCTTACAGGCTCAGTTGTTTGTGCAGTAAGAGCAACAGATGGCGATTCAGAGATGAATGCAGAACTACGCTATTCGCTATATGGACAAACTTCAGATCCGTTTATTATCGATCCCTATAGTGGCACCGTGCTCACTTCAAGTGCTCTCAGGAGAATGGAGGATATTGTTGTCAACGTGCATGTGGAAGATTCTGGAGAAAATCCCAAATTTGACATCACCACCATCAGTATCAGGTTTCAGAATATCTCTGAGTTTCCAGAAATTAATGTGGATGTTCTGAGTTACACCCTGTCTGAGGACGAGCCAGTGGGAACATTAGCAGCTGTGGTCTCTGCAGTGAGCATCAGAGCAGAACCTGTCTCCTTTTACCTAGCCTCTGGAAACTCTGAAGATATTTTTCATGTTGAGCAATTAAGTGGAGAGCTCACAGTGGAGAGCCCTTTGGATTATGAGAACAAAAAGGAGTTTACTTTGTTGATAGAAGCCAGAGACTCTGGTTCACCTCCTTTCTCATCATTTGCAGAAATTCACCTAAACATCAGTGACATAAATGATAACGTCCCACAGTTCACGCAAGCGGAGTACAGGTGTGAGGTTTTTGAGAATTCCCCACCGTCCTGGTTTTGTGATGTTCTTGCTATTGATGCTGACTCAGGCAGTTATGGTATAGTACAGTACAACATAACAGAGGGAAACACTGAAAATTTGTTCACAGTTGACCCTGAAAATGGTTTGTTGAGTACCACTGCAAGTTTAGACAGAGAATATATCTCTGAATTCAGTTTAACAGTTGAAGCTGCAGAATTAGACAATCCCCTTCACAAAGACAGAGCAACTGTTACCATTGTTGTTTTAGACAGAAATGACAACCCACCTCGTTTTTCACAAATTTTTTCCACAAAGTTATCTGAGGAGGCTCTTGTTGGACACTCAGTTATACAACTGAATGCAAATGATGATGATATTGGTGCCAATGCAATTATTAATTACTCTATAATTGACCAAAGTGATGAAGTGCCATTTATTATTGACTTAACCTCTGGCTACATCACTGTTGAAAGACCTCTAGATAGGGAGATGCAAGATCTTTATATCTTGAAAGTAAATGCAAATGATTCAGCATGGAGCATAAGCACAGACGTCACCATAGTCATTAATGACATCAACGATAATAGACCTGTGTTTTCTGATCATTTTTACACAGTTGTCCTCCCTGAAACAAAAGAGAAAGATGTTTTTGTGATGCAGGTTCTTGCTACTGATGCAGATTTTGGGCAAAACAGTGAGATTTTGTATTTTATTGAACCTTCGAATGAGGAGTTTTGGGTAAATGCTTCCACAGGTGAAATATATACAAAACAGCTACTGACCTTATATAATTATCCATTTGAAATTTACCAATTTACAGTCTTTGCTTTTGATTGTGGCCGTGCTCCCCTGCACAGCAACACAGCTGTCACTGTAAGGTTGGTACCATATAACCACTATCCACCAATGTTTCTCCCCTTACAGCCTTTGATAGTGATCCCATATCACATTGCTGTGGGAACAGAGGTGGTCCAACTAGCAGCAATAGATATGGATATCAATAATAGCAGTGCTAATATTGAGTATGTTTTGAATGGAGGTAATGCATCTGAATTCTTCTGGATCCAAGCTGACAATGGAAAAGTAATATTAAATCAAACGTTAGCAGAGAGCATAAACTTGTTTCTCACGTTAATAGTTGTGGCAAAAGATCAGGGCACCCCCTCTTTATCATCACAGACTGAGATCACCTTTGAAATCACTGGGAGGAATCAGTTTTCTCCATCCTTTACAGAATCAGATGTCACTTTCTCTGTCCCTGAGGACTTGCCAATCAGATCAGTAATTGGGAAAATTCAAGCAGAAGATAGGGATTATGGTCCTAATGGTGCCATTGTGTACTGCATTACCCCAGAAAATCAATACTTTCCATTTTCTGTAGGAGAATCCTCTGGGCTTCTAACACTGATATCAGAGCTTGACTTTGAAAAACAAGGTATTTATCATCTTCAAATCAAAGCCATGGATGGTGGCTGGGCCTCTAAAACTGGCATGTTAAATGTTACAGTGGTCGTTATGGATGTAAATGACAATCCTCCGGTCTTTTCTTCCTCTGAGTATCTAATTTCACTGCCTGAAAACTCAGAAATTGGAACAGATGTCCTTAATGTGAAGGCTGCTGATGTTGATTCAGGTGCCAATGGACAAATTTCCTACTCTCTAATTGCTGGCCATGTGGATAAATTTTCTATTGACTCAAGAAATGGCACAATCACCACTTTGGATGTCTTTGATTATGAGCAAGAGCAAATTTTTGAAATAACTATCAAAGCATCAAACACTGGCAGTCATACTTTATTTAGTTTGGCACATGTTGTTATTCAAATCTCAGATGTCAATGAGTTTATGCCTACATTTACAAAAAAAGAATTCAACTTTTCAGTGTTTAAAAATGTGCCTCTTGGAACTGGGATAGGAAAAGTTACAGCTACTGATTATGACCAAGGCTCTGAGGGTCAGGTGTTTTACCTAATGTTTGGCCAAAACAAATATATGGGATTTGAAATCGAGAAACTTTCTGGAGAAATATACACAACTGGCAGTTTAAGAAAACAAGGAAACAATAATGTAGTTTTAAAAGTTCTGGCGAAGAACGCTGGTGTTATTACTGGCATGGACGTAGGTGAAACTTTGGTCCACATCAGTGTGATTGACACAAACGATGCACCCATGTTCACCTCTGTCCTTTATTTGGTGAATGTGACTGAAGACAGCCCAGTTGGGACATCTGTGATAACTGTGAGTGCTCTGGATCAGGACTCCCTCTTGACCTGGAATCGTTTCTTCTTCAGCATTGAAAATGAAAATCTTTCTTTTGCCGTTGATCCCACCAGTGGCGTTATTTCAGTAAACTCTAAACTTGATAGAGAAATCTGTCCAGTTTATAATTTAACTGTTACAGCCACTGATAATGGCTCTCCACCAGCCACTGGGACTACTCATGTCATTGTGACTATTGGTGACGTTAATGACAATGCTCCCAAACTCATATTTAGTGAAGCTAAGGTGAAGGAAAATCAGCCTCAAGGCACAATAGTAGCTCGATTAAATGCATTCGATTCTGATTTGCCATTAAATCAGGGACCTTTTACTTACTGGTTGATAAATCCTTCAACAGAGATCCCCTTTTCACTGACTCCTGATGGAATTTTATTCACCACAAGGCCCACTGATCGAGAACAAATCCCTGCATATACCATCCTGGTGGCTGTTAGGGATGCAGGGATTCCTCCACTGTCATCCAAAACAATGTTCCACATCAGTATTGTGGATGAAAATGATAACCCTTCATTGCCTAGAAATATCTTCATCGAGGTTAAGTACTTTGGCAGTTCTTTTCAAGGAGGTATGATCGGTAATGTCCATCCTGACGATCAGGATGAATCTGATACATTCAGCTGCAGCATCAAAAGTGGGCCTAACATGTTCATGATACCTAATGGCACATGTGAGCTGTGGTCTTCTCCTTTTCAAGGTGAGGCCACATTTAACATTACTATTGAAGCCACAGACCAGCTTCACTTCCCTGTCAACAATAGCATCTATATAAACTACAAAGGTTTTACAAATGCTTCTATAGACAGCTGCATATTATTCTATGTGGCATCACCCTCAATCCAAGAGTTCTTGTCTAATAAATATTTGAAGTTTGTGAAAGCTCTGGACAGTCTATTCAACCTACAGGCCTCTAAGACTCATGTATTTGGAATCAAACATATTGGCAGTGAAATTCTTCTGTTGGCTGCAGTTAAAAGTTACAATGGTCAGTATCTTAGCCAAGCGGTAGCCAGTGGTATCTCTGCTGGACATAAGAAATTACTGGAGGCTCAGAGCAATGTGAAAATTTCTCACATCACCAGTGATCCATGTCTCACCAATCCTTGTCAGAATGGGGCAATGTGCAACAAAAATATTTTTATTAGCCAGAATGTTGCTGTTCTGGAAAGCCTGGCAGTCATTTATGTGTCACCACAGAAAGAGGTTTTTAATTGCACCTGTCCAGTCGGCTTCACTGGGGTATTCTGTGAAGATGACATTGATGAATGTGAGGTGAATCCATGTGAGAATAGAGGCACATGTGTGAACACTGCAGGAAGTTTCTACTGTCACTGTCAGAGTGGCTTCTCTGGCTCTGTCTGCTCTACGGATGTAGATGAATGCCTGAAGGCGAAGTGCCAAAATGGAGGAACTTGTATTCCCACACAGGATGGATATGACTGTCACTGTGTGCCTGGATTTGAAGGTAGACTTTGGTATATAAAACATTCTATCATGAATAGAGGCCATAGTTTCTTAAAGTTGTGGTTTTATTTTGTTTTCCAGGAAAAATGTGTGAGCAGTTCATAGACCACTGCAGATCAACCCCTTGTGGTCAGGGCAGCTGCACCAATTCACAGACAGGATTCTCTTGTCACTGTCCATTTGGTAAGAATGGTGAATGAAAAGAAGTACAAGTTAAACATTTTGGGAATTTTTTGCAGAATGTTAGATGAGAACATCAATGCCAGTCTTTCAGCTGTCCAGTTTTTATAAGGCTTTGGTAAGGAGCCCAGTTAACTTAGCTTTGTATAAAGACCGGAAACCATTTAACCATGTAGAGCTCAGTTATTAACAAATTATAATCCATACAAAAACCAAAGTCGCAATTTGGCATTTTATGAAGGTTCTGTGGAATATTTCTTGGAACGCGTCACAGGCTCTGCACCAGGCCACCATGTCAGCATGGTCTCTGTCCTGAGCTAAAATAACATGGCAGCTGGTTCTAGTTTTCATTTGCTCTTCTATTTTTTTTATAACTTTTGATCATATTTCCTGCTGAGCTAAAGTTTATTTAATTAAAATAAAATTTAACACCATATTTCATTTTTATTTTAGGAGTCGGTGGAGTCCACTGTGAGGAGCACAGTTATGGCTTTGAGGAGCTGTCCTTCATGGAGTTTCCTCCATTAGATCGCAGGTCAAACTTAATCTCACTAGAGTTTGCAACATTGCAGAGGAATTCCCTCCTTCTTTACAACCCTGGAGGATCATCCAGCAGGGAGTTTTTTGCACTGGAGATACTGGATGGAACAACACACCTCTCTTATGACCTGGGATCAGGACTTGTGAGGCTTAAAACCAACAAGCAAGTGGCAGATGGGCATTTCCACAGCATCACTGCTAGGAGGATTGGCAATGTAAGCTTCAAATATATCAGCACATACACCAGGATAAACAGAAAACGGTTTTCAAATGGAGAATTAAATCTGAAAAGACTCTGAAAAGATATTTCTAATTGCATTTAACAGATGGGTTCTTTACATGTCGACAACTGCACAGATGTTGAGAACAATGGATTTTGTTTTTCACAGAGGGATGGCAGTAGCTCAGAGAGGTACAAGTGAATAATAATTACTATTATACTGTTATTTATGATGTCACACCTTGCATCAACATTTTTTTCTGTCTTTATTTCCAATCAGGACACTAGATGTTGGAAACAGTAATATGACATTTGGAGGACTGAGGACTATTGAATTTATTTCACTTCATCCTGCTCAGATAAAATCCCATGACTTTGTTGGATGCATTCGAAACATTAACATAAATGGCATCCTGCTAAGACCTTCAATGGCCCTTGCATCATATAACATCATTGATAGGTAAATGTAGTACATCTAAAACAATTTTTGATTCTCCAGGTAAACAGCTGAGTTATTTAAAAATGTAATTAAAAATATTTAGTTAATATGGAAAATGTATTGATGTGTTGATTTCAGCAAGATTTCACGTATCTTAATGTACATTTCCATAAAGGTGTCCTCGAACAACATTGTCACCATGTCACAGCAACCCATGTAAGAATGGTGGTGTGTGTCATGACCTTTGGTCCAACTATCATTGTGAGTGCAAAGGCCCTTTTACTGGCAGCAATTGCGACATAGGTAAATCTTTAAACTATACACTCTTGCTCAAATAAATTAGGGGAACACTTAAATAATATATTGGATCGTGATCTAAGTGAAAATCTTCAGTAATTTACATTGTATAATTTGTTCAGGACAAAATTACATAACAACAGTCAATGGAAACCAAAATCATCAACCCATGGAAGGCTGTAAGATCACAACATCACACACATGTGTGAATTTCGTCCCAGTTACTCATAATGTGACTCAGAAGTTTGTATAGTGACAACCCTAACCCATGACAACATCTGGGCATGCTTCTGATGAGTCACTGAATGGTATCTTAGGGGATTGCCTCCGAGACCTACGACAGGGCATCAGTGAGCCACTGTCATGGTACTTGGTTGTAGGTACACCAATAATATCCCATAGGTGCTCATCTGTGAAGAGAACGGGGTGCCAATGGTGGATCTGCCAGTTCTGGTGTTGTCTACCATGCCATTCGAGCTGTTTAGTGATAGTCTGCAAGCATAGGTTGTACAGGAGGATGTCAGGCCATCATGTAAATTTTGCAGGGCTCTTCCAGTTTCCCTCCTGTTCCTCCTTGCCTGTTCCTCCTGTGTTTTAGATGTGTATTTTTATCTTTATGTCCATGTCCAACTCTTCTGGTGTGACGGCCAGCCCAACTGATTGGACTGTAGGTACTGCCTCAGTAGTGACAAGGACACAAGTGAAACACAATACTTGAGAAGTATCAGTCAAGGAGGATGAGGATGAAGCATTTGTCGTCTCCATTGCTCGTGTTGCCACTTTGATTTGCACCAGTGGGTGGAACTGACATACAATTACTTGTGCTTTCTAAATGGACAGATTGATATCTGTGACTTGGTGTTATACTGTAATGATTAAGTGTTCCCTTAATTTTCTGAGCAGTGTATAGCACTGTGCAAAACTTTTAGGCACTAGTAAAATACTAGTAAAATGACTCTGGCTGTATGTTTGAGATCATTTTCATGCTGCAGAATGAATATGGAATCAGATGCCCCACTGATGGTACTGGATGAATACTTTTAACAAATAAAGTGCCAAAACTTTTGCACATAGCTATATACAGTATATATATACTACCAGTCAAAAGTTTGGACACACATAGGAATGACCATGTTTTTCATGAAAAGATACATGTCTTCA
>JAUMHL010000005.1:6753174-6768295 GCA_032362345.1 Sandelia bainsii
GTAGTGTGAACTTTTTACATTTTCCATAAATTTCACCCGAAAGCCAAATATCCCTAACTTTTTGTGAGTAGTGTATACTGCACATGTTCACTTTACTTCACAAATAACTTTAGTCTGTAAATCATCTCGCCATTGCACTATATTTAGATTGTATATTTGATTTGATAGATTGTATTTATATATTGCATTTTTTTATTTTTTTTATTTCTGTTACTTCTATTTTACTTTTTATTTTCTTCCATTTTTGCACAGTCTAATAGGGTGACTCAGAGACACATTTCACTTCAAGTTGTACTGGTATAACTGTGTATGTGACGAAAAAACCTGTTGAATCTTGAATAAAGTTAATTTTGATTTCCCTCCTTACTTAAACAAAGTGAACCAGAGCTGAGAGACCTAAGATGAAGACTATATTGTTAATCGCAGATTTTTTCATACAGTACATTGTAATTAGAAGCCTGACTAGTGTCTCAAATGTTAAATCTTAAATGCTAGATCTTAAAATTGTTTTAAAAAAGACATGACACATTCATAAAAGGAAATGAAAACAACTTGTAATATGAACTAACTGCACATTTCCTCAGATTTTCTTTTTGCATTGTATATTGCTGTGTTTCATCCTACACAGTTTTTGCACTGATGTTAATTTGCGTAATAAAGATCTTCTTTCTCAGGTTTTCTTTGATATCATTGGTTTTGAAACAGTATATTATTGGGTTGACAGCAGGTGGTAAAACACTGTATAGCATAATAACAACAATGCGAACTGGAACACTGAAAGTGAATCCTACATTATTTGCCAGGTACATGAAGCATCTTGGTATATAAAAAAGAAATGTAATAAGAAGCTGTGGTGTGCAGGTCGACAGAGTCCTAATGCGACCCTCAGAGCTAGCTATACGTATAACAACAACAATAATGACAAAATAAGAGAAGATAATAAAACCCAGAGGCAGCAACAAACTAAACATGGCAAGACCAAAGGCAACCACCTGAACTTCTCGTACATTTGCACAGCCAAGGGATGTTGTTGCTGTAAGATCACAATAGCACTGAACAATTATGTTTGAATCACAGAAAGGTAATGTTAGAGCATCTACCACTATACCCACCATCCATGACACTGGCATAATCCATGATATTCCACATAGCACAGAAACTTTGGTGTTTGTAAAAACAGTTCTGTAGTGCAGTGGAACACAAACTGCAATAAAACGATCAAGAGCCATAACCATCAGAATGAAAGAATGAACTGCTCCTAAAGAATGAACAAAATACATTTGCACAAAGCAACTGTAAAATGAAATAATGCTGTCATTGAACCAATATTTTGATATGATCTTTGGTAGAGTAACTGTTCCAAATGCTAAGTCAGTTAATGCCAGGTGGCAAAAGATTAAATATGTGGGTTTGTGGAGAGACCTTTCGCATTTAACAACTACTAAAATGAAAATATTTCCTACAGCTATAACCAAGTAGAGAATGAAAAGCAGGGCTGACACAGGTGCATAATACTCAGGAGAAAGTCCAGGAAATCCAACGATGAAGAAATCTTTAATCCTTGTTCCATTAGTGTAAAACATCTTCACCTAAATTGACAATAACAACCTAATCAAAACACAGAGATTGGAGAAATTTTAAGACAATGACAAAGAAATTACTAAATAACGTGGAAATGTTGGTATTATACCTTACAAATTCAGATCTTATATATCTATGTCTATATCTATCTATCTGTACATACGTGTGTGTGTGTCAACAAAATCAAACAAAGCATAAGCCAATACTGAATAAAATAATGTTTTCTGTTCTAAATTATTTATCTTACCATGTAAAACTTGCAGTAGAAATGCTTCCTTCCACCATGAGCATGCTGCAACAACTCACTGTAGTGCCACCACTGTGAACTTAACATCATATATCTGATATTATATTTATACAAACAATGAGACCCCAAAGGGCTCCAGATGACATGGAAAACAGGATTCAGTTTCCAATCACTGGCTTACAGCAATGACAAATACGCGGTAATGTGATACAGCAGGTTGCATGATATAAGACCCCTAGTTAGTTTTATTATTTGCAACACAATATTAAAATAATTTATGTACACATTGTATCAGCAGTCTACACTAATGAGTCTTACTAATATAATGTGACAATCAAGTTGTGTGTACGTTGTGTGGACAGTAACACAAATAAGGAGACATTTATCATAAAAATGTAAAACAATGTTTAATATTAACAGGCTGTTGCTAACTTTGGTTAATGCTGGACTGTATTTTACCCTTCAGCAGGGGAGTTTTTCAAGTCACAGTAACTGTCGCGGTTTTAATGATAATTAAAAGGTAATAATAACCACCAGAGAGACCCTTCACATTACTACTACTAAAATGTAAATATTTCCTACAATTATAACCAAGTACAGAACAAAAAGCAGGGCAGACACAGGTGCCTAATCGTCAGGAGAAAGTCCAGGAAATTCAACAATGAAGAAATCTTTAATCCTTGTTACATTAGTGTGGGACAAATTCACTTAGATTAACAATAACCTTTCAAATAGAAAACTAAGACTAAAGAAGTTGATGTAAAATATTAAATAACATGGAAATGTTGACACTATACATACTTCAAAAGCAGAAGCATAAGTTATTACAGAAAAGCAGTGTGTTCTTGTCTAAATGTTCTTATTCTTTCCATGTAAAACTCATATGCATTGTTTACTGCAACAGTCTTGCAGCACTATCTAATATGAGCTTAGCATCTTTGATATTATATCTTATCTTTCTCCTAAAAATGACATTTATAAACCAAACTACAATCACAAATGCCTTTTTGTAGAGAATGTAATTGCACCCAGATTACATTTTCTATTAATGTAGTGCATATGTGTTTACAGTTAACATTGTGAGTCGCAAATTCTTGATACTGAACATATCAGTGAAATGTTTCTTAATTTTGTCCATCATAACATTAGATCTACAAAAATCTGTTTTCTTTTCTGCAAAAATATCTCATCCCATAGTTCAACATCCAGCTTTGTGACTATGGCATTATTGCAATTTTTTCAATTAGACACTCATTGGTTAAGTTTGGAGAAAGATTATCATCTGGCTCAAGAGAGTAAAGTGTAAGTTAGTTCACACACAACATGTTTATTACATTTCAAACAAAACACAATCTTTCTCTAGCATTAACTTAAGTGCTTTTGTTGCCTAAACACAACCACACAACTCACATCTCCAGTGTGACAGTCCTGCGTATTGTACATCAACCATCAACCGCAAGCAACTCCTTGAGAGTTGATGTGAACCATTTTGCATGTCACAGAGCAGGCTCTGAAGACATGCATTCAGTGTCTGAAAGTATTGTCTGCTAAATAGATTCAAAGGCAAAATAAAGCAAGATGTAAATTCACTTCACCTCCAGTCTTAACATACTGTATGAGCTGTCTTCACAAATAAACATAATGTACATATGACTACAACAAACTATATATAGGAAATGTAGGAAAAAGGCAAATGCAAGAGGAAGCAGAAGCCAAAACATGGCCATAGAGAGAGTAGTGACAGTCAGGTCATATTGTAATGCATTTTCAATGCAAAAGTGTAAAAAAAGTGCCTGAGAATAAGCCTTCATGCAAGATTTATAATTTCATATCAGCTATCACTATATTGTACTCTTCGGCAGAACTTACGAAATTATTATTTATATTATATTATTATATATTATTATATTATTATATTTTATTAGTAAATACTAAAATATCCTTACTCCAAAACCAAGTGAGAATTTTCATATTATCTGACAAACCTATTCTGATTTCTAACTCACTACACATACTGTCATTTGACATGCTTTAATTGGTGCCCATAGAACAGACAAACATGCTGTGCAGACAGAAAAAAGCACGCAAGGTTCATTATGTGACATTTGTACTGTACTGTTGAAACTGTTGTACTAGACCTATACATACACTGTTTAATCACACGGACCAACAAAGTGTCACATTGTTATTGCCTATGTTGCTTTTACATTAATTTAATATTTAACCAGGAAGTAACATCACAGCTGAAGTTACAATAGTCATTGGCGAGGGGAACTATTCTCTTAAAAACTACTGATTCTGTCAGTGAAACTGGAAATTCAGTATAGTCAGTTTAATTTGAAGATATTTAGATCGAAGATTTTATTATCTTTGTTTCAGCTACTTGAAATGTAGCTGACATATCAGTTGTTTGCTCTATGGAGGTGATGCTAAAGTAACCACACTGGGTAAATAATTGACATAAACATGAGATAAGTGAAAATGTTAGACTGTATTAATTACTGCAAAGTAGCTAAATTAAGAGCGCATGGTGTAAGTCTGTATTGAAATATTACAGATTTTCAGATGCTTCCAACAGCACATACAGACCACACAATCATATTTCTCTTTGTCAATTTGCTCACATTTATATACACACAAATGCACAAACACATGGAGACATAATGTTGGTCTGATCAGTGTCTGCAGTATTGTTAGTCCACATTAATGTGATCATCAATAAAAGATGAACAAAAGAATGTGTACATACTCAAACACTGTAAAATAAGTGTGGACAACAAAGACTAAACTTGTTGGAAATAAATGGTTAAGGAAAAGCACTAGATACAATAGAAACTATTTGTGATTTGTGTGGGATGGATACATCCTGCTTTTAAGTTGCATTCTACCTCATCTGTGAGCTTTTCTTTGATATAGAAGTTTTATCTCTATTCCAATTTTAGTTTTCTTCATCCTCTTTATCAACATCTGCTTGATGTCTCTAGTCTTGAAACAATATATGATTGGATTAACAGCAGCGGGAAAAAGACTATACAACAGTATCAATAAAATGCGAACATCTAGACTAAAGGAAAATCCGACAGTATTAGCTACATAAACAAAACACCTGGGTAGATAAAAAAGACATGTGATGAATATTTGTGGGGTACAAGTTGATAAGGTTCTCTTGCGGCCTGCAGCATTGGACATTTTCATTATAATCACAATGATAGAGGTGTAGGAAAACAAGATAAATGCAAGAGGAGCCAGAAGACAAAACATGGCTACACACAGAGAAGTGACTTCAACTATTTTAACATCTGCACCGCATGCCTGTCTTGTAAGAGAAATGTGGTCACAGTAGCATTGAGCAATGACATTTGATTTACAGAAAGTTAAGGTGAGGACATGGAGTACAACAGCTACCATTAAAGGCAGAGGTATGAACCAAGCAAATCCACAGAGCACAGATATAATGTTGTTTGTGATTAGGACTGGATAACGCAGTGGAATACATATTGCAACAAATCGATCAAGAGCCATTACCAACAAGATGAAAGAAGTTACTGATCCCAAATAGTGAACAAAGAACATCTGTACAAAGCAACCATAAAATGAAATAATGCTATCATCAAACCAGTATTTTGATATGATCTTTGGGAGAGTCACAGTGCCGAATGTTAAGTCATTGAATGCCAGGTGACAAAAGACCAGATATGTTGGTTTTTGCAGTGATCTCTCATAGACAACAAATGTTAAAATGAAAATATTTCCTATTGCAATAGCTAAGTAGATGAAAAAAAGCAGAGCTGACACAGGTCCATGATACTGTGGTGAAAGTCCAGGGAAACCAATGATCAGGAAACTTGTCATATTTGTATAACTGTTGATCATAGTTTTAGTTTACAATAAGTCTCTATCCAGAAATGAAGACCTACAAGGTAAAATCACGCTGACTATGCTACCAGGACGGCATATAATTTAGAGATAAGCAAAACCTAGCTACTCAAAATGATGTCCGATGATGCTGAGTACAGTTCTTTTCAGATTGGAGTTCAGTACCAAATACTCTAAAGTCTTGTCTGTCAGCTTTTTACCAGGTATGAACTCCCATATTCTCAAAGGATTATGATGTTAATCCAATAGTCATTTGTTTGTTTCCCTTTTCGTCTATCCAACGATGAGTACAACTGAAAGGATTAATGACAACAGTGCAGACACTAACTTTGAAAGTAAAATAGTATTAAGAAGAACACAATATATGAAAAGTGATGAAAAATAAAAATAAAAAGTCAAACAATTAATTTCTTTCATTTTATTTAAAGCTATATACAATTTTGTGCTATGCTTTTTTCTACTAGCCAGCACCAGAAAACATACATATCTCATAGAAAAACTGTATTCCTGGGCTTGTACTATAATGGAAAACATTTCTATTGGATGTATGTTTAAAATGTTCCCTGTCAGTGTGTTTCAGTTTTCCTACAATATTCAGACCTTGTAGCTAAAGCGTCATTAAGATTTTAATTGGTTATGTTGAAAATAATAAAAGTTATAATTTTTAATTGCGATTAATCGCATGACTTTTCTGCGTTAACGCGTGATAAAATAATTGTTGTCGTTAATTAATTAATGCATTAACGTGCCCAGCCCTAGTTAATGCACCTCAAAGTCTCAAAGTTGTTGTGACCTTGGTTAAAAAGCAACTCATCAGCAACTCAAAGAACATTTCATCATTTGATCTAAGCTGCAATCTTCTCTTAACTTTCCAAGTGACATAATAATACACTGCACATAGGACGCCCATCACAGGAAACCAAGCATAATGAAATCGTTATGTTCTTGTTAGTCATTATAATATATTTTCTAAAGTGCTGGAAAAATATTATACACAAGGAAATGTGTAAAATTGTACTCATTTATATACTAACTAAAAGTAGTCTTCATGCTTTTCTATCACATCTAAAGTGACTATTTAAGTTTAGAGAGCTCATCACAATACCCATCCTGACAATCAAGGTTACAGTGCATCCTAATCCAAACTGGATTCTTTAAGGCATCTTATAAATGCTATACCATGGAAAATCTATGTGCACTATCCAGTGTTTACCTCATTGATAGCTTTGACCCAACGTCAAGTATTTTTCTGACTTAATTTTTATAGGTTAAATACTAAAAGTCAACAAAAAAGTATTGGTTAAACCGGAAAGTACGTAGTGTGAGACATAAAATGTATGATGCTTGATGTCTTGATGCTTGTCTTTGGCAGCTCCCCAGGTTTGTCTAAAAGCATCTGCCAAATGTAAATGTAGTTTGTTTGAGGCAGTTTGGGTCCCAGCAGAATGGAAATACTGATGCAGTATATTAATAAAAGATATATATTTTATTCCACTCATTTTGTAGTAAAACAACAGGTTTTATTCTGTATAATCCCCCTTGAGCTCCCTTTGTACTCTGACAGTTAACTGCACAGATCTCTAGAGTACTAGTAACTGCTGGGGTGTGTAAAATGCAATAATCAGGCCAGATGATGCATGTAACTTAAGATCTTCAGTTAGTATTAGTTTCAGCTGTTTTCTATGTACCCTGCAGCTGATATAAATGGACATTATAATAATGGCATACATGGCATTATTTGTTTTACACAGTCATACTGTAGCAAAGGGCACTTTCATTCAAATATATTAGATAAAAGAAATCTTTGCCCTCCCTGACAAGACTAAAAATGGGACAGTTTTACCTTTAAGCTTGTCTGCAGCCAGTATTTTTGTGAATCTTTTCAGTTTCACGTAGACAGATGACTTTTTAGAAGAAAGGAAAAGAAAGAATGAATAATGCCAGAGCCTTTGTCAGTCACTAACAGCTGAAACTTGTGCTTTTTGGGGAATCAGCCTTCTCTTGAATCGCTTCTGTAAGCTTTCTCTCATGTCTTTAGCTCTTAAACAATATATTAGTGGATTTATCATGGGTGGGATGAGGCTGTACAGCATGATAATTGCTATTCGTAAATCAGCACTAAAGGTAATGCCAATGTTGCTGGCTAGATATACAAAGCATCTGGGTAAATAATACAACAAGATTATAATCAACTGAGCACTACAAGTGGAATAAGTCTTTAAACGACCTTGTAAATTTGCTATTTTAAGTACAGCAATAATTATACAGCAATATGAGAAAAATATAAATGCCAGTGGCCCCAGAAGCATAACCATTGCATTTACAAAAGCAGGAAAGGCATAAGCGCCTCGGTCAGTACATGCCAGCGTTGTTATACTAATATGATCACAGTAGCAGTGAATGATTATGTTGGAGGCACAGTAAGGAAGAGGATATGCCCTAATAACCATCATTAAAGAACCTGCGTTAGCAACAACCCATGCAGTAATACTGAGAATGTGGACATTTGAGTTTTTAAAAAAAAGTGAATATCTGAGAGGATGACAGATAGCCAAATATCTATCTAATGCCATTAGGAAGAGAATATAGGAATTTACTGTACCAAAGTAGTGAACAAAGTACATTTGAACAAAACAAGCAGTGAATGAGATGGTCCCTGATTGAAACCAATACTTACTGATGATTTTAGGTAAAGTGGTTGTACTAAAGAGAAGGTCACATGCAGTCAGATTTAGAATTATATAATACATCGGCTTGTGAAGGCTGCGGTCTGTCGCAAATATAAAAAGAATTGTAGCATTGCCTGTTAAAATTACAAAATAAACTAAGAGCAATACGGCAGATGCAAGGCCTTGATACTGTGGATTAAGTCCAGGGAATCCAGAAAGGACAAATTCAGTCACGGTGCTACGATTTCCTCCTAGCATGTTGGAGCAAAAAGTTCCTAAACACACAAAAAAACAAATACAGCTATAGTGGTACAGTGCCTATTTTCATATCGATCATTTAAATAAAACCAATTAAATTCAATTGATAAATTAAACAGCAGTGCTTTTATTATCTTATGTTTTTTTACTCTGTTAACCATTTGAATCTAACCTTACTGTGTTCTTTATTAAATCCTTTATGTTTCTTAGACACATCTTATTATTTTTCACAATATATATATTTTTGCAGTGTTTAAAGATATGTAAAAGGATAAAAGGTAACTTGTGCCCTTTTAGCCATTTGTAGATTTTATTTTTTATTACATTTATATATGTTTTTATACTTTATTTCATTGTATTCTTAAATTGAATGTATTCTTTATTAAACCCTTTCCATTGCAATCTTTATGTTTCTCAGTACATACATAAAAGCTTGCTATATTCATATTTGTTGTATTGTATTGTCATATTTGAGTTTACACTTACCTCTCTCAAACAGTACAGCAGCGTACTCTGCTGAGTCATCTGCCGATTCACCTCTTAAAAACGTTTCTTAGCATAACAAATGCATGTTAGCCATTCTTTTTTCATGCTCTGTGGATCACTAATGACCAGTCAGCTGATCTAAACCACACAAAGATTTTTTTTTGTTTCTGTTGTGTAATTAATATTACTATTACCATCAAGACACAAACCAAGTCCAATAAACTCACTGCAGTCATTGTTAGTCCATAATTCTGCTGTTTTACAATTATTACTACTACAAAAAGTGTATTTTGAACAAAAATTATCTTACAACAAATTTCACATTTTTTAAATACATAATATTAAACATTTTATATATAATTATCAATAATTAATCAACATTCAATTTGTCAGTGGGGATATTCTGTATTTGTAAAGCAAAGGACAGTCACCTCATGGTGGCTAAGAGAAGATACAATTTAATAAAGCTAATGTATTATAAGCCTATTGTAGCCTTTATTATGAGCAAACAATGGTACTTTAACAAAATCCTAAATGTGTACCTAACCTAAGACCAAGGAAGGTTACCTTATTCTAATATGTCATTTTTAATGGTGATATCCCAACATATACAATGTGCTAAATTAGAGTGGATGACTTTACAGTGAAATGTTCATTTGTTTTAGTATGGTCAATGTAATGGTAAAAATAAGTGTAGTAACAGATGATGAGTAGCTGTCATATTTAAGAAAAACTTAGTAAAATATACAGGAAAATAATATATTTCATCACTCGTTTGTATTGTGTATATTCTGCTTAATCAGAGGGTATTTAAAGTTATTGTTGGAATCATTTGACCCTTGTGTGACTTCATTTATGGCATTTGTAATACGTATGTAGAGATGACAAAATAGTAAAAACCATAGGTTTGAATGAACTTCCTGGACATTTTGCTGCCTTTTTTTCATCCACACTTGTTGAACTGCTTGCGCACATTACAAACAAGCGGATTTCACATTGGTGCCATCAGTTCAGAATCTTTTTAATTAATATGAAAAGAAACAACCATTACCTAACATGCATTAAAAACAAACAGCCAGTTTCCATTATAAATATTTTCTTTAACCAAAAGAAGAGTCTTTGTTAATACCAAACAATGCGTGGTCAAAATTCTACTGACATGCTGGTTTTGTGTCTTTGAAAGTATCATTTAATGAGTTATGTGGACTCTCAGAAATTCATTCAACTTCTCATTTTAAGTTGAAAAACTTAAAGTAAGAACAAGTAACTATACTAGAAATTTTAAGTATGATTAGATGTTTACATAGATGTTTACATTATATAAATTAAAACATTTTTCTTGATTCCACAAAATCTCTGTGTGAAGATTTACAGTGTGGACACACCAGACAAAAAGAACAAACAAACCATTCTCCTCCCTTCACATGTGGGTGCTTTAAATTTACACAATTTGACATTGTGACAACTTTGACTTTCCATTTGTCTCCATTTAGTATTTGTAATGAAGCTTAATTTCACAGTGAGAGATGGCTCTTTAAAAGAAAGGGACAACACTAAATAAAGCAAGCTGCTTTGTCACTAACAGCTGAAACTTGTGCTTTTTTTGGAATGGTCTTTCTCTTGAATCGCTTCTGTAAGCTTTTTCTCATGTCTTTAGCTCTTAAACAATAAATAAGTGGATTTACCATAGAAGGAAAAAGGCTGTACAGCATGATAATTACTATTCGCAAATCAGCACTAAAGGTAATACCAATGTTGCTGGCTAAATAAACAAAACATCTGGGTAAATAATAGAGTGAGATTATAATCAATTGAGTACTACAAGTGGACAGAGTCTTTAAACGACCTTGTAAATTTGCTATTTTAAGTACAGCAATAATTATGCAGCAGTAAGACAAAATTATAAATGCTAGTGGCCCCAGAAGCATAACCATTGCAAGCACAAAAGCAGGAAAGGCATACGCGGCCCGGTCAGTACATGCCAGCGTTGTTATACTAATATGATCACAGTAGCATTGACTGATTATGTTGGAGGCACAGTAAGGAAGAGGATATGCCCTAATAACCATCATTAAAGGACCTGCGTTAGCAACAACCCATGCAGTAATACTGAGAATGTGGACATTTGAGTTTTTAAAAAAAAGTGAATATCTGAGAGGATGACAGATAGCCAAATATCTATCTAATGCCATTAGGAAGAGAATATAGGAATTTACTGTACCAAAGTAGTGAACAAAGTACATTTGAACAAAACAAGCAGTGAATGAGATGGTCCCTGATTGAAACCAATACTTACTGATGATTTTAGGTAAAGTGGTTGTACTAAAGAGAAGGTCACATGCAGTCAGATTTAGAATTATATAATACATCGGCTTGTGAAGGCTGCGGTCTGTCGCAAATATAAAAAGAATTGTAGCATTGCCTGTTAAAATTACAAAATAAACTAAGAGCAATACGGCAGATGCAAGGCCTTGATACTGTGGATTAAGTCCAGGGAATCCAGAAAGGACAAATTCAGTCACGGTGCTACGATTTCCTCCTAGCATGTTGGAGCAAGAAGTTCCTAAACACACAAAAAAGCAAATACGGCTACAGTGGTACAACACATTAAATATATTTACATCAAACATGTAAAAAACAGCAGTGCTTTTAATATCTCATATTTGTTTTTTAATCTAGGTTGAAATGTTAACCATTTTCAAGCAACCTGTTACATTCCTTTTGTTTATTCAGTACATGCATAAAAGCTTGACTTAGTCATGTTACTTATATGAGTTTACACTTACCTTTCTCAAACAGTATTGCAGCATACTCTGCTGAATCATCTCTTAAAAACACAACAATCAACCAGCTGATCTAAATTTAGATCTAAATTTAGATCAGCTGACTGATTGCTGCAGTTTTTTCTTTTTCTCTCTGTTGTTTAAATAATATTACTGTTACTATCAAGACACAAAGTACAGCAAACCCACTGCAGTCACCAATAGTATATAATTCTGTTATATATATATATATATTATATTACGTAGTATTATTACTACTACAAAAATGTATTTTAAACATTATCTTATTATAAAATTATAATTTACAGTATAAATATATAATATTCAGTATTTCTATATAATTATAATAGTAATTGACATGTGTAAAGTGTGATTGTGGCTTTGCCCTAGCAGTCTTGAAGCTTTGGAACGGTCTTCCTATCGTGATCAAAGAGTATTACCAGTTCTGTCAGTTTTTATTTGTGTCTTTTATACTTTTAAAAGATATATATATATATGTGTTGCATTTCATTTTATGGGACTTCATTTGTCTGTTTATTTATAAAATAATGTATGTGTCATTACTTAAGCTTTTGAAAACTGTTGAGCACTTTGGTCAACCTTGTTTTTAAATGTTTTATACAAATAAAGTTGATTTGAGTTTGATAAATTAATCAGTAGGAATTTACATGATGGCTAGTTGGAAGAGACAATTTAATACAAGTAATTATTATAAGCCCACATGAGTAAACAACTGTTCTTGTTCTGTATTGTTTGCACACTGCTTAATCAGGGAGTATTTAAAGTTAGTAAAGTTAAAGTTGAAATCATTAAAAAGTCAAATGTCTGATCTAAGTTCCTGGACATTCTGCGCACTTACTTTAGTATCTGCATGCCTGTATGCTAGTGTGTATGCATTTGGGTCCAACCTTTCTGCCATTTTATGGAAAACATTATGATTCATCCAGGGATTCATTGAATGTTCTGCACATGGGGTTCTTCTGGTAAAGAAAGATGGCTGCATCAGGTTCTGCATCAACTTCTGCAAGTAAAATATTCAGCCTTTGATAAGTATCCAATGCAAAGACTTGATGACCTCACTAAGGGACTAGGCCAAGTATATTAGCATTCTTGATTTTTTTTTGACTGAGGCTACCAAATGGCTGCAACAATCCAAAAGAAAGCCTGCAACATCTTCGAGAGACCGTATGCTCATAAACATACATAGCCAATAAAGCTGATTCATCACTTTATGATACACATGTAGGGACGATTGTCGCAGTTTACAAAAGATATTCGAAATAATTTCAAAATGTATATTTGTTTGGCATACAGGAATCAAATTTCAATAAAACATCCTGGGGTATTGTTCTTGTTCCAATCAATTTTAAATTATTACTCAACTTAATGCATAGTTTTTGACATCAGTTACAACAAATTAATTACCTCATTACAGTTCTATACTTTTATCTTCATTTTGGAAGTACGAGCAATGAAAAACTCAAGTATAGGAATAGAATATGAAACAGATAATTACCTTGCCAAATAAGACACTTGATAAGCAATATTTATCAAGAAATATTACATTTCAGTTCAATAATCAAAAAGCAGTCAAACTATTCTTTTAGGAAGGAGTAAGCAAGGAGCACTTTGGAGCACCGACCTCCCACAGACCAGTACATAAACTGGAAGCCTGTCGGTGACGTTGCCAGATCCCAGGTGAAGTACTTGAACCAAACAGCTGGATAAAGAGCCTGGGTTTAATGAGACTGAAACACTGATACAATATTTAAATAATAGATTTATAGTTGTTGTTTTTTGTAATAAAAATACGTTTAAGTTTAAAAAATTCCTTTATTTTTTACAATCCCCTTTGAGCTCCCTTTGTACATGAAACTCTCAAATTAATGTAGTACTTCATTCAATTGAAAAATATGTTGTATCACAACATAATTATGATTACGTTTGCTACAAAACGTAATCATGGCTGCAATTTAATTGTATAGACATTTAATTTTCACAGTCTAATTAAACCAGTTTAATTAGAATGGTCTGTTGTGTAAATCTTGTTTATTTCATTTAAAACTTTTAATTTACTGAACACTCATGGTCATTCTGTAAACTTAAAGCGTTCAAGCAAGCAAAAATCATTTGAAGAGTTATCTCTTCCAGCTGAGAAAATGAACCACAGTTCTTCATTTAACATCAAGAACTTGCTTCTGTTGGAAACAATCTGTAACCTGTTCCCACAGATTTAATTAAATTTTAGTTGTAGGAGGATGGGGACTTAATTGAGCAGTAACATTCATCATATTTTTATATCTTTTGGTTAATATGTAAAGAAACAACCACGTCCCACTAGGAAGTTGAAATGTTGCAAACCCAAGTTCAGTTAGTCAGTACAGTGAGGTTTTTGAATAATGAAAAAGATGCAACCGCCTAAAAACATCAAACACAATTTTTCGGAAAACCTGCCCAAATTCTGTCACTGGCTGAACTTGCATTTGCAACATTGCAAATCCCAAGCAATGCAGGGTGGAAACTACTATTGACATGCTGTTTTTGTGCATGTAGAAGCTTTACATTTTCCTTGATTTCACAAAATCCCTGTGTGATGATTTACAGTGTGGATACACCAGACAAAAGAAATAGTTCTCCTCCCTTTACGTATGGAAGCGGATTCTTTAAATTTATATGACGCTTAAGTTCACAGCAAGAGACGGCTCATTAGAAAAAAAGGGAAAATATTGAATAATGCAAGCTGCTTTGTCAGTCAGTAATAGTTGAAACTTGTGCTTTTTGTGGAATCAGCCTTCTCTTGAATCGCTCCTGTAAGCTTTGTCTCATGTCTTTAGTTCTTAAACAATATATTAGTGGATTTATCATGGGTGGGACAAGGCTGTACAGCATGATAATTACTATTCGCAAATCAGCATTAAAGGTAACGCCAATGTTGCTGGCTAAATAAACAAAACATCTGGGTAAATAATACAATGAGATTATAATCAACTGAGCACTACAAGTGGACAGAGTCTTTAGACGGCCTTGTAAATTTGCTATCTTAAGTACAGCAATAATTATACAGCTATATGAAAAAATTATAAATGCCAGAGGTCCCAGAAGCATAACCATTGCAAGCACAAAAGCAGGATTGCCATAAGCGGCCCTGTCAGTACATGCCAGCGTTGTTATACTAATATGATCACAGTAGCATTGACTGATTATGTTGGAGGCACAGTAAG
>JAUMHL010000005.1:6774405-6823352 GCA_032362345.1 Sandelia bainsii
CTTGTGAACAGCATGAGACGTCGTTGTCAAGCTGTAATTGATGCTCAAGGGCACATGACACATTATTGAGACATTGACATTTTTTGTTGTGGTATACTCACCACTTTTGTTGGCTTTTGTTTCAATAAACTGTTTGAGATGAGGAAATCACCATTGCTTGCATTCAGTGACTTTCAATGTGGTTGCAGTGTAAGCTCTTTATATATCTATCTTTTACACTGTAGTGGGCTTTTGGTGCAACTTTAGTAAAACCAGCTATAGCCTTGGTATAATGTAACCAAATCAACCAACAATAACGAACATTAAATTCACCTTGTGGTTATATGTGGTGACTAATTGATGTATATCCTAAAATATAAATTTGGGAGTGCCTAAAGCTAGGTTTTAATGCCACTAGAGGTCTCTAAAAAATGACGTGTTACTGTTAGAAGCAATAATCTGCTGACACAAATGACATATGGATAATTTTTTTTACTGCATCACATTCCCACAATTAAAAGGGGCGGTATGTGTTCACACATACAGATACCAAATGTCTGGCTGTTTTTTCTCTCATGAATCTGTAGTTCAAAGTTCAAGGTGAAATTATCTTTGATTAAGGGAAACTGGGTTGTATTGTGCAATTTATGTACATTTTCCACTTTTCAGACATATGTGTCATCATTACACACAGCAGCAATGTCATACAAAGTTATGTGCTCAAAATGGGAGCCCTCTGCTGTTTTTGTAGTGTTAATACACTGTAGTATGATTGTGTTGTCTCAAATATTTGGACAGACAGTTATTGCACAACATATGAATCTGCCAGTGACAGACAGTTCTCACAACCTGTTTACTATCATCTTCATTAAATGTGTTCATCACACATTTTAAAAAACTAATCATGCCTTTATCAAATTCCATGTAGTGGTCGTCTAGTAAGCATGTAAATCTCACTGCATGTCAAATTGTTACAGTAATTTTTGTTTTATTTGGAATTTTTGCAGGTCTGCAATGCATCAAAAATAAGATGCATGATTCAAGTTAATATCTAATCAGCATAAAAGATACATCATATGACGCATAGACAACTACATGGAGTTCCAGTTCTGTTCTATTCAAACATTCAGCTTGATTAATCACACTGCAGGCAATTTGTTTGGAGCAACCTGCAATACACACAACACAGGCCACATAAGCATTATGGTTGTTCTCAAAGGGTCGCTTGTTACTGCAGAATAGGCAATTGCCTAGAGAGGCACTTTTGCAGGGCCAGGGGCGCATGATTTATTGTTCATGACACATGGTGCATACTGTCAAAAACTTTGGCAGCTTGTGAGCTGCACACACAGCTGCTGTGTTCACTGCTGCAGGCTGACATGTAGTTACCCTGATGACGCCGGAGTTCAGTGAACAATCAGTAAATTTTGGGTTCAGTTTAACACTGAGAGGTTGTTTTTTTCTTTTTGGCTTTTAAAGGCAATGACAGTTATTGACAGTTCAAATTTCCAGTATTCAGATGTATTCTGGGCAACACGTTCACTGGTCCCCCGTAAGATTACATGCTTGTCCCTGTCCCACCCACCGCTCTCATGAATCACAATTGGGGATACAGAAATAGCAGTACTGTGGCATATTTAAACGTATTTAAAGTATGAAAAGAGGTGATTGTTGAAAGAGAAAGCAGTCAGAAACACACAGATTCAGTGTTAAAATACAACGACTTTTACTTGAGTATTGAGTTTGTGTATTTTTACCACCTCTTTGGATAAGACATTCTTCATTTGTTTAGTCAAAATTAAATTACTGTTCATAAAATTCTATGTTTTTATGAATAGTATTATCCCATATGTGCTGTATCTGAATCCTGTTTTAAACATTTTAATTTAGTACGTTTTAATTGCTCTGTTTCAGTCTGCACACCTCAAATCACAAGTAACTCAAAATTCTAGTTGTATGTATGTATTTATTCCTTTTATTTCAGTGCCCCACAGTGTTTATATTTCTTGCCTTTGCAGTACAACCTTCTGAGAGCACTGCATCAAAGCAAAAGAAGTGATAGCACACAAACTTTAATGAGACATTGGATTAACATGTTTAAGTGTATATATTAGATATAGTTCAATTATTTTACATGAAATTTGAAATGAATGTGCATATAGGTACAGCATAATGCATGCCATTCACAAAAAACAGTGTTCATAGTTTAACTTTTCTTTTACAATCATATGCATTGTGTAAGCACACATTACCTGATTTTTGTAGCAACGGTAGAGGACAGAGAATTAAATACAGTTCAGAAAGTACAAACACTGGTGATTTATTTGTAAAAATGTTTATATCCCGTGATGAGCCTCATAGGAGTAATTTGCAATTGCTTTTTATGCACAGTTGTACAATGACTATAAAGCCATACAAAGTTATGTGCTCAAAATGGTGCATTGATTATTTAGCTGGACCTTGCACAATAATTAGTTAAAAGTTCATGTTAAACACACACAGTACTTAAGTTTTTATGCATTATTTAAAACTTTTTTCAGACACATTCATGAAAATAAAGCAGTGAAAACATAAACCTGTGGAGACAAAGGGATTTAGTAGAAAATCATGTATTTATAAGATTGTAGGACAAATAAAAGAATGTTGTTGGAAGACGAGAATCGTGTCAAGTTTTAGCTTGCTGCAAAAAAATAATTAAGATGGAAAAATTTTATGCCTAAAATTGTATACAATTACTTCTCTAATTTCTTTTGTTTTCAAGCCATAGATGATTGGATTAAGTGTTGGGGGGAAAATTAATGTTGACAATCCTATGAATCTCCTCAAATGTGGTGAAATGTTCTGTATTCTGTATGAGATGATAGTGAAAAGACCCAGGCACTCCAGCATGAGAAAAACAATTAGATGTGTAGCACACGTCTGCAGAGCTTTGGATTTTGTGTCCCGTCGTTTGGATGTGTAGCATGCAACAAGTATTTGGAGATATGTGTACAAAATCACTCCATTAGCAATCACTTGTGTAAGAGCGCTTATAAAAAGCCCATAAATGTTATTGACAGTTGTGTTGGCACAGACCAGAGTCAATAAAGATGAATTATCACAGTAGGGGTTTGTCATTACAGATCGACAGCGGGGTAAACGCAAAAGCAGAACAAAAAGCACACCTATTAAAACTATAATACACATCCATACAGCTGTGATTATTCTCATAACGTGAGCATTAGTCATAACAGTGTTGTATCTCAAAGGCAAACAGATGGCAATGTATCTGTCATATGCCATAGCAGTCAGAATAAACACTGTACCTGCTGCATAGATGTGGATGAAAAAAGCTTGGGTGACACAAGCTGAGTAGTGCATTGTCCTGCTGTTTGTCAGTATTTCTTTAATAACCTGTGGAAAGAGCGCTGAAGAGCCTATAAGGTCGTTAATAGGAAGGTTCAGCAGAATTAAATGCATGGGCTGATGCAGCGATTTATTCAGTACAATGGTGAGGATCAGAATAAGGTTGCAGAAAAGTATGATCATGTAGCTGAGCGTTGCAAACAGAAATACAGGAGTGACACTTTCAGGAGAGAGATCAAAGCCAGTTAGCACTAAAACAGATGATGTATTGTACACTGTGTCCATTTATCTGCTCTTCCTCCCTAGGACATTGAAAAATCATGAATCATTTAATTATTAAGTTGTAATCAATCCAGCAATAACAAGACAAGAAATGCACAAAACAGATAATCATACAGTATAAAAAATTACAGTCAAATTTTAGTTAGAATTTGTTAAGTCTTAAGTTTGTTAATATTAAAGACAAAGCTTACCTGCTTAATGCCTGAAAACATTTGACACATTTTGAGTGCTCAGTTAAACATGACACATTAAATATCATACAGTTTATGGTTTGGAGCTAAAACTCCAGGAACAAAACACACATAGACAACAAGAATTTGCACCCACTGATGACCAACTGGTAAGATGTTCAGAAGGGCAAGCAGATTTATGGACTGGATTTTTCTAAACACCAGGCAGCTCCCTGGGGTGTTCTGGGTTATCATAAAGCTTATCTTTAGATTGTTACGGCAGTCACTGAGGCACAGGCTCATAAGGGGCTTTTGGGGGAATATTAAATGTATTAGTTACCTTTGAATGACAACTACATCAACACTACAAAGTGAAAATGTTTGAATTAAACACAGAAATAAATAAATGCAATTTCTTTATTAGCATTAGTATTAAGTGGATTATAGAATATATGATCTCTCCTTACAGTGTAGTTATGGAGGTTTTTTTCAATACCCCAACCTGTTGTGGTGTCATCCATACCATTGTTCATCCATCATTTATTTATTATTCTAGACAACAAGAACAAGATGAACTTTGTTTCCTCCTTGGTGAACTGCTCTTTATTTCTAAGTCACACTAAGAAGTGGTTGCAAATAAGACTAAAAAAGACCCTTTCCTGGAAATTACATTTATATACAGATAGATTTTCAGCATTGCAGTAAATGAATTTTGAAGGGCTACAGCATTATATATTATATATACATATTAAACTTTTTTGTGGTTATGTTAAGATTAAAGAATGATTTTGGTCTTTAATACAGAGAAAATCCACAGTGGCTTGAGACACAGCGTGATTATTAACATTTAACCAAAGTCATGATCTTTCTGTAACCAAAGTGCTTCTGCTTCCTAAAACTACACACAGACAAGAGTACGGATGCAAACCCCAGTTTCAGGAATCAGAATCTAGCACTGTGTGTGAAAAATGTAGTTGAAATATCGCTGTTGATCCAGTAGCCAAGAATGGTAATCAAGTGAAAAATAATAGTTATAATAAAATCAGTGTTTTATGTAAATGGAGCTCAGCATAATCTCGCTATAGGACTTCACACAACATAAACAAAATTTTAGTGCCGTCCAGAGGTGGCATCAAGGAAGATGTAGGCAGTGATGAACAGTATTCTTATCACAACCACCATTGAGGATCAACAGCGTTACAATCTGTAAGTTTCGGCTTTGAAAGAAACATATTAGAGGCATTAGATTAAGAACTTGTCTCATCCATCATAACCACTCGTCAGTGACGAGCGGATTGTGGATAAAGCCAAACCGACACTTGGTGAGAGGCAGGGTTCACCCTGAACAGGTTGTTTATCACAGAGCTGACAAGTGCGTTCATATCTGCAGATCTGAGATCATTTCACCTTTGTTACTGTATTTCATTTATATTTAGGACATTTTTTCATCATACAGTACAGTATGTATGGTTGCCTATATGAGTTATTTTGTTTTGCTCTGCTTCTCTTTTGTATTTTCTGTCTATGTGAAGCTATAGAAAAAGGTCAAAGAAGACACTTGAACTTATGCACACACTTTCTCTGTCTCTCCCCACTTCCAACTGAATAAGCTGACTGATGACGCTCTGTTAAACCAGTAAGCTTCTACTATGCTCTGTGTGAACCAGTCATCTTGTAGTTGTCAAACTTCAAATCGGTTCCTGTCTGCCACTTCAGTCTAGGATCACTGCAGCACTCCTCCACCCCATTCACTGCCAGTTTTCATCAGATCCTGTGTCCAGCGGTCCTTCAACATGTTCCTTGCACATCTTCAGCCACCACCATCAATGCCTATGCGCAAACAGGGTATAATCCTGTACTTCTCATGGCCTCACATCCACTTATAAACATGATGATTTTGTGATGGGGTCTAATTGCTTAACACTCCTGAAACATTTCTACTGTGCACACAATATCAGCTCAATACATGTAAAATTTTCTGCACTTCTTCTTTAATTTTGTCTCTCCTTATTGAAATATAATTTAGACCAAAAAGAAATAGAGTTAGAGTTAGAGGGTTGGGGCCTGAGGGTTCAGCTGAAAGAAGAAGGGAATCATTAATGGTATTCATATTAAGAATCAATGTTATGGCTGATCATGGGCTATAAACTAATCCATCTATGCCTCTCATATCTTACTTAATACATCACCTGCAGCTCAACTGTGTTGTTGAAGAATCACAAACTCATGAAGAGTTCCTCACTGGTCTCTGACTGGGATTTCCAATGCCAAGCTTTTTCACAGCACTACATGTGGGCTGAAAGCGGCTGACAACGAATTCTTTTCAACATTTTTAAAACATGGAAGGTAGGAAGTTT
The DNA here is from genome assembly GCA_032362345.1 of Sandelia bainsii. Taxonomy (NCBI): domain Eukaryota; kingdom Metazoa; phylum Chordata; class Actinopteri; order Anabantiformes; family Anabantidae; genus Sandelia; species Sandelia bainsii. The sequence goes on from JAUMHL010000005.1 coordinate 6,780,539, forward strand.
ATGCTTATAAAAGTGTAAGTTAGTAAGTGACAGTGACAGCTTAATGATATTCAGCATCACAGGTCCCAAAAACCTGGCAAGAGATTTTTAAGGAGTTCATCTGAAAGGTCGAGTAGGCATGTAGTTTGTTGGAAGCCAACACCACCATTAATTCAAGAAATATGCCGTAGTCGTTCAACAAATTGCTCAAAAGGTTTCTATTTTATTGCAGTTCTAAAAGATCATGAGGTGAAATGGAAGAAGAGAAGAGAAATGCTTTTGGGAATGTTTGACTGCAGTGTCAAAAAATAAATCTAAGAATGTGTTTATTTTTAGCAGTGTGCAGAGCTTGCTTGTAATTCAGTACATACATCACCACTGGCCAGAGAAAGTTCACAGTTTTTTCTTTTTTTTGGTAAACCAGGATGTAAACCTCTTTGGCCATCTAGTTATGGTAGTGAGTCTGAATCCAGAAGACTATAAAGATCTGTATTTCTGTCACTGGTACAATTTCCTTACGCATGACCTGCTGCTGCAGTTATGCGTGTTTCAAAGCTTTCAATTAGGATTCTGGCTGCAAACTTTCTTGAAGCAGATTTTCCATTAGTTTCTATTACTTTAAGGTTGATATTAATGTTACACAGTGCTGTAATACTGGACATGATCATTTCCAGGCACTTTTTGTGCTACTGTAACAACATTATGTAACTAGATACGCTACAAGTTGTCAGAATTACGTCAGCTAGATGTCTCATTACTTTGTCAAAATGCATTCATTAATGAGTCCCTTTGAGATATGATTAAATGATCTGTTATTAACTGTCTCACAATGTAATTAATCCCCAGACAATTAGCACACATGCAGCTGATGACAAGATTCTTTATTTGCTATGAAGGTTGTTGTTTACTTGGGAGGCTGTGTTTGACATAGCAACTTGTGAACATTTGATTTGTTACTTTTAATAACCAAATGTGTGATAGTGTAAAGCATTTTAACATGTTAACTTCATAGTTAAAGTTCCAAAACATAGTCTTTGCTCAAAGGCATTTTTTCTTGCTTCATCTGCCATATTTTCTGGAAATCGACCGTTTTAATCATTTAACATGTCAAAAAGCTCAGTACAATAAAATGAATCACACATTTGAATAGGATTATTTGGCTTTGTCATATTTGTTGATATGTCTCAGAAGAATAATATTAATTGAAACAGAGGACTGAAGTGGTCACATCAGGCCTTTGGGAACAAAACCTTGTTCGTGCACACAAAAGGACAGTTAGGACATGAGGGAAGCCTAATTGTTTCATGCAGGAGAAATGGACGTTAAGGACCCTTTAGCTGCTTTGAGAATTAATTTGACCCACTAATTATTTCTGTGGTTTTTCCACTCTACACTTTACAACAAATAAGATATGCAACATGTGGCCATTTTTCGCAGAGTTTGTCCATTTTTTTGTGGGTTTCATGGGTTTCATCTCAGCTTAAACATGTTCAAGGTGAATTTTAAACTGTAATTTGTCCCCTAGGTGACTCATAAGTCTTATAATACACATGAATCCAGCTCTATACTGGTGACCAGTCGACCCCAGTGTTAAACATCTGGGTTTTCTTTATAGCCAAAACTGAAACCACTGCTTGTAACTGTTCTAAACACTGTATAACTTTCATTTTCATACTACAAACTAATGTGAACAGGTCTCAAATTGCGTGTGAGTTTTGTGCAGTTGTGCACCAGATTTTAATTTGGAAATGTTTGAACCATAGTTCCATCATTAATTGTTCTGTGACGTATGCTGATATGAACTAAGATTGACAACTTTAGTTTTTAATTTTAATCCCTAATCATTTTGCTGAATCATTTTTCTGTCTGTTTGCATAGTATTTTATTAAATTTGAGGCATCAGTCATTTTAATTAATAAATAGAACTGGTTGAGTTGATTGGTGAGAAGAATTGCAAAAATCCTGAAAAACAAACTGACTTCTGACTACAGGGACTTGCCCAAAACATGTGAGCATGCATCTAACAAAGCTCTACAATACACATTAAATAAAAGATTTCCATGTCTATACATGTGGGAATCTATAGAACAAAGATCATAACACTTGCTAAATAAAACACTGTCCAGTGACTTCCCTATTGGTGCGCTGATGTTAAACGTGAATCACAACGCATGATAAAAAAGATCAAGGTACAGCTGATTCCCACCTCCACAAACAAGGTAGTAGTATCTATCAGAACAAATTCTCTAGCATTATTTCAACATGCAACACTCTGACAATGCCTGCTTATAGTTTTATTGAACATTTATTGTGTATATTTAAAGATCAACATCACTGTGGTGTAACATTTAATACCACTTTAATCTTACTAATTTAACCACTTTACATCATTAGTTCATTTTATGCTTAGGGTGTAATTGTCTCTTCAATTAGAGAAGACATTGGTGCTCAGAAAAGGAGACTGAAATAAATAGTAAAAAGTATTGCATATGTACATGTATATGAAACAGATTATGTATGAAATGTTTAAAAAGTTTAAGTTTGCTTAATAGATCTTTTACAATATGACACCAAAAATTAAAGCTTCTACAAATTATTCAGTCTCTATTTATCAGATTACTGTATTTTTCACCATTAAAGCTTTTTCTCTTTCAGGTTTTTCAGCTGTTTAAGCAAAATGGAAAGAAACACAACAATTATAAGTGATATCCTAGAGATGGAAGGTTTTGACATATCTCCCGAACTCACATACCCTGTATTTTTCTCACTGCTGTTTGTTTATTGTTCCCTGCTTTTTTCTAACATTGGAGTTCTTGTGCTAATCATCACAGAGAAGAGTTTGCACCAGCCGATGTACCTTCTGTTTTGTAACCTGTCTGTTAATGATCTGGTTGGTAACACCGTCCTGCTGCCTCAGCTGATGGCTCACATCATTTCAACACAACGCTTTATAACCTACAACCAGTGTGTGATTCAAGCATTTTACAGCCACACGTTTGGTTCCGCTTCACACATGATTCTCATCATTATGGCAATTGACAGATATGTGGCCATATGTCATCCCTTAAAGTACAACACTATTATGACTACCAAAACTGTGATTAGGCTGTCAGCGACTGCATGGGGAGCATCATTAGTCCTCGTGTCTGTCTTGATAGGTCTTACAGTGAGGCTGTCACGCTGTAGATCAGTTATACAAAATGCGTATTGTGACAATCCATCACTGTTCAAGCTTTCTTGTGAGGATGTGTCCATCAACAACATCTATGGACTCATTTTCACTGCGCTGCTGTTCAGTTGCTCAATGGGAGGTATAGCTCTCACTTACTTCAGAATAGCTCTCATCTGCTGGATCAGGAAAAACAAAGAGTTGAATAATAAAGCAATGCAAACCTGTGCGAGCCACCTTGTTCTTTATCTTATTATGCTCTGGTCAGGATATTTAACCATCATATTACATCGTTTTCCAAATTATCCAGATTTAAGGAAGATTGCATTTATTTTATTTCATGTTGTCCCTGCTAATTTAAATCCAATCATTTACGGAATGCAAACAAGATCATTAAGGGATAAAATTTTCCAAATACTGCAAAGAAAAGTGGCTCCAACCTGAAGCACAAATGTTTTACACATAGTTTCTATTGTATGTAACTATTCACTTTAAGTTTAATTTCCTTCTGCATACTCTTGTGTATGTAATTACTGTATGTGAAATGCATATATGTTGCAATATCTTAACAAGAAAAACTAGATTGATTTGTTAAATGAATTTGGACTTTTTTGGATTTGCAAGTAAATGTTTTTAACTTGTGATTTTCCTGTAAAGCAAATTATTATTATATAACACTGAGACCCTAGAGTAAGTGTCAATAGGTTTCCTGTGCACTACACCCCAAACTACCAAACACTTGTGTCTTAATGCTCGAATGGTATGAATTATATTGTTTTGGGTTCTTTCACTGGGTAAAGTTCATAAAAAATCACTTATTAAAATTTAGTTTCCATTTCTTGTCAAAAACTTTCTCCATAGTAATATCTATTTGTTATACAAATGAGAGTATGGTAATGTTGTATGTTAATTCACCAGCTTAGTTCTCCTGAACTGTATGTTTCTCTACAGTACAACAATACAAGGCAACAAGTTGTTGTCTCTAATGGAGGAACACACTTTGTTATTTACATACTGTATCTCACCTCCCTAAATATGTTTCATTATTTTTATTACTACCATTATTGCTGTGACTTTTTGTACTATATACTGTAGTACAAGATGTTTTTGGTTCTAAAACTCTGCAAGAATTATTTAACATAATTTTAAAATATTTTTAAAATAAATAAAAATGAACTGTGTTGTAAGTGCTCAAAAAGACACATTTATTCCATGTACAAAAAGTGATGCAGTGAAAACTGTGCTGATTATGGTTCATCTGAGCTTATTCTTACAGAATAATTCAACAATTGTGAGTATCAGAAGCATCTAGGCAGTCAGTTGCGTTATCTGTCTAGACACTCAACAGGATTATATCTGGTGAAGCTGATTAATACGTAGTTGTGACTTATCTCAAGCAGAACAATTTTAACAAAGCATGTGACAGAGAGTTGGGTCAAAAAGTATGAGACCATACAGTGTCTGATATTTATATTTATCAGTATTTATCAGAAACTTTTAATATTAGACACACAATAAGTCACGACATGTAAAATGCATCAGAAAATTTTAAGATTCTCCACTATTAAGTATTAGTATTATTAAGCACAAAAATACTTAAAAGAGAATTTGTAACACAGCAATGAACAGTTTATTTAGTTGTCATCCCTGTTTTATTATTTAAAATAAATGTTGCAGTACAGAAACAAATCAGTTTATTTATGACAATAAGTTATCAACAACATAAACAAGAAATTTCTCTAAATGTCTAATCCTACTCATACTTAGTACTACAGTAGTCTGTGTGTTAACATAGTCTCTAAAATGGACCATTACTAACAGGTTTAGAAATCTAAATGTTAATTAACTTAGAGGATAAAATAAAGTACTTAAAGAATCCTGTAATATTCTTTGTGTTACACACACCGATTAACAGTGTCATTAAGACAAATTTCTCAACATTTCTGCAGTTAGATGGCTTTACCCATGATGAGGAGGCTCATCAAAAACACCATTATGAAAAATATCCACATGAAGAAGCGATCTAAAACTTTGGCTACCTTCTTCCATTCCCCGGTCCTTTTCTGTGTGGCCCTCTGATCTCTGTAACAGTTGGCTATGTACTCAATGTTGAGCAGGAGCTGCTGCTCATTGGTTTGAGTGCTGCAGGAAACCTCTCTATCCTTTCTCTCTCCATCACTCACACCTCCCTTCCTGCATCTCCTTGGACCCCCCAATTCTCCATAGTCCATGCTCATGAAAATGTCATTTTTCCAAGTGCTGTAGTTGCTGGTAGGGTGCTTCCCCATTGAGCCTATTGGACTCATCATCTGATCCATGTCCTCTCTTTCCTCTGCAATCGTGGAGCTCACTGTCTCTTGCCCTTTCTCCACCTTAAAGACACAGTCCTCCCTGCTGTGTCCAGCCTGACCGTTAATGTTGCAGTTAGTGCTCTTTAGAAGAGGAGGCTCCTGTTTCTCCGTCTGTGGTGACATGCAGTTCTCACCAACTTCATAAACAAAGCACATTCTGGCCATGTACTGCAGAATCACTTTCTTTGCCCACTTGGGAACAGGCTTGGCATCTGGGCCACAATGGTGTATGTTCATGATGAAGATGGTCAGAGCAGTGGAGGCTGTGATCATGGTCATGGTTGCAATGTAATACTTTCCTATGGAACAAAGTAAGAGTAGAAAATCAGCATGAAGAGCTGTACATTACATTCATCACACATGTTGGGGTTTGACCCCGGTTTATTGCACTTACCAATAAGTGGTACATTCTCAGAGGGGGGCATGATCTCTGCAACCAGCAGCTGAAAGACAGTTAAGGCCAGCATCACGGTGACTCCCAAAGACACCTTCTCTCCAGAGTCTGCAGGCAAGTAGAAGCCCAGTGGAGCCAGAAAAGAGATCATCACACATGGTATGAGCAAGTTGAAGACATAGAAGGAAGCTCTTCTCTTAAGTTTAAGCGTGTAGGTGACATCTGGGTAAGGGTCGGAACAGCAGCCATACAGAACAATGTTCCTTTTAGCTGGCATACCCAACACCTCCCACTCAACATTTTCCACCAGGTCAGCCAGGTCAGCACTCTCCATGGCATTCAGGATGTCCAGCTGGTTACCATTATAGGTCCACGAGCCGTAGGTGAACCTGCATTGTTGAGCATCAAAAGGGAAGAAAGACACGTCTACTCTGCAGGAGCTCTTGGTGATAGCAGGGGAATCCCACATCATCTGGCCGTCATGTCGGATCACAACATTGGTGTCCATGGGGCCAGTGAAATGATTGTCTGCACTGAAAGGCAAAGAAAGCTGGTCTGGTAAAACAAATGAGAGTTTTCACATTCATACACATCAAGAGTAAACTGATATTTTGGTATACACTGAAGAGCAGTTTCCCAAGGTACGAGGAAAATTATTTACATTTCTTTTGCATAAAAAGTACTAAAAAGTACTAGTATCATTGACTGTTCAGCTTGTGCCTTTTGTAGTGACCAAAGAGAATCACAGTAGGATTGAATGATTAACACAACATCAGTCTGACTTACCTGTTGTATAGTACTATATCAGGTCTCCAGACATAACTACCAGGTATGCGGATGGTATTGAGTCCATCATAATCATCTTTATTCCATCTGAGGTGTGCATCAAACCACACTTGTCGTATCCATAAATATGCAGTCAGAATTTGGTTTCGTTCATCCTGTAGGAAATTAGAAATTGAAAACTCAGGGACAAATGGTAGGTAAGGTACAAAAACAGAAATAAAATATAAAATTGGCATTACTGGTGTAATTTTCTGTTTTTACTGTAGCTATCAGCCCAAGGATTATTTTCATTATTGATTAATCATGCATCAGATTCCCTAATCATTATTTTTTTCTATCAGGTGATTAATAGTTTAATCTATGATGAAAAAATACCAATCACAAACTTCCCAGAGACCAAGGGAACCACAAAGATACAACAGAGAAATGCATCATCTCTTTGAGAAGTTGGATTATTAATTATTACCATGTCAATAATTTGTGACAGTGTAACCTGCAGGGTCACATTCAAGATGGTGTTTGTGTCCTCCACCGGCCTCAGTGCACTAGTATAGTTGGTGAATAAATCATTCAGGAGCTTGTGAGCATATTTCCCATGAGCACACCAGCAAGCTAAGACAAGAAGAGGAGAAAAATGTACAGTCAAATCACCACAAAGCATCAGGTGCATTTTAGTTAAGCCTGCCACACTTTTAGTCAGGGAAAATGTGATGTTCTTATTTTATCTGACCAGTATTACTCAGAGCAAACCCAGAGCAGTGGATGCTGATGTGGGAAGAACTGGAGAACATGAGAGTATATATGACAGATGGTGGAAAGGGGCAAAGGGGCTATCAGGCTAAATTGTGCTTCTATAAAGCTCTGAAAAGAGATCAGGCAAATCTGCCATCATGTACCAGCAGCAACTTCCTCCGTTCAGCCTGTGTATGTGGAGTGTAGCATGTGTTGGTTGAGTGCTCAATCTGCACACCCAACACTTAGGAGAATCAAAATGAGCCTGGACATGGAGCTAAAAAAGATTATTTTTTATATCTTGTAATGAAATTATTAACACAATTTACACATTTAGAACTCCAAATTATCAGGAATCCTGAGAGAAGATGTATGATTTTTTTAAAAACCGTGTATAATTTATATCCTAAATGGTTTTTTTCCTGTGTCAACAATGGATTTAGAATGGCCAGATGTTAACCCTGAATCGCAGTTTCAATAAAGCCTCTGAGCTGGATACAAAGGTCTTCGGGATTATGATGATAGCAAAATCCCTGAACAACTGGCTGTAGATTCTGGGTAACAGCTTGCGTGGAGGAATGGAAAATCAGAGAAGAAACCGATAATGAACAAAATAGTAAAGGAGTGACATTAATAAATGAATCATGGTTGAGCTGAGATGCTGCATTTTATGTAATTTATTTAACATTTATAACATTTTGCTTAAATTGATTATAAACTATTTTTACTGAATTTACTTAAAACTGTAATTAACTACTGGCAAACAAAATCAAGTCAACGTGTAGCCCACGTCGGATAAAATAAAAATATAATGAAGCGGGAACTTACATGGCAAAATGCCGACACACAGAAGCAACCGAAACAAAGTTTGGCATCTCCATCGTTTCATCTTGCTCAGACAAGTTATCTCGATCCAAATACCATTAGAGCTTCTCTGTGCCAAACACACTTCACTCACAAAATCAAGAAAAGTAAATAAAAAGCAGAGCGGTGATGATTTCAGCTGTAACGCATGTGTGATCTTGTCCTGCGCAAGACCACCCAGCGCACTGACAAAGGCTGACAGGGAAAACAGAGGCGGGACAGAAGGAGCTAATACTCTACACCACACGTTAACCTCCTGAGCAAAGACAATCTGATGCACAAAGAAAGGGTTACTCACATGTACAGTGTGTATTCACGACTAGATTTTGTTGGAAAAACGAAATAAAAAACGAAATTGATGATTAGCGCTGGTTCAGCACCACGGACAGCTCATAACTTGACAGTCAGACATTTCCCTTATTTGCGTGGTTTGTTTTCACACTGTGGCTGATTATTCAAAAACACATTTCGCGCATTTTGCGTGTAATCTGTGCATCACTGTGACGTCCTCCAGCAGCCTCAGCACTCTCCTCCACTCAGTTTTCCTTCCGGGTGCTGGTGTATTGCATTTTCCTCCTGAGGATGTTGCAGGTCTGTTTATTATCATGTAAAATGTGGCGGATGCAAACATGTCGGAGGAATTCAAGATGGCTGGATGATCCCCGGCTCTTTTCTTAGGGATCTTATCCTATTGCTCATTTTAAGAATATCCACGTCGAGCCTGCAGCCTCATATAATGAACCCGGTGTTGTTTTCGACAAACCAATTGCGTGCAGTTGGGATAGGAAATATCTGTAAACAATAAAGAGAGAGGAGGTAAGGTTGTTTTTGTTTTTTAACAGCTTCAGATGTTCGGCATTTGTATCAGTATATTCTGAGCCAATATAAGGTGAATATTAACAGCGTAGCTTTACATTTCCAAATTTACCTCCTAACTAGCTTAATGTTTTTTGTCTTGAACAAAGCTTTTAATGCCACACACCTGTGTAGGGTTACATCATGGTGGTAAGGATGTTTTAAATCTGACCTTTTCACTTTTCACCAGATTAAGATGCTACAAGGCTCAAATGTCTTGGGGCATGAGAGGCCCCTGGTCATCAGAATATCCTTCACCACGTGTGTTCTGGGTACTGTGTGCCTACCACTGCTTGGACTAATAACATGTGTCTTCATATCCTCTGTTTTTCATTTTGAGGACTCTACTGGGACACATTGCCAGGTAAAGTCATTATTTTACTCACCTCAGTGTTAAAACTAGACAGATTTGTTTCATGTAGTTTTCTGTGTCCTTTAATTATTCAAAACAAAAAAAGAATCATTACTGTGTGTTTTCAGGTTCCCAACTACCTGCCATCTATCAGTGCCTCAATAAGCCTAAGTCCTGAGTGCCACATATGGCGGTTTTGCATTGGACTGCACTCTGCACCGAGGTTCCTGGTGGCGTTTACCTACTTCAAATTTTACAAAACACGTTTTGCCTCAAAGTTCCCTGAGAGTTCACTCAACTGCTTGAACCTGGCCTTTTCTATTTCTGAGAACCTTGGCCTCTTACTCCTCACATATGTTTCATCCAGTGAGACATACTGTGAGTAATGCACATTTTGAGATCATTTCACAAATGGTCATTTTTATCAGAGAAATTTTAAGTCAAACCTATGTTGTTTGTGTGTATATTTGTCGTCCCTTAGTCGTGCATAAGGAAGGGTTTGTCCTGTTCATTGTCAGCTCCCTTATCTACATGCTGATCACCTGCCGTTTGTGGAATGCTATTAAGAAATATTCATTAAGTCCTGAGGTGAGGTTATTACACATTATAACCTAAATGTGGCGATTGCTGTTTTCCTGTTCTCAGTAATATTGTTGTTCGTCTCTTGTAGGATGCCAAGTCTCACCATTGGAAGGTGCGGTTTTTACTTCTTTATGTATCCTTCTGTGCTTTTGCTGGATTCTTTTATTGGAAGCACAACATGTACTGTGAATCAGGGAGTAAGTATTAAATCAGATTGTCCATTTATATATATTCTATAGAAGCTGCTAACTGTACTTGAATGAGAATGATACAAAATTCAAAAGCATGTTGTTGAACTGTACACACAAAGCAATGCCTTTCTGTTTCTTCTCTTCCCAGGTTACACGTTGTTTGCCCTGTTTGAGTATCTTGTGGTTTTCTCCAACATGGCCTTCCATCTCACAGCAGTGTGGGACTTCAGGAGCCGTGAGGTTATGGTCATTTCATCTTCTGAAGATAAAGACTTCTGACTAGAAACTGAAGGATTTAGTGATAAATGTCCCACTGGTCAATCACCAGATGATAGCAGCCTTGATTCTGATCAGGAGGAAGAGTGGGATGAAGGACTTTTTCATATATTTCCATGATGACAACTCTCAAGCGCTCAGACAGTGTAAATGTATGAACAAGATACACACATGTGCTGCTGTAGGATCTGTTCAGTTACAGTGCTCAAACTAATTTTAATGTTACACAAAGATAACCAGAGTAAATATAAGATCTGAATGACTTTCCATGATTAATGGAACTAAAAACCTCTACCAGAAAATCCTGAGGGAAAATGTCCGGCCATCAGTTTGTGACCTCAAGCTCAGGCAAGTGCACGTGTGCAGGACGATGATCTGAAACACACCAGCATGTCCACTTCTGAGTGGCTCAAAACTAAATGAAGGTTCTGGAGTGGCCTAATCAAAGTCCATACTTAAATCCAATTAAGATGCTGTGGCATGACCTTAAACAGGCCATTCAAGCTTGAAAACCCTCAAATGTGGCTGAAGTAAAACAATTCTGCAAAGAAGAGTGGGTCAAAATGCCTCCACAGCAATGTGAGAGACTCATTGCCAGTTATCACAATCGCTTGATTGCAGTTGGTGCCACCAAGTGTGCATTTTGTATTTAATCTGGTTATTTATTTTTAATATTAAATTTTTCTGATGATCTGAATCATTTAAATGTGCAAAAATAACATCAGGAAGGGGTTAAATACTTTTTCATAGCACTTGTAGCTGTTAGTGTATTGTTACTTCATTCTTGGATGCCTTCACCTAGACGCAGTATGTCATGTAATGTAAAATTTCAACTTTTGTACAATGCACAAGACATTTATTGTTGTACTGTATTTGTGCCAAAGTAAAGTGACAGCTCTTCAAGTATGCTTGGATTTCATTTTTCATTACAAAAGGGTGAAAATGTCCTTTGAGCAGTTACTGTTTTGAGTAGTTTATACCTCTCAGATTCCTCAAAAAAGAGCCACCAAACATTTCTCTCTTCTCTTGTTATACCTAAAATGCAGTAATGAGACCACAATTCAGAAGATACTTAGATTTTAGTCATGCTTATTTTTAAATTTTCACTCATATTTCATCAATATCTACATTTTTGCTACAATACGTGCGCCCTTAATGACCTGTTAACCTGACACTGCAGGTATTATGATCACACACTGCTTCCCTAACTGTGACCTAAATATTCAGCTGCTGGATAAAAAACACAGTATCAAATAATCACCAGTATGGTGACAAAATGTTATAAAATGCAATTAAATTCAGCCAAATTACAAAGTTTGTTTATTGACTTGTCAGTTTAATAGGTAGGCCTGCATCTCGTCAGTGAAACAGGTTTGTTGATACTGTATCAGAGAGATTGTAGAGTAGTGGTGGTAAAGTATTGAATTATAAAATGTTATTATTTGCATGTTTGCAGCTCAGCTTAATAATTTTGCTGGTGGCTGTGGGTCATTTGGTAAAGAAGTTGATTAACAAATAGAAGCTTCCTTAAAGACACAGAGGTGGAAATGTAAAGGTATGACAGGATTGGGAAATGCACAAATAAATACATTTTATTCAAATTCCTTAAGAACAAAATCCTATCAATTCCCATGTACCAAACAAAAACAACAAGGGCACAGATTATTTGAACATTATTTTGATGTCAAACGCGATTCTGTGTGTGAAATAGCAGCACCACCTGCCAGTCACAAGATATAAAATCTTGTTGAACTGTCTAATTTAAAATGTTTGTTTTCAACCACGAGGTCAGTTTTTTTTCCAGCTGACACACACTATTTATGGGTAGTCACAGTACTACAGTTAGTGCCACATTTTTGTGCTGGTGCAGGCAGTAATGATGCATCGCAGCCACGCTGAGAGTAGCCCAGCTGTTATTCTCCATTAAGCCTTGTCCTCCAACTTAGATCAAGCCAAATCATCAAATGTATTTTAACTGGTCCGACAGGAGGTAATTGATATAATTGTTAGTGAAGTGTATGAGTACAAACTGACGGAATCAGAGAATAATCAATTTCCCAACAACTTTTGACTGCACAGTAATTATAAAATGATATTTTTCATATTACACTTCAGTTATGTTTAATTGGTATAAAACGTTGGCCTAGCTCAAATCCATGCTGTCATTAAATTATTGAAATAATGCACTGTACTATAGAGACCTACATACATTTTCATTAGAGGGGTGGGAGACAGAAACAAAACTGTTGGACATTATGGACAATATTTGTACAGCCCCAATTAAGTTTATGAATACAAATCTATACTACACATGTACAAACATTTTTACAATGAGCACAAATCTTTTGTACAAGCACAAACCTTTTTGTTTTTTTAAAGATGCACAAACATTTCTATTACAGTACAGATTGTATCTATAGATGGGCTTGTTTGTAATGTTAATGAGTGCAGAGCCTCTCTACAAATACAGATCTCTGTTATTAGCACAAACTCTATGTGACACCTTTTTTGATCCCATACTTAGTACTTAAACTTCAGTAAAGAATATAAACTGGTGGGCTACTTCTACTTGAAGTGGAGTACTTTTTTAGGTAAGTACTCACACATTTACTTGAGTACTGAGTTGGTATATATCTGCCACCTCTGCCTATTGATGCCCAGGCCAAATGATGATGCACACTGTAGAGTTGAGGTTAAAAATTGGTTTAACTTTAACTGTCACCTGCAGGCGCTACATGTAATTACCTAACATTTCCACTAGATGGCACACTGCAGCAATTTTCTTAAATTAATTTCGCCACGACTGCCAGGACACACTCCAGACACTAGGTGGCGACACTTGCTGATGATAACAAAGGCGCCCGTAGTCGTAGAGGAAGACAATCCCACGGTCTGTCCACATTCTGCAGCTTTTTCGGTTCAGTCTCTCGGTCGGGGAGGAAAAGACCGAGACCCTTTTCAAGGAGGTGGAGTTCGCCGTGCTTCAACTCAGGGGGTGACCAAATATCTGCTGAAATGTTAACCCACAGCTGAAGTTACATCTCCTGGTAACTTTATGTTTTTTTTTGTAAGTGTTGCTTTGCAGCGTTACGGTTGAAACGTTACCTCGTAGCTTAGCTACAACTACAGTTGCTCTGTTTTAACGTCCCCTGTCTGACTTGCAGTGCAGTTAGCTAAACGTCAACCGCGACTAATGTACATTTTCTAAATCTGTACAAAATACAGCAAGTCGACTCCGATGTGAACTATCAAAAAACGCTGAAGCATTGGTGTGTGAGTTTTATTAGAAACGCTATGTAATTTTACCCCCTTTTGTTCGGTATTTCACTTTATTTCCTATAGTTAGCCGAGATGTTTAGCTAGCTAGCTGGGGCTTGTGAGACACCCAGACACAGAGGGACCAGACTGCTCTTACTCTTAATAATCTATTTATTTTTTTCTGTCTGAAGTGACATTAGTCCACAAAAAACACCGCTAAAGCGAAATATAGCGTCGGTAGCTAAAAGCAAGCTAACGAATGTGTGCGTTGATTCATTCAGGAAGCCGAAGCACACTTGAGAAGTGATAGCATGTGTCTGCCGTTGCTGCAGGGCTTTTTTATGTAACTAGCTATGGGTAGCTTTCTTGGATAGCTTTAAGTCAGTTACCTTGTTTCTCTAAAGATGATGTTTGTAGTAAGAGGACTAACAAGTAGCTGCGTTATTTTTAATTATGAGTGGTATTTACTGAACGATGGAAATTCGTGATGCTAAAATGATCAGAATTTTGAAGGGAGTTTTTTACTGTCTCTTTTCTAGCATACACCAGTCATGGAGCTGAACAAATTTGTGACCCTGTGGATATTTTACTTGTGTCTTGTTGGAGAAAGTTGGACTGACAAGCCAACACCACCCACACCGGACAGTCAGGTTGTTGAAAATGGGATGTCAGGTGAGTGATCTGTCATGGCATTATTTGCTGTAATATTTCAAAAGCTTATTTTTAACTATCTGTCAAGCTAAGATAACATACACTACGTTGTGGCAGAGTGTTACAGTACTAAATGTGGCCATGCTGAGAATAGTCCAGCTGGTATTCTCCATTTAGCCTTGTCCTCCAACCTAGATCAAGCCACGTAGTGTAACAGGAGGCAATTGGTGTAATGGTTAGTGAAGTGAATGAAGCAGTCTTTTCTTAATTATAGAGTAGTAATGAAGATGTTGAACTATTTCCAGTAAATCATGTAATATGGTTAGTACATTTTTGAACATTTGGCTATAAAATAATCATCATAAATTATTCTTCATGACACTGCAAATTGTATATATTGGTATTAAAAAGTTGGACTATTAAAGAGTAGACATATAGTCTAGTGAGCTTCCTCTTGTGATCACATGAATCAGATTGGTTGAGTTCCTCTGTCACTGTGATTATCTTGCCCTGATGCATGTGGTGATTTCACATGAATGATGACACTAGTTTTGTCTGTCAAGCAAGTCTTGAGCTTCCAGACTGTCTGTAAACTGTAAAACCCGAGTCCGCTCAGGAAAAGTATGAGCCAGGTATTTGAAATGTGTTGGTGTAAAAATCTGTACGTAAACGTCTTTTAGGAAAGGCTTAACGGTTGAAATATTTAACTATATTTTTAGCAACAACTGCACAAAGACTAATTTCTGTGAACATACTCAGATTGTGATCTGTGTGATTGTTAGTGCTGAGCCGTGTGGTTAAACTGGAACTGTTGAGACATTGTGTAAGTTGCTCATACACATTTTGCAGTTGAAGCACATTTTTAATAATACGTGTCAGTTGTCCCAACAGTTCCAAGAGGCCACAGTGTGGCAAAGAGTCAATCTTGACGGTGATTTTCAAAGCATGACAGGTGTTTTGAATGACGATAGGCAGTAGTAAAAACGGTTATTAAATGGCAAAGTAAAAGAGTGTGTTCTTCATCTACATGTAGGCACACAGAATGACTTGCGTAACTTGAGCTCCTAATAAATGCAGCCTGACTGGTATGTAAATATCTTATCTTGTGTCTCTGGAGGTTTGCAAGCCAAATGTGAAGAGGGCCAGGTTCAGCATATGAGAGGTGTTGCAGGTGGTAGGCTTTCACTATGTGGCATTGCAGGTTCTCTGAAACTGAAATGCTTGCATACTGTGGCTCAAAAAGTAACTTTGCATGACGTGGAAGTTCATGTTGTGCATCCAGTCTTCTTAGCTCTGGGTTTGAGGTTACATGAAGAGAAACATGCGTTTCAACTATTGAAACATTCATGGACACAGTAACTGCTGCGCATATTAATATGTGATTTGTTTTTCATGCTTTGTCTCTCTAACTGTTAAGGTTAGAGGGCATTACGCTATAAATGCCTGCACAATGCAGTTCTTGTAACTGATTATGCACTATTGTATGGGTGACATTAATTAATGATGAATCAGCACAAATTAAGATATATGGACCTGAGCACAAGCGTTTGCAAAAGGGGAAGTGAGTTAGAGTTTGTCTGCTTCCACACTATGTGGTTGTGCAAATGGCAAAGTGGAAAGCAGTGTTTGTCACGGAATTATTTGATTAATAAACCAATAATGCATATTTATTAGCCAGCATAAAGTAAAACATTTTATTCAATAAAACCGTAGTCTTGCAATTAGAAAGTTCTGTCCAACATTTAAATGACATATTGTAGGAAAAAAACCTCAAGCTTATATCCGGTTAGGAAGTGCAAGCCACTTTTTCAAGTTGGTGAGCCTCCCTCTTAACCCTCTCCTTCACCTTCCCCTTTTTAATGCCGCGAAAGTCACTACAAAGCACACTGTTTGACACATTAAACACTTATTTACAGAGGCAAAGACCTTAATGAGATTAATAATCTCACATTTACAATAGTGTCATCTTTGCTAAGATAGTATCCACATGTAAAACATTGTGGTTACGTAAGAAAGACTAAAAATCAAGTGAATAATACACAGGGTTCTGGATCTCTAAAGGGCACTACCATTGTTAATGCACTCAAGCCACAATGCACAGTTAAAATTTCAGTTATTACCCTTTCACATAGTGCCTGAGAATGTCTGCAGTACATGCCAAACCAGGTTTTCTCTGACTGGGAGTGGTGCCATTACTGTATCTCTGATCTATGGCAGATGATTTCTAATCCCTCAGGAAAGAGTGAGAACACAGAGGACAGACAACCTTCACTAGATTACTTTGCAGATTGCTTAATTACATAATTATTTATCATGGAAACATAAATGTCTTCAGTTATTTACAATAAATTGTGGTGTCCTACACACTGATATCTTTATCTTTATTTGAACATGAGCAACATTTAAGTTTTCTGAAATTTAAAATAACTGAAATTTTAAATAACCCATCATTATAAAAAAAACAATTCGTCTTGACATGGCCCATTTTTTGTCTACACAGTAGGTCTTGACAGTCATGGTATCTGGCCTCTGAGTATCATCCCCATATTGAGTGAAAGTTCTTACATAAACAAGGCTTTGTCTGCAGCCAAGGAATTTTACAGTTCAGTTATCTTAGCAAAAGAGAGAGGGTGTGTGAGAACAGTCCTACTGCCTGACTTCGATGCAAAAAAGACACAAGTTTTAAAACTTTGAATCTCAGAACTTTAGTAAGTTGTGATTCTTCATTCAAAGTTTGTATTCACATTTCGCTTCAGTAAGTCTTTACAGAGCATAGTGTTAATTAATTAATTAATTAATTGACAGACATTGCTGAGATCTAAAAGCAGAAACTTAAGATGCCTTTTTTCATTGTCTGATCACATACCAGCAGGAAAGACCATCACTGCTATTCAGTCACAGTGTATTTCCAACACGACTCACAGGTTTATTCAGTGTTTAAAAAATAGAGACTTGCAGGTTGTCTAATCCTCCTTAAGTAGTAGAAGTGGTTGAAGGATTAGAAGTAGCTTTTATGTTTAATAGCTTGCGCTTGCAGCTTTTGCAACTAAGCATTATTTGTTTAACTGTTTGGTAAATTGAAAGACAAACATACAAAATGACAGCTATTTACACACTATTTATTTCCATTTCCTTTTTTTGTCTATTTTTGGGAGGGTGGCATTTAGGCAAATTTGTAAATGGATTGTATTTTTAATTTTCAATCTCTATATATGTACTGTTTAAGTAAAAAAATGTTCAGATCTCTTGCAGAAGAGATTTAGACTTAATTTTTAACTTCTTCTTAGATTCTTAACTAACTAAAGTAAAACTTTGTGTTCACCTATGAATTTCAAAGTTGCCTCTTAACACCGTTCTGATATGACTGTGTTTCTCCACAGATTTGTGTCGCATTGATGAGCCACTTTGCAAGGATGAGAATGTTCTCCTCAGCTTCGAGGCTATCCGTAGCATCCACAAGCAGATGGATGATGACGCAAACGGCAATGTAGATGTGGCCGAGACAGACGGCGTAAGTACCAGGGAAACAGACTCATCAACAGGAGGTGATGCTCTGTTGAATGGTGTATTCTGGTTTGTACAGTCAGATGTGGTCTGCATTCAGTCTAAAGAGACTTACAGGTATCATCATTGTAATCCTCTGTTATCTGATCTGTCATAGGATCTACTAAGACGGTCAGTTAATCATAGCCTTGTAACCTCTTTAACTTATTGTGAGTGACTGGAGAAGTTGGTCTCTTTTCACTCCAGTACCTTTTTTGTCAAATGATTAACCTAATACACACCAAGTCTGGTTGTCACAGTGCTACAGGCACACTCTAATAAAGGGTGTTACTACTTCTAAATAATAATAAATTGATTGTTTTTGAAATTCAATCATAATATTGTTATTGGGGATAAATAGCTACGCCCGTGTTCACAGCTGTATAATGCTCTATGGATGTCTGATCTGCTGTTTCTCAGACATCACTGGTGCCTTTAAGACACTGCATGTAGTCCATCTTGAGTTGTAGTCTAAACTACACATAGTAGTCTTGAGGAGCCTTCTTCTTGGGTCTCAGTCTGGTTTGGTTCAGTCCATGGCATGTGGTTGAAGCCAGACCAAATCAGGCAGCAGTATCTGCTTTTAGAAGAGGCACTTGGCATGCAAATGCCCGTAAGGCAAAGAATCAAGTGCAGTACAGTGGGCACTCATCTGTAGTGGCTTTGAGCCGAGAAATAAAAAGCTCGACACAAGCACTCAAAGACAGTAGTCCTGCTACCTGTTAGCATACAGTGAATAAATGGAGGAAGAGGATAGTTAAAAGTCTGCATCTGGCTTTTAAGAAGCTTTGGGTCTTGGCCACATTATGCAGTTGCTGCTAATTTTCCATTGAGTATATTTTCAGGAGAATGTTATTTCACCTGCACTACACACCATCTCTACACCCTGTAGTGAAATCTTCCCACACAAATCTATCAAGAAACAAAGATTTCGTGACTTATTACTGTCTTCCACCCATGATGCATGAGTTGGCTTTTGTGGGAGTGCATGATGTTGTGTAGGGTTCGTTTTTAAAAGCCTGGTGACTGAGTTAGCCTACAATAAAGTGGGCAGCCATTGGCTGCTTGTTGATTACTACCACTCCAATGGGGGCGACAATAAAACATAGTAACTTCAGCCTTATCACTGGCTGAAATTGATGTACTAGAGTAAATCAGTTATTGGCATCTTGTTTTTTTTTTATTGCGTAGCAAATGCTTGAAGTGCTGCAACGATTACTCAGTCAATTATTCAATCAACAGAAAATAATTAGTTTTAGTTATTTCATTCCCTTTTTTTTATATATTTTTGACTGTCAGCTGTATAAAACAAAGCAATTAGATAACATCGCTTTAACTAAAGGCAATTGAGTTTTGACATTTCAAAAACAAAATAAAAATAATTGTTAGTTTCATCTGTAAGATTCAAGATTCAAAGAACTTTTAATCCAGTATTGCTTCACCTTTTTACTGCTGTTCACAGCTGAAAAGAAAGGGGAAGAACTTTGACATCAGTTGATTTAAAAACAAATGTAAGGATGTGGTATGAAATTTGAGGCACATTAATAAAAGCATGTATCTACCCACATGTGGCTATTTTCAAAAAGCACACACAGTGCAATTTTCCTTGTTATAGAGTTTTGCTATAGTACTGCTGTTATAATTGAATTGGTGCTAAAACTCAAAGTTATCGAAGATTTAATGAAAAACCTCTACAGTGCTCAGAGGCACAAAACTATTAAAAGTGCTTAATTTTAACTCTGTTGGGTTTTAAATGTTCACATTCTGGCTTTTAGGTACTGGTGAGCAGCATTTTATAATGTTAAATAACTGTTAACATGAGTGAAGAGAAAGTTCTGTGCTGTTCCAGTTCATTAAATAAGTAGCTACAGGAATTGAATTTTATTCTTTTATGGGGTTCATAAAGACACAGTAGTGACACAGGTCTCAGTGCCTCAACTGTATCCAGACTCATCAACTGCGAATTTAAACACCGTATGTGAGCGTTTGGTATATCTGACAGTGTTTAATTTATGAATTAGGAGAAAGAAAAACTAAAACATTTCAGTAAGTGATACAGTCAAATTCTACAAAGTTCTGTATGTGGTTCTTCTAATAATAAAAGTAGTAGAAAGGTTGAGATTTTTAAGTGCTGTATATAATTTTCACAGTTAACAAAACAGATTCTCTGTCATCACTACAAATCTCCTTGTCATCCTATAGTTCCTGAGAGAAGATCTAAACTACCATGACCCTAAGGCCAAGCATAACAGCTTCCATGGGGACGACCAGTTCATCAGTGTGGAGGACTTGTGGAATGCATGGAAGGGGTCTGAAGGTACTGTTGTGGAGCCTTTTTTATTTCCCCCGCAGCAGTGGCTGTTTTAAATACGCCTTTCTTTCAGGTCTTTTCTGTCTTTGCCATCCTGAACTGTAGGCTGTCAGTATTGTTTTGCACACTGTTCTGCATTGATATGCTCTGCTAATACTTCAGTGGACTGATAACCATTATTTTTTGTGACTTTAATTGATTTTCATGTTATTGCATGTGTGGGTCATACGTTACCCCTCCTTGACCTTCTCACTCAAGCACAACAGGAGTCAGACAGTAGATCAGATGACATGTTAAGCAAAGTGCAGTCAACTGATCAGCTCCAGCTACTGGCAGAGTGGACATCATTGAATCTGTCAGCACCAAATTCACTTACACACTCTCACCTTCTTCTGCGTATCTGTTTGTCTGGGCTATTGTGTGCTCTCTGATAGCACTTTTCAACAGTGTGGTGTATCTGTTTTTTTTTGGGGGGAGGGTGGCTTTCGCACCGTTTCCTCTTGCTTCCTTTTTTCCCTTTTTTGCTCATAGTAATTAATCCTCCATTGAAGTTTCTTGACAAAGCTGTGGTGGTTTTGGACCAGGAAACTGGGTTTCTGTTCAGGAGAGCAACACATTGACACAGACAACCCACACTTTTGACTCTGTGCCAGAAGATGACAGGCGATTTCCTTTCCCCAGTTATTTCTGTGGGCAAGCCAGTGTATGTTATGCTATAGGATACCTCATAGGTCATTTAGGATATGGATGCACACAGTCACATAACATGTCTCCTGTGTCACGCTGTATACACAGTGGAGTTAAAAATTTATGATGGTGACATGATGTTGTTTTCGCTTCATATTCCAACTATATCTGTGAGGTTAGTGTTGATTTGCTGCTTTAATTCAGAGCATTAACATCCATTTCAGATTAACAGTGTTGGTAGAAATGTGACATTAGGGAACAGCGTATTTGGGATTAACACAACCTTTTCTACAGTCATCGTGTCGATATTTGCTTTATTGTTGTTGTTGTTTTTTATCAGTTGCTACTTCAGTCATCTTCAGTTTCAGCTGGTTTTGGGGACTTCAGTCGTTTCTCGGAGATCACCTACAGTCATCTTAAGTCATTTAAAATGACTCTGCTTTGAATAATAAGCTGTGTCTCGTAGGGTTTTTCCACAAAAACTAACTTGTTAAAAATTCTTACACATCAACTATTTTTCTCCTCATTAAAAATAAAAAAATAATGAATTAAAAGTCTTTTTTAAATTAAATAAATAAAATGCATTTGTAAATAGTTAAAGGTTGTTGATTTTCAAATGCTCCAAAACAAGGTGTCTCCTTCATCACCACGATGCCTGTTTTTGTGTTTATGTGATGGAAGAATTGCATTCCTTTAAGTTTCTTCTTAGACTGGAATTAGCTTTCAAAATTGTTGGAATGTCATAAATCATGCTTGTATGTGCACATTGTCAGGTCTTAAGGTGAATTCAGAGGAACTTTCCTTCTCTGCACATAAATCATTCTGATCAGTATACAGGGGACAACACAGTGAAGTGTTGAATATAAGCAAAATATTCTTTTGAGTGGAAAGGGATTTCAAACAAGTGAAGCACATGATCAGGAGAGGCCGTGGCCATCGTTTCCAAGCAAATGTGGTGAAAGAGAAAAAGTATGCAAAATGTGCTATTAATAATTTCTGCATTATATGATATACAATAGCGTCGTCAATAATCAATGCACCCTCTAACAATGTTATATTTTCTTGTCTTTAGTCTATAACTGGACAGTGGATGAAGTGGTGGAATGGCTTATCAGCTATGTGGAGCTGCCACAGTATGTGGATGCATTTCGCAAGATGAATTTTAATGGAAGTGCCATGCCGAGGTAAGGGTTGCTACACTTGTTTATTTTACTTGTCTGAAGTAGAAAAATTGAGTACTTTAGTGACAGCGATAAGGCTGTCAAACATTTATTCCTGACAGCAGCGATGCATAATGTGGGAATGATGCCAACACAGATGAATGACTTGATGCAGCTTCTTCAGTGCAAGCACAAATTTAAAACAAATTACATACTTTATAAGTCATTACATTTATTATTTTGGTCTGTGTCGTGTCGTGTTATTTTTACTTTTATTTGCCTTAAGTTAAAGACATCCATTCTGTACGTTTGTCAAACTAGTACAATTAGTGGGTCTAATAGTCGGCTAAGTCTGCTTGGATTTAGATTTAGGAGATTCCTTAAGGGGTCATGTTACATATGGCTCAAAATGGATCACACCCTTTGCTGTTCCTTCCTTGTTCTTGCTAAATGAGTGTGTCTGCTCTGTTTCAGGCTCGCTGTAAAGAACACCACTCTGACTCTCTCTATTCTGAAGATTTTGGATCGCAGCCATGTGCAAAAGTTGCAGCTGAAATCTTTGGACACTGTTCTGTTTGGAGCCCCTCTGAGTATGTGACAGTATTTCTTTTTAATTCATATCTCTGATTAGTACAACAGTGATTTGTTTCAGATGTGGGTTTAATTTCATTACCTGTTATAAACGGTCAGATTTAGTCCAGTTACCCTGTATGTTTAATAGTTATTCTAAATCAAAGGTGATGTTTACTCTGTAAATGTGTTGGATATTTGTAGTTCAGTCAGATGCGTCCACCTCTTTTAAACCTGGTCATTATAGAGGAACAAAACAGCTTCCAAAAGTTTAACTTTATATTTGACCATCAGTCTCTTGACTTTAAAGAATATTACTCTAAACAAATAGGAAAGTTTGATTTTGTAGTAGCACCCTAGCAACATTACCAACATCCTAACTGCTGTCATTTTTCAACTGCATTTGTCCCTGTGGTAGGTTGTCGTCAGGTTTTGTTTGCTTTACTTGTGTTACGTTACTTATGTGTTTACTCACTTTCATCGGCCCACCTTCGTTACATAGACAAAGTCTTGTTACCGCCTGGATCAGGTTCAGGGATTGAGGAAGTGAACTGAGGGCAACACCACACAGCTTCCACACATACCAGTGTGCATACTAAAAGAAATAGACACACACTTCTCATCATCTCCGTCTTTTTCTCCAGCATCTACAAATTTGTATTCACATTTTTTTTATGTCTTTTTTTTATTTTTTATAACCATCATAATGGATGAAATGTGTCTCGGCTGTCACACCTCTTGGCAGTACTTTATATTTTTTTACATGATCTGTGTTGACATTGGGAAATCCTGTTCCCAGAATGACTGCCAATGTTTTTCTCTCATGTTTGTTATTGAAGGATTTGTTACACTATTATTTATCAATATCTTTCATTTGTAGACCTACAAAGGCGCACAAACACTGAATTTGGTATTGTGAAAATATTAAGCAATAAGGGTAACGCAAAATCTTAAGACTGCAATGATTGAGTTTATTAGTCAGTCAGAATATTAATCGGCCACTGTTTTCATAATTAATTAATCATTAAGGTAATTTTTCAAGCAAATATGCCAAACATTTATTGATCACACCTTGTCAAATATGAACATTTGATGCTTTTTTGTTGTATGTGACTGTACACTGAATGTATCAAGACATTACATAATAGGTCTCTTTGTGGTAAGTTATGATGGGAATTTCTCACAATTTCCAGATGTTTTATAGATAAAACAATTAATTGAGAATCAATAATAGTTTATTTCACTTTATAAAATAATAAATAATGGTGGCAGAGACTTGCCTAGCCCTTAAGCACAGTTGTGTTGCGCAGGAGAACAGCTAAAAAAGGAAAAAGACTGAACTGGAATTGAAGTGCTGATGAGAGCAGATTTATGCAAAAATTAGTGAAAGCACGCATTTGCATTAGAAAGAAACTGCATTGGGGAACAGTATGCAGTGATCTGTTTCTGGCATGTGTCATTGTGAATGTGTTGTTAGTCACACCCAAAGAAAGAAATTAGCAAAAGCCTGTCTGGCTTTGACAGCCTCTCAAAGCCAGGGGGTCCCGCTAACAGTCAGCCAGACTGACTGTGATCAGCAGCATTTTACGACACATGTAAGAATAGGTTGATCTTAATGTAGTGGACAGGTGTGTAATAATGAACCCATGCGCTTTTGGGTCCAGTTATTTCTAGTTTTGTAGTTAATTAAATGTCACTTTCATGAAAGGCAGTAACTGTAGTGTTTACTGTATATGAATAACACATTGTGTTACAGTATACTGAACTTGGAAGATGGCTAAAAGCAAAACTGATACTGTTGCAATAAATAGAACCAGGAGAACAGTCTTGCATTAGGAAATTACTTTATGTTATGTCAGAATTAATGTGTTTTATTTCTTGTCAGCATCTGTATTTAGTAACAGTGCAGACACAAGTCAATTTTAGCACACATGCATTTCAGATAAATATCAAGTTGTGCTCCGGGTGGATAAGAGGTAATGACCTGCACACACTAGCAAGTACTGTATTTTTACTTAATACTGTAGTTTCTATCTAATTCAGCAGAGAGGGGAGCAGTGGTTTACAGCTGTCCTGTAGATTTTATGTTTCTCAGTTTTAGTTTGTTACTGTGACACAATAGCAGGCCCAGCTGCTCCATGATTCTGATGAACCTGTGTTTGTTCCAGACTTTATAAGCAAGTCTACAGGACTATAGACAGTCCTTCTGAAAGATCATTTAACACAAGCTGGAGATTTAGTGATATGCTTTTACCACACATGAAGTTCGTGTGAAAATGAAATTTGGATTTCTGTGTTGTGTGTGACTTGACTTGGCTCTTTGTCAGGACCAGGTAGCGATTCAGGAAAAGGTTTGTAAAGTGTGGTTTTATGTAGCATGCCATCCTACCTTTATCTAAAGTGAAACACACCTGTACTCACTTTTGATTCTAATTTTACTTCCCTTTTGTCTCACTTGAGGAAGTAGACGTGTTTTTGACATCTCTTTCACACACACCCCTTGCCAGGTTTTTCTATAAAATACAAATGTTCCTCATTGTGTAGGTTGCCAGGTTGAAATTCAGGCTGTGTGTCTGACTCATCATATTGACTTTATTAAATTTATTCTAGTTTTTATTATAAATGTTGAACATACTTGAAGGTGATTTGAATCTCGGATTAGGTTCAGAGCTCCTAACCTGCATCAAAATGTAGGAATTGACATTGTTTGGTTTTCTGTGCATGTTCTTTGTTAGCACTGGCTACCAGACTGAAATAGGCCATGTTAAGCTGACTTTATTGTGGTATTTTGTTCTAGGCCCTGTTCACACAACCTAAACTTGTGCTACCGACTCTTCTATTTGTGTCACTCCACAACACTTGCAGTATGACTAGGCTACGTTCAAGCTTTACACCAACCAACTTATTGTGAAGCTTGCTCACTGTTAGTTTTTTTTTTCTTTTCATGATCTTGATATATTGCCTGGCTAAAATGTGTCTATAGATCAGAGGTGGCCAAACCTGGTCCTTGAGGACGACTGTCCTGCTTGTTTTCCAACTATTCTTGTCCTATTAACTGTTGATTACCTGGATTAGGTGCGTTCAGTGAATCAGAAGCTGTAAGTGCAGAGATTGATGGAAAACATCCAGGACAGTTTCCCTCAAGGACCAGGGTTGGCCACCCCCGCTCCACATTATACACATATGCTATATCTCCTGATCTTGATGTTATTTGCCCTGCTAATGTGCAATGCCTCCTCTTTTTTGTCTTGTTTCTCACAGTGAAAAGACATAACCACTTGAAAGATTTCATGCTGGTAGTGTCAATAGTCATAGGCATGGGTGGCTGCTGGTTTGCGTACATCCAGAACCGGTACTCCAAGGACCACATGAAGAAGATGATGAAAGACCTGGAAGGCCTACAGAGAGCTGAACAGAGTCTGCATGACCTACAGCAGAAGTGAGGGTTTTTCCCACCACCCACACAACACATTGTTATACTCAAGTACAAGTACTGTATTGTGCATGCATACAGTTGCTTATGTATTACCACATTATACACATACACTGTACATTATAAGTTATAACTTTGCTTGAAACAAATACATTTAGTCTCACAATCCTCTAGTGTACAGTATAGATCTCTACGCTGCCTTAAAGACGTCAAGCCAACTTTAACTCAAGTGATTTTCTTTTTTTGTAAATGATTATGTTCAACCTTAAAACTAACATAATCCAGCATTGGAGTAGACACACTGCTTACATACTATATCTGGCATGTGCAGTGTTACTCCTTACACCTCCTGAGCTCAGTGACTTGTCAAGCAGTTAATGTTGAACATTTACTGAATGGAAAAAGACAGAAGTCTTCCTGGTTCCTGCATGCCTTTGACAGCACCTCTCCACATTAAAATATGTTTTGGAGCATGCTGCAACTAAAATATTAGAATATAAAAACATTCTGTAGCTTTTAAAGTTTTATTTCACAACTATATTTCTTCCCGTGTTAGCTGAAGATGACATTAATTTAAAAGATAAATGACTTAGCTGCTGCAATGAAACCACAGGATTTCATGCACATAACCGCATGTTCTGAAATTGGAAAGTGAGTGTTGAGTAGTAAAAGACATAGTTAGATCATGATTTCTTTAGACTTGTTACTCTAGATGAACTGACTTAAACAAATCAAATTGGAATTAAATATAACTTCAGGATTAGATGAAATGATTTAGATACAAGAACTGTTCAGAAGCATAATCAGTCCTGAGTTTAGGCGATGATGCCTGAAGTTGGTATGTACGGTTCATAAGTTCATTAGTTGAAGACTTCAAGATCTGGTTTAAGAGTCAACACAGCATAGCACTGACAAGCTACGCTCAAATGCAATGTTTTCCACATTTTTGTGCAGACAGTTAAAAATGAAAAAACACTAAGGTACAAAGGTTTTGGGATGTTGGATGATCTATTAAAGCCTTTCTAAACTGTGGGGGCAGTAAGCTGTGCTTTGAGCAGTGGTGATCAAAGCTGTTAATATGGAAATGGCACAAATGCTTTTCCATTCATTAGGCCAATTTTTAGTAAACAGTAATATAGAGCCACTGATCTCAGTAACAAACCCTCCTGCATGTCATAGCTGAGTCGAGTGCAGAGAGACCATCGGGGTTTGGCCGGCTCCCAAGCATGACATAAAAATCACATGACACAGTGGTTGTTTCTCCTGCTGTGAGGCCGTAGATGATCATGCAGTGAGGCTTCTTAAATATAATTGTGTAAACTGAGAAACACTGATTGTTGTTATCAGACTGTGGTGGTGAAAATATAAAAATATTTTGACTAGTTCTCAATTTAGCAGGAAAGGAGTGCAGAGGTTGTTGGTGTTGAGCTGTTGGCTCTGTGTGAGAATGAGTGATCTCTGTTAACCTTGCAGTTTGGTTGTTATCAAACAGAGCTTGTTCATTTTGTTTCAAACGAATTCTTGTGTGTGTTCACTGTATTGTGTGTCAGTATGTTCTGACATTCACACTTCATGCTCAGAGCATTGCATTTTCAGGGCAATGCTCTAATGTTTTGAAATTATATTTTAAAATAAAGCACCAAAAGCATATAAGCCAGTATCATGAGGGAAAATTAAAGGCTAAAAGACAAATCTAATCAAAAAACTATTTTTATCCTGCTAATACCTCAAGGAATGTTTAGAATGTGCTTTTAAGCAAGTACTGTGTCATCTTATTCCTTTTTAGAGGATACTCAGCTTCAACTCATACATAGCTTTGAGCTACTAAAAGGATAAACCAGGGCTATTATAGTCTGTCATGATGAAATTACATAGTGAATGTTGACATTTCTGAATTTACAGTGTGAGAGAAGTCTGAGATAGATTCTTTGATTGCCCTTTGTTGTCATCGAGTTACAATAAAAGAAGATTTCAAGAAAAAATAATTTTTTTGTGAATAGACAGTGGTCACTGTTAGCATGCTGTAGCAGAGTGTTAGAAGAACATAAGTCACTTTTCTCAGCATATTTTAGTTTTTCATATTTTTATAAAGTTGAATTTGATCTGAGGTTGAGTATAAAAGAAAGCTCATGAAGTGGACATAATGGAAAATGTTTCATCTCTAGAGATGTCATTTTTTGTTTTTAAAAAGAAGGGAGGGGTTCAGTCCCATTTACTGTCCAGAGTAAGGTGCAGTGACAGGCGTTGTCGCATGATCGCGTAACTTGATGACTTGATCCTTTGGGACACTGAAAAGAGAAACTTTAAAACTTTGTCTTTTACCATCCTTATAACCCACATGAATTGCCCTTTGTATGAGCTTTTGAACATGTTACACTGTCCTGAACAGCAAATAGGCTGAAAGGACAAGACTTAGGTTTCTCTGGCTGAACTGGTGTTTGTGTCTTGGGTTTTTCACGTACTGTAAAGTAACATTTACTTTATTCTTATTTCACTGTAGTATCCCTGTTATTGCTTATGCTGTGTGTGTGTGTTTTTTGTAATGTTGGTGAGGTGCATCTCTTTGTTCCAACAACACAGTTAAGGGAGTGGAAAGTGTTTTTTATGGGATCTGCTTGTTCAATATGACCAAAAGAAGTATTGACTGCTCCTGTTGGGACAAACCAGTGAGGTCAAGCTCTCTGAAAGACTGCCAGGTCAGTCTGTGTGTTGCCTTTGTGGCTTTATACTTTGATCAGTTGTGAAAACTTACCTGCCATTGCCAACTTTGAAGTGAGCTCTTTGCTAAGCTAATTACTCATACCAATTATCTTCTGCCAGTCAAAGTAGAAAACATTAAGTAAATATTAAAAGCCTACAAGTGTGTTATTCAGTATGCTCTGCAGATATCCTAACAATCTACAAGATATGGTTGCATATCTTGTAGATTGTTAGTTATTGCTTTATAATTTGTGGCAATTCATTAGCATTATGCAACCACATTTAAATCCATTTTCTGGTGGATAAAATGACTAACAAGACAAACAAACCTAATGTCTTGTGTCTGCCCCCCCCCAATATCTCTTACAGCTTGGATAACTAAGCACTGTATATATTATATCATATTATAAAGTTTAATACATGTTTTTGGAGCTGAGAGAGAGAGACTCAGGGAGAGTGAGAGAGGTATGCCCTCTGTCTGTAGCATTGCCTTTCTTCCTGATCCCTGTTGCCAGCTGCTCTCTTTCCATACCTTCAAGCGGATCCTGTGGCAGTATCAAGTAGCCTGGTCCAGACTTCCCTGTTGGGAAACAGTGGGAGGAGGCTTTGACCAGAGCTGGATTTCCTGGGTGCCTTTTACAACCCGGTTTGACCCAGCCTCTGCCTCACTGGTGGAGATAAGCATGACTGCTTAACATGTAAGCTCTAGTGCTAATTCACCCACATTTGGACTGGGGTGTGGTGTGCAGACAGACATCCTGGACAAGGACTGCCGACAAGGACAGCATTGCACGTGACATTAGTTTTCCAAACAAAATAATTCTTATTTAGGACAATAAAATAACTACAAAGTAATAATAGGGTAAAAATGTAAAAAGTATTATTCTTTACCTTTTCCTGACAAGTCTATAGAAGCATTATATCCTTGTTGTTTGAGCCCTGCAGTGCAGGTCAGTTGAAACAGCATGTGCTTCTTCTCTTCGGACATTCTAGCTCTGCCAGTGCTTTTGAAACTTAGCTAGACAATGGCAGAGGTCAGGGTCGAAAGCATTAGCAGGACTGCCACATTTTCCACAGCTGTGTGGATCAACTTTCATTTCTTTGCCTTTCTCTGCTCCCTCTGCTGTTGTGTCTAGCCTGATATGAAGAGAGTGTTGCTCCCTAGTGGCTAGAATATGGTATTACTGTCTTCCCTGAAATGTTAGAAAAGGATTAAGAGTCTACAAACAGCATCTTGTTTTATTGTGTTAATTTGACTGGGGACCTATCCTGAGATTGATTACCCAGGCCAGGGACTGTTTGGGTAAAAGCCCTTTTTCCCATTGCCATATTTTATCACCTGATAGCCGAGTTCAAGTTATGTTTATAGATCAGATTAAACTGCATGTGTTTGGTTTAAAAATTCCCATTATATTTATACATACCTGTTAATCAAAACTGTTCTGTTGTGGAGTCAGTCTTTTTAAAGATGGTGTGAGTCTGAGGATGTATAATTATATCATGGTTGCAAGACCCTTTTTTAAGTAGACAGTTTTTTTAAAAGCTTAGTCTAAAAATATCCCACACACACATATGTTCTGGATACTACAGGAGCATTTGGCAACCACACTGTACTGTTCTAAAGTTAAACACTGACAGCTGTTCCCATTCTTGGCTCTGTTCCCTCTGATGTCAGTTTATTGTGAGCTGCCTGGCAGCTAACCATGACTCTTTCCACAAGTTAGCCATTGTTTCCGGTGATACATGACAAATGCAAGTCTACATGCTACACATACGTGGCATTCGCATGCTTAAACACTATGGCTGCCCACAGAAAATGACACTAGCACCTACTACTCTTTGTTTCTTTGTTTAACCACTGATGTCTTGCTTCTCAGACAAAGTACAGTTAAGAATAGAGTTAAAAATAGTTGTTTCTCTTTGTTTGTCTCTATGTCCACAGGCTGCAGATTGCCCAGGAGGAGCACCGTACAGTAGAAGTAGAGAAAGTGAACCTGGAGCAGAAGCTGAGGGATGAGATCAACGCAGCCAAGCAGGAGGCCCAGCGACTGAGAGAGCTGCGTGAAGGCACAGAGAATGAGCTGAGTCGCCAAAAGTATGCAGAAGAAGAGCTGGAACAGGTATTTGCAAAATGATAAATGTCATTTAAATAGTCTTTATTTGTTTAAGTTGAAAAAAAGTTCAGCACAAAGTTGTTCTGACATGGAGTGAATAATGTTTTGTAGACTTACAAGATGGCAACTGCACAATATGTTTAGGTCTATCAGATTCTCATTGGCTATAGTATAAATACACCCACTGCAGTCTTTGTTCATTAGGAATTTGGCAGGATGAGCACAGCCCACACAAGTGAGGAAAACACGAGTATTTGGTTAAAGGATTATCACAGTGATCTAATTTAGACACAGTGAGAAATTAGACATGTGTAAGGATTTCAGGATCAGTGTAGCTCCAAGATACTTTTGAGTTTGATGTTCGCTGGTCTTTGGCAAGGCCCATTCACCACTTATCGGGAGGCTAATGTTGATATCCATCAGTCTTAAACTTTAAATATTTATTTTTATTTGGAGTATGTAGTATTAACATACTAAAGACTGACATGTAGTCAGTCTTAAGTATGTGTGTGTTTTGAAACTTCATGACAGTTTACATAAATTTCCACAAATTGTCCTTTATTACAAACGAGCACATTCATGACTTTCCATTTGTCTATTTTTGCGTTTTGTCTGCACAAATTAAACATATTCAGTCTGCTGATATAATAAAACAGTCTTTGCCAAGAATGTGTTGTTCTTATGTGTTAACTTAGGTGCGCATGGCACTGAAGAAAGCAGAGAAAGAGTTGGAGTCACGGAGTTGCTGGTCACCACCAGAGTCTCTCCAGAAGTGGCTGCAGCTCACCCATGAGGTGGAAGTGCAGTACTACAACATCAAGAAGCAAAATGCAGAACGGCAGCTCCTGGTGGCGAAAGAAGGGGTAAGCAAGGGAATGTCTTTCAGTTAATTATGTTGCCTTGATTGTATGATAGTCTATTTAAAATCTATTAATTCTGTCCCAAGGCAGCTGTTTCACCATGTCACCAGAAAAGATTTGAGACTGAGCCTGAACCTGAGCTGAGAAATTGGGACTATATGAAAATAACATTTAATAAAATAAAACACATTCTGATTTAAAGCATTAATTAATTCCAGTTGTGGTCTTGTGAAAAAGCTGGTCACATACTTGAATACACACTTCTGTACCTGAGAACAGGATTCTCCTTTAATGTCAACATAGCTGAGAGAAATATTTGGTCATGTGTTTTCACAGGCAGAGAAGATAAAGAAAAAGAGAAACACTCTCTTTGGGACTTTCCACGTGGCTCACAGCTCTTCCCTGGATGATGTGGACCACAAAATACTGGCAGCAAAGTAAGACTGGGATTTGTATATTACTTCTCATCATATTTTTAAAAACTGGTCTAAGCAGCATTTCTTCTTCTACCTTCTGGTAATCTTTTGTAGGCAAGCCCTGGGTGAGGTCACCGCTGCTCTGCGAGAGAGGCTCCATCGCTGGCAGCAAATAGAGATCCTCACAGGTTTTACTATTGTCAACAACCCCGGCCTTCCTTCTCTGGCCTCAGCCCTCAATCTCGATCCTAGCTACATGGGCGGGAGAGCTACACCTCAGCACTTCATCATGTCTGATGACATGGACGACTTGGATGAGGATATCATGCCTGGAACTCTGCAATGTAAGAGTTCATCTGAATCTATCAGCCATTCAGTGGGGGTTAGCAAACAAACCCCTAAACACTCCAGGACCCTGCTGGGGAAATCCAAAAATCAGTCTACGTGAGAATTTGGACCTTTTATGCTTCAGTTATCTGAATTTGTCTTTGTGGCCTTGCTGGAGATGGCGGTAGTGAGGGTCACACTTGTCTACGACTGAATGAGTGTTGTTGTATATTTGTATAACGTGTACCATGTAAATTCACATAATTGTCTTGTTCTTTTACACACAATTCCAGTTGAATGCCTTTTGTTAATTGTTCTCATTTTGGATAAAAGTGAGTCCTATTTCTTTCCTCTGGAAACTGTTGAAAATATATTTAATGAGAGCAAGATTTTGTGCTGACCTATTTGTAGTAATTTTGTCCTCATATGTGCTTCAAACCTTTTCAATTTGCTTTTGATCAAACAGCTGCTGTCAACAGAAACATGTTATAAGCAAATACACAGAAGCTGCCCATTTTTATGAACTTCTTCTGTACAAAAACTGTTACTTTCATTGTAAAAACTAAATCACAAACAACATCATCATTCTGTTGACCAAAATGGTTTGTAGCCATGTTGTTATCTAATTATTATTGTGGCTAAGTGTGACACATTAAGTTTGGATTTACTAACTGCAGGCAAAAGTTGTACAGGAGAATTCCTTTGCGGCCGCAATAGTGAGTAAAATTTTTTTATCAACATTAACTGCACTCCCTATCTCACTCCCCTCTTCCCCCGGCACCTTTCTGGCATTTGGCTCCCACTGCTGTCTCATTGGCCTAATTGCAGATGGCACATGGCTGTTGGAACGGCGAACCAGTGACCTGTGGGCCGTCGGTTCAGACTGTCAGCACATGTGGAAATATCCTGGTTGGCCATTTATTCATGCCCCTGTTCAGTTCTCAGTCTGACTTCCCTGTGTTCTCCCCTTGATTTAAAGCCACACGATGCTGCGATACTTTTACCAATATGCTGCAGATGGACACAGCTGAAAGGGAAAAACTATTCCATGCTGCATTCATCTAAAAACACTCCTGACCTTGCCACCTTAATTATCTGCTTGCCACATTTGCTCCCTCCTCTTAATCTTGTCACCACCTGTTACACCCCTGTGTCTTCCCCCAAGCAACTTGTCACTTCTTTTCATAAAAAGAGATAATTGTTATTTAATGTTCTTACTTTTATTTATTTAAAGAAGAAGCTGTTGTCTCCTCTTGTTATTCAATATTTGTCCTTGGAAGGTGGAGAGATAAAGCAGGAGTGTTGGGATTTGATTGTACAATAATGCAACGGTGTGCCGTGCAAAGGCGAAATTAAATTAGTAAATGCAATTTATCTTTTATAATTAATATTCCAAGTTTTTATGTCACTTCAAGTCAAGAGAAATGGATCCCAGCACCTGAATATCTTTCTGCTCATTACTCACTTGGCCTCCCCTTGTCCGTCAGAGTTTTCTTTTTATGAGCGGTTGTTAATAATGTTGTTCTTTTGTGCCCACAGCTCCCAGTATGATGTCCTTGCGCCAACGCCACATTGATCCCCAGCTGGCCATGGGCTCCCAGAGGTTGGTAGAGAGTTGCCAGTTGGCGGGGCAGCAGGGAGAGGGAACCTCGTACCCATCCAGGTCTAGGGCTACCTTCAAACAGTCACGCAGCCAGTCGTTTGGGCAGCTCGATTTTCTCCCTCTGACTCCTCTTTCCTCGGCTGTGTCTCACCCCTCCGTCATCTGTACCTCCAACCCAAATGCTCAGTCCATGTCCTCTTTGTCCTCCTCTTTCTCATGTTTACCCAGCTCTGTGGGTGGCAGTGTAGCTCCTCATTCCTCCCATATATATCATCCTTCTTTCCAGCCTATGGACCCCATTCCTGATCTCACATCCTCAGATGTCTCCAAATCGCGCAGTGACAGCTTTGGGTACCTGTCTCTTTCCAATCCTCTGCACACATCGCATGTGCATGTGGGTGTCTTTTCACCACCTGCTTTGTTATTTCTCTTTTTTTAACAAGTATGTATGTAGTGTAGGTAGTTATGTATGTACTATAGGTGTCTTTTTCTGCACATACTTACATACATACATTTGATTGCATTTTATTTTACACTTTCTTTAGTCTATATTTCTCTTTCATTCAGTTTAAATTCACACAGTTTCACCTGATGCAGAATATATGCATTTACTCTTTTTCAACCTCTCTCAGTGTTCCTGGTGTTCTTTGCCTGCACAACTAACAGTGTGGAGTTCCAGTGTCCAGGCAATACCCAGTGTGGCTAGCAGGCATAGTGTAGATAAACCTCAGCATGCAAAGCTTCAACTTTAAACTGTTTGTATTTGTATTTTCAGATTTCCTCTAATCTATTTTTTTCCCTTAATTTCCCCCTCCTGCACAGGGACTTGAATCGCTCTGACTCAGACTCCTCCTTGTCCCTCTCCCAAGTTGGTGATCGACTATCTGCCTACACCTCCAAAGGCCACCTAATCAAGCCCACTTCTCTCATGCACGGCCTGTCTGGTCGGGTAGATGATGCTGTCTCACTGCATGGTCACACTCCCAACGGAGGGAACCGCAGCCATGACAGTGGTCATGCAGAGCATGTCCCTGACAGCCCCATACTCATGAAGAAGGTGCACAGCATGGAGAAGTCACCCAGCCTGGGGGAGATCAACAGTCTGTCAGAGTCATCTCGCTCCTTCAGCCCCAACTCCACCGAACCTGACACACCGTCACCTATAGGAGGGCAACCAGGGGTCATAGGGGCAAAGGGCAGCAGCCGTATCCCGCAGCTTTCCTCCAAGAAAAGCCCCTTGGAAGAGGACAGTGGCTCAACAGGAGAAGACACAGATTCTAATGCCAGCCGCAAGAAACACACCTTCAAGATCTTCAAGAAACAGAAGAAATAAGGGCTACGTGAACTACAGGCTATCAGAGTTGTCTGACTGTATTCCTCTGGTCTGTTTCGGGGGGGGGGGGAGGAGTTTGGAGGTTAATTATTAGTCAAATGATTGCACAGTTTGTTGCCATTGCATCTTTTTGTAGGTACAACACCTACTGTGAGAAACGACTTTGAGAGCAAGCGACTGTTTTATCTGCTTATTTGGTCAATGTTGAACATGTGGGGAATGGGTAGGTTTGTATATTGGAATGTAAAGTATTATTTATTCTGCAGGAAATTGTGCCAGTCTCAAAGGGAAATGTGTCTCCCAATTTTTTCTTTCTAGTTCTACAATCTATAACATTTTGCATGTCTTCACTTTTGTTTGATAGATACGTGAATGCACTTAGTGTTTGCTTGGTTCTTGTTGTTAATCTGCTTCGACGACACTTGGTGTTTCTTTTATTACTACCTAACCACTTGGCCTACAAATCCAAAGTGAATGCGCACTCCTTTGTTTCACTGAGTATGTTGTTTTTATTGATGCTTTAAATTTTTTCTGTCTTTTGTTGTCTTCTTGGCAGAGCAACTGATGCATTCAGGAAGTCAGAACAGAAGTGTGGTAGTAGAAAGCTTGGACTAGTTGGTGACTCAGATTTCACTTTTGGCTGTAAAAAAATGTGTTAAGCAGTAACATCTGGTATACAAGAGAAAGCTACAAAAGGACCATCAAATTGTAGCATGAGGCCTTTTCCTTTAGAGTTTTTAATATTTCAAGCTGCGTGCATGTGAGTGTGAGAGAACAATGCTTTGCTGGAATGCCTGGTTTAACCACTTATTCATTTTTGGATTTACATGTATTCTCTTTGGACCTGTCTTGGTTTTCTTGGGTAAAAAGGTCCAGCTTGGATGTAAGGATTTTTTTTATTAGACAGGAAGTTACCAAAAGCATATTTACCAAAATGCTAACATAACAGTCTGCAAACACCAGAGACTGTGATGAATGAACTTGAACCATTTATGTATTGAATAAAAAAAAAAAAAACGTAGACATGCTTTATCAAAGTTGTATCCAGAGGTGCATGATTTGTACACCTCCTGTACATACCATGAAAAATGTTTATCAAAGACTTTAACATAAAATACTTAAAGTGCATTTTATTTACAACTATTAAAAATAAGTAACGATTATACCCATCAAAGGTAAAGCAACACTTCCCACTGATGTGCGAGTTGGATTTGGGCTCCTGCTGTCCTGTGTTTTAATCTTTTTGTTTAAATAGTTATTTAGGTGGACAGTGTAAACTTCACAGCAGTTTGTGAATGAGGAGCGGCGCTGGTAAGGGCTAAACAACAAAGCAAAAGCATTTGCTCTATATGAGATAGAAACTTTGAAGTTGTAATCACTTTGTAGTCCAATTTTTCTCTGAGCTGTGGAAGCAGAAGACCAATCACGTCAAAGTGCCAAAAAACAATTTCAAGAGGCCTTTGGGTTTGTAGTGTGTTCGGCTGTTAGAGCGTCTTTTACACAGAACACAAAACCACATGATTATATACTGTATGTCCAGAGTTTAAATGCTGAATGTCCAAGGATATTGTTTCTGTAACAGTATCACAAGTCCAGTATGTTTACAGTTTGTTACAGATAATTCATATCCTCAGATTATCACAGCAAAGAACAGTGTGCTAGTTTTAATATTAACAGCTTCATATGAACACAGAACTATGCATCAGTGGTCGTAGGTGATTGCTAAAGTAGTAGTGACACCAGTAGATGTGTTCCTGATCAAAGAACAACCAAAAAAGTGCTGCAGATGACACAGTTGGCCTCCCCCAGCCTGATAATGTAACAGTTGGTTTGGATGTATAAGACATGTTAAGATCTTTTATTTTAGAAACCAGCTAAAACAAATGACAAAAAAAAAAGATTTCCTACAGGTACTTTTTTAAAAATGTCATTTGTACCTCTTTTGCACGACATTGCTGTAAGTGGATTATGCCATATGAATGTGTGTGTATCCGTCTGCTCCCAGTATAATGCACTGTAATGTTGTTGCATGTCAACTGCTGTAACAAAACCTGTATTGGGTTAGAAGAGTGGATCAGTTTAAGCTCTTTAACCACCATGTTCCTGTTTTAATTTCTCTTTGTTTTGAGCTTCTATTTATGACTACACACAGTATATTTGTACAGAGGAAATGATAATTTTGCATCTTCTGTGATGGTCCAGACTTTTATGGCACTCCTGCATGATAGCAATAAACAATTTTGAATGAAAGATGATATGATTCTTCATACACTTAAGATAGTTTTCCACTACTACATGCTACATAATACTTTCACATATGTAGAAATGAACAGTGGTTTCCTCTCTTAAAAAAGATGGCAGCGTAACGTGCACCGAAACAAAAATGTTTTTAATTGAACTGTAAATGTAGGATCTGTACAGTGTCTGTGGATTACTAAAAAGTTAAAAATTCAACACATCTAAATTTGAGCCCTTAAAAAGCCTGCTGCTGTTTAATTCTGCAAAAGTGAGTGGCTATCAGACATTTTAAAATTAAATTACCACCAATTGTTTTTATTTATTATTATTAATCAAACAAAGCAAGGGGGAGAAATAGCTTTAACAATTTAAATAAAACTTTAATACAAACAGATTGATGAGCTGTACTATTTGAAATTTTGGTCAATAAAAGTTTTAGATTTGTGACATAACTTTGCAGTTTCAAATGTACAGTCTGAGTTAATATCCCTTCTTTTTTACTCTCATGTTTTAACTGGCTAAACTCTATAAATAAGGCTCAAAGACACCTGTTTAATTTGAGAAGTTGTCAGATACAGATTGGGGAAGAGCCAGACCTTTTCCAACGGCGAATTATCTACAAAACGCTTTGAGTATTAGGCAACGCTTCATACTGTGGTAATATATCTTTTATATATAGACTTATTGTTGCTACAGGAGTGTGAAGAAAAGAAAAAAAAAATTCAACAGAGAAAAACACATACTCCGCATGATCAGGTCTATGTCGTCACAATGTGGGAGGGACCAGGTGAATTGGATCAACCAAGCGCCAAAAATCTAAACTGACAAACGATTATAAATATGAATACAATATGAATTTTGTCAGAAGATGACCTGTAGGATATCATGGATATCATGTAGGGCTACCAGCAAAACTCTTATGTACCTAATTATGTGCACAGTACAAAAAAGAATAATAATTTAAGGTTTAGCGCCTCTTTAAAAACTCTCAAATACGGTCTTAAAATCTACTGATCATGTTTAGGTTAAGTTATATTAATGTCAAGCTGAGACCTAGAAGCGACAAAGGTGAGAAGACGTGTGGCTGTTACCTGTCTCAGCGTCACGTTCACCTGATGCGTCAGCAAACATCATGGCTCTCTTCCTCCAGCTCCATCGTCTTTTCCCACTTACCTGGACTTGAATTTGTGAATGCGACAAATTAATTGAGCGCTTTTGACTCTCTTTTTTTAGCAAAGGTCAGTATAAGTCCTACACTTTTAGCTCGCAGCTTCCCGTTTTTAGCCGGAGCTCATCGTCGCTGTTTAACAGTCGACAAATGCTATTAAACTATTCACTTAAACAGGACCTTAAGTAATTGTTTAACCTACTGTACTCGAATGAGCATGTTTGTCCCAGGTATTTCTTTGAAGATGAACGAAGTTCAATCTGACCTCTGTTTTTTGTTTGGTTTTCTGTAATCATCACGTGCACTGGGGTGTGTGTGATACACTACATCTACCTTTTTATTGGAAAATGCAAGTTTAAAGACACCTGTATTGAAAACCGTGCCTTCAGTGGATCTACACAAGATGCAGCGGAGCTTAAAAGAACAGTCCAAGATGTGGACTGGAATTTATTCATATTAACCATAAATGCTCAACTTTAATTTGTTATTGTACTTTTTTTCCTATGTGGATATAAAATAGATCTAAAATTACACTAAACATGCTCTAAAAAAATGTCTTAAAAGTCTCATCTGACTTGTAGAGAACAGGTGATTGAAATTAGTTTTGTGGTATTCACAAATTCTCACAGCTCCACCCTAACTACACTGTGTGTGTAGTAATTGGGTGGGACTTTGTGCTGTTAAATATTTACCCAAGCTTCGACATAGCTAAGGTGGAGCAGGATGACGTCCGGATATTACTGCTTTTTGTTTTTGTATTCAGTAGATTGGACATCTTTAATGGAGAGATTCATGAAAACACTCTGTGGATCATGGATTTCCGTACACTGTACAAATACATCTGTCAGTTTTGCCTCAGTATGCAGGTAGGAACAAGTTTCTCTTAGTAATCTGTGACACACTGGTTCCTTTTTATTAACATGTGATTAGCAGCTATGTGCGTGTGTTCTGCCTCATGCAGATTGTCTGGGGTTTAGACGAAGTGACACTGCTGAACCCTCCAGAGGAGCCACTTCCAGACCATCATTTGGAGATACTTTACTCCTGTGATAAGCCTGCTACAGTACAGCTGGACTGTATCGTATCTTTTGAGACTGGTATCACTTCCACCCTCCTGCTAAGACAGTGGAGCTGCGTTCCTGGTGACCCTAAAATAAGCACTCTGCAGCTGAACCTGCCTGACTGGTTGGTGTATCAAGCTGATGGGATTGTTCCAGACTCTCAGTGGGTGCTGAGTTGCATCCTTCGAGTGTCCGTCACATACGGTGGATTTGATGACGCTGAGCTGTATGTTGCAGCTCAGGATGTGGCCACTTTGTACCCGAGGCCCTTTTATAGTCGACCTCTTAAACAGCATAAACTCTGCAGATCCTGGGGCACACAAATGCTGCAACTAACTCAACAGTTTTTAACAAAACAATGCCCTTTGGAGCAAGGTAAGGTAGAAACTAGTCATGTTGAGTGGAGCTTTAAAAAATCCAAAATGTCTTCTGTCGAGTGTGCAGAGAAACCCATTCTCAGGAGGAACTCTGCAGATAAAAGATTTCAAAAATTAAAATGTCACATTGCACTGTAAAGAGGAAACTTTTTTTATAAGGTGGTGGATTCAAAAGTTTCACTTGAACCTCGACTAAAAGGCGTTTATGTCATTCAGAAACGGCGCACTTTCTCTCTTCAATTTATGCTTCAACTGGAG
The DNA here is from genome assembly GCA_032362345.1 of Sandelia bainsii. Taxonomy (NCBI): domain Eukaryota; kingdom Metazoa; phylum Chordata; class Actinopteri; order Anabantiformes; family Anabantidae; genus Sandelia; species Sandelia bainsii. The sequence continues at coordinate 6,821,138 of JAUMHL010000005.1, forward strand.
AAAACTATGGGATCACGAAGACACTGAACCCCTACACCAGTGAGGTTCTGGAGCATTTCCGTGTTAAAGCAATCTCTTTCCCATGGTAAGACAACAAACGTCACACCATGTACACTGTAACACGTCTTTCTATTTTGTTAAAGCTTTCTTTATCAAGTGTGACTTTTTGCCAGGTGCATGTTCTCTGTCTGGATATTTGTGACCAGACACTGCCAGGAAAGCCTGTGCGGCATTTTTCACCATATAAACGCCCATAATAATTACATCACACCAGCACTGTTCCTCACAAATTCAGGTACACTTTGCAATTTGGATCGTTCTCCCATCTCACATGTATTTTCATTATGTAACTACCCTGTACCATTACCTGGACTTAGTTTCTCACCGTTGTGTCATATGCACAGGCCAGCTGCACGTCCAGACGAGTGGAGAGTTTGAGGAATCTTCTGCAGTTCTGTCTCCATTCAAGGTGCCTTTAAACGAGTGGTGCCAACTCAGTGTGATGTTACAAGGTAAAACGGTGAGTCGTCTCTCTTATTGACAGAGGATATCCAAACAGCGTCCAAATGCTGGTGATTATGAAATATAAAGTGGTTAATTTTGCTGCATGTCAGGTGACTGTCTCCATGGTGTGCGTGGATAAGGAGCAGAAGACAGTTCGATCTACAGAACACCTGTAAGTCTAATTTTAACGTGACAAAACTGTTGTACTTTATGTGACCTGCAGGTGTATTAACAACATGTTTTATAGGATGAGACATACTATAATACTGGACGACACAGAGGGATATTTTGTGATAGGTGGAGGAAAATATGTAAGAGGTGTGGAAGGGTTTTTTGGACCAGTGGTTTACTTTCGCAACAGAATCTCACCACAAAGCATGGTAATGTACTTCAGCTGCCAACAGTTATTGTCTATTTTGAGCGTTTGCATCATTTGGGCCTGATGAGTTTTGTCTTCTCCAGTCTGAAGCTGTTATTCCAGACGTCATTAGGACTGTGAACTTGACTGGTTGGCTGCAGACCTGTCAACAATTTCGTCTGGAGATGAATGTGAAAATCAGCGGCTATTCTCTCAGGAGGAGAGAGTCTGGTAGTAGACTGATGTATCCACTAGATGGTGCTAACATAACTGAAATATACAACTGAAGGTACAAATAAGTAAATAAATGTCTTTTTTTTTTTGTCCAGAAAGCTGTTTTGATGCTTTCCATAGGTGGATGGTAAAAGACAGGTTAAAGCCACAGTGTGACCTGTGGGAGACAACTGTCCCTCATAGAAGACACGCTGCAAAACTGGCCAAGTTATTGTCTTTCAAACGTGGTAAGAGATAAACTGCTCAAAATTAATTGGATTACCACTGGTACAAAGTTGACTCAAGTACTGGACTGAAGTGCAGTGTAAAGCTATTTTAAATTACTTTAAATTACTATACCACACACACACCACACTGTATGGCAATATTTCTGTTCTAAACCAAAGCAATTTGATGTTTATACTAAATTAACTATCAAACCCATTTCCTAAATATGTCCCTGGCTGTACATCATGAGTTTGTAGAAATTAAATATTGCTATCTTATCTACTTACAGTATTCTACTTATTATTCATAGTGGTGTTAGATACACCACTGAAATCATTTAAATTTGTGTTTTTCAGGGGGAAGAGGAGTTAGCCTGCCAGCTGTGGGCAGAGCACTCTGTTCCTTATCACTTCATAAGCTGAGCAGAGGTCGCAGCATTGGTGTGGTCAGCAGAATTTTACCACTGCTGCTCCAAGCTGGCTGCTTAGCTGATAACAGAGCTCTGCACATGTCATCAGTGCTCTACAGCACTGGCCTGGGAATCAAGAAACAGCCCAGTAAGGTGTGTGCTATTTAGTCAGCCATAGTGAAAGCATGGTGTGGTGAATGTGTCATGTTTTTATGTTCTCACATGTCCCCTGTGTATGATGCAGGCTTGGCTCCTAGCTCTGCTGGCAGCACAAAAGGATGATCGACTGGCACTTCTGCACCTTGGGCACTTGCACCACGTGGGACTTCATGGTGCCCCCACAGACCCAGACCTGGCCTATGGATATTATGCTAACATTGGCAAACAGACAACTCTGGACCGTCACAACCCCACACCAAACCAGGTAATATACACTACTCACAAAAAGTTAGGGATATTTGGCTTTCGGGTGAAATTTATGGAAAATGTAAAAAGTTCACACT
>JAUMHL010000005.1:6849424-6880379 GCA_032362345.1 Sandelia bainsii
CAACATGATTTGAGAGGGCAGAACTTAATTACCTAAACTAGCTACTACGTTTTACTAATAAAACTCAAAATGAAAAAATGTAATTAAAGAAATTAAAGAAAAGACATAACAAGAGAGAGAGCGACTGCAACAGGCTGCTGCTAGGCTTGCGCCTGCGCACATTTTACATTTTAAGATTTGGGATAATCTATTTCTACTTTAATATTTTCAATAGTGATCCCATTTAAAAATGACTGATGATTAAAAAACACAGATCAAGCTTTACAGGTACTATCACTGCTTTTTGAGGCGACCAGAGCAGATAATTTCCCATGGGAAATAAACACCATGCCTGTTTACATGACTGTTTGGTTTAAATTTCTTTGACATCTTTAGATGTGAAAACACCTCCATCTTTACCCCACAAATATGAAACCTTTCAAAAAAAACGTTTTAATGTTGTTCACTTTCATTTCACTTAATTATTGGTTGTGGTAAAATTGATCTGATTCTTTATGGGTCAAAGTCTGATTGAGGCTGTTGTATCATTGACTACTCAAAACTGTGATGAGATTTCTGTATAGTGCATTGTGGATACAGTGCAAATTATGAATTCAGCAACAGCTGTGAGCAGAATCACAGTGACTGCTGTTAACATTAGGTTAAATACCTGGGTTGTTCTTACATTCTTGCCCACAATTGTGAGTTCTGTAGCAATGCCACAAAGTGACAAAAGAGCACACAATACCTGCTAGATAGCAGCACAAGCAGAATGTTCAGCCTGTGTGTAGTTTGTAGTGCTTAAAATGTCAGCCTCAGTGTTTGTTGGGTTGTTCAGCAGTGCCTGACACCCCTTCCACCCACACCTTTCCAATGTTGGAAATTGTGTGGCTACATCCGGCCATTTGTGCAACTTTCAGCAACCAACAAAAAGTAGGAAGTTGTAAGTAAGCAGTGTGTAAATTTCTTTCTCCAGCACTTTTTCATTCTTTACAAAACCTTTTATCTCTGTCTGTTATGCTTTCCATGAAAGACTCTCCAAAAGTTATGTTATCTCCTTTTGAACAATTGTATTTACTTGCCCCTCTCTGAAAACACCACTTTTCACTCCACCTCATTCAAGTGTGGCTGTTCTGAAAAACATTATTATACTTTGATGGCATGTCATATGTATTCAGTATAATTCTCCCACCTTAAAACTTTGGTAACATTGTCACTTCTTTAAAATTACATTTTGCTGAGTTAATACCACAAATTATTTTAGTTACTGGTTTATACTAAATGCAACACAAGTTATTTAAATATTTAACAGTAACCAATAGGCAGGTTCACAAAAACATACAGGTAAAAGTGGTTTAAAGTAGGGCTGAAACGATTCCTCGAATTATTAGAATAATACGATTTTAAAAATGATCAAGGCATTTTTTCTAGAATCAAGGCTTCTTTTACTTCATATAACTCTCGTTAAACAGCATGTTCTGTTTGTGTTTCACACGGACTGTTATAATTGACATGCATTCAAAGGGGGCGCGATCAGAGTCGTCTAGTCTACCAAACCAAAGAAGAAGACGAAGAAGGGTACGCGATTTCTTTGCGATGGTGGAAAACAGCGGCGGGCATAAAAGGCAGAAAATGTCTAAAGTGTGGGAACATTTCACGTTGGTTAAGGAGGACAACGTGGTACAGTGTATACACTGTAAAACCGATGTTATGTTACTGTGTGTATTTATTTATTTGTTGTAAGTTGACACTTGAGTTGAAATAAAAATCAGGAATAATGGCTAGTTGCTTGGTCATTTAAACAGACCTTTCATGTTACATAATGCATTATCAATATTGTTTAAAACGCAAAAGTACATTTTATCCGATTAATCGATGAAAAAATCAACAGAATACTCGATTCCAAAAATATTCGATAGTTGCAGCCCTAGTTTAAAGGTGACATTTATATAATTTTAATATTTTTGTTCTGATAACCCTTGTTGGAATTGTGAGTGGCATTATTAAATAGAATAGCATCTGTGCATATCATGCATACTTATACAATGTTAAGAGTGAGAGTGATGTCAAATGGTTAATTTCTTGCATCCACTACATCAAGAGAAAGTTATTTAAAGACACTTAATAGATACAACGCTGCTCAGCTGTTTATCTTAAATTCAGCACTCAAAGCTTTGGTTTGTACTCAATACGCTTGCTGCTTTGATGCTGACTGTGCTCACAGAGACGAAGAGAGATAAGGGGACAAACACTGTGTGACAACAGCCCTTCTCCCTGGCTGGCATTAGACATGGGACTTTATAGTGGGGAGAGGATGAGTGCTGTGACAAAGTCAATAGGACAGAGAGGGAATGGGACTGTATGGCTTTGATTGTTTAATTAGACTTTACTTCATGGCATTCCAAGCCAAATGAAAAAAGAAGAAAAAAAGGATTGGGGGTAAAAGCTTGACATTCTTGGCTAGAACGCATTGTCACAGATTGTGGTGGGCTCATGAGATGCTGGTGAGTTGCTGATAGTGTTGTCATTCTAGTTTTTGCACTTCTGTTCAAATCAAAACATTGCACTTGAACAATGGCAATTTAAAATTTAATTTGGTTATTTATTTATTTTAAACTTGCTAGCAGAGCCATGTAGTTTGACACTGAGCATTTAATTGGCTGATGGCCTAGCTTATCCATTGCTTTGTAAGTTTATCTGAGTTTGTTGTCACTGAATGCTGCCTTTTTTTACTTCAGTTAGAAAGCGTGAGACCTTGCAGTAGAAACATGGCTTAAACTCCCAGACCAGTAAGCCGTGACGTCTGTCTTGAAGCTCTGACATGACGGGGCAATTTTGCCTTTACATCATACAGACATGGAGACTTTTTCAGTTTGAATGAAGTTTACATAGTTCTAAATATACTAATTTATTAGATCAATAAAAGGTGAAGAATAAAAACCACATCACAACAATAACATTTCCACATGTTTGTTCAAAATACTTAAAGAAGTAACACAACACGAGCAACAGTGATGTAGAGGTTTAGAAACACTGGATGTGTTTTTCAGTTGGTTTCAAACTTGTGCAGAGTTTGTGTGCTCTAGAATACTTCACAGTTAAGCTACATGGTGTTGATAGAACTCTTCTATTCTGTTTCAATTCTATTATGTTTTTATAGACAACACGAAAAGCTAGTGATAATGAGAACATTAGAGTAGAACAGTAGATTAGCGTCAACCTAACAGCACAGAGCGTAGGCAGAGCAGCTGGTAGCAGCACACGTGTTAATGTTTGGTCTGCTGCAGCCGTGCGCACCAGTACGTCACAAGTGGGAATGAGATAAAAGAGAAAGTGATCACAGAAAAAACTGCAACAGCGTTACTGAAGAAGACATTCCTACGGACTCAGCCCAAGGGTCAAAAGATGAGAATGTTGAAACGAAAGGTCAGAGGAATTCAGCAGTGTTGAGATATTGACTTATTTAAGTCTGACAGGAAGCAGAGTAATGTGCACTGCAGATTGTGTCCCACAAAGATAGGTAATACCCTTAATCTTTTTTACCATCAGAAGCAGAAGACTTTACAGTCCCTTTTCATTGCTGGTGGTCTAAAACAGCTAGTGGGATACCTGCTCAACAACAGATCATATTGTCTACTTTTTCCAGTGCCATATCTTACAACAACAAAAGAAAGATGATTCAGTAAGCACAGTTGAAAATTTCATGTTTAAACAGCTAAATTACCCTTATATCTTCGCATATCCCTTAGGAGTAAAATAGAACCATTAAGCTTGATATAAATTGTGTTTTATATGGCGATATAATATCGACTGACTCATTATGAAAAAATTATCTCAATAAAGTTTTTTTTTCCCCATATCGCCTAGCCCTATGTACAGTGTATTTCAACCGTGTGTCAGGTTGCTCTTTGTTGGCTTGTGCCCCTTGACTAACCATTACAGTATAAAAAATGCAGTAGATATTACCTACTTTAGGTTTCCATGGTGGAATGTGCACATGCAGCTGACTCTCACACACTAAATGTTTCAGTGCTTTTGTTGTTCACTTGTCTTCAACAGAAAAAACAAAATGTAGTCGTGACTTAAACTAAGCAAATTTTGTTTTACCAAATTGGATACTGATAATCTAAGAATGCTCTCTCTTATCCATTAAACCGTGTTGTTTTTCTGTGTGTATTTTGCACCCGTTTGTCATTAATAATTCTATTTTGTGCTGGAGTCCATAAAGAACAACTTGTTTCCCTGTATGTATGTCATGTATATTTGTGGAAACAACAGTAAACTTGAACTTGAACCTCGACAGGCTTTTCTCAATATACTGTAATTCACTTGCAGACCCGAAACACAGTTTCACCGATTTCCACCTGTCTTGACAAATTGACAGTGGGATGTTTTGTGACATACCCTCTGTGTAATCCAGTGCATTTGTATGGAGCAGCACCCTGACAACTACAGTGGCTCCCCAGCAGTCTGAGGGAGAATATGACTGTGTAGTTGACATACCTGAGTTTTGTCAGAGCTGGCACCTCCACCCATGTATGCTTCAACGCAATTTCACACTGCCATCACAGTCTAAAGGAATGATTGAAAATTTTAAAGTCCTCCATGTGTCCTTCCAGACTTTATCAGCTACTGTTCATCACTTCATACTGTTTCTAAGTCTGCATTGTGAAGAGTGAGCATGCATACTTCTTTTCCAAAGATGTTAATTATTTTTGCTTTTGTTGACTGTTGTACACAATATTGCTGTCCTCAATAAGGTCCATATATTACATTTTTCATATATATAGTGCTCTGAAACAAACAAAAGATATTACTTCTTGTTTTCTGTTTAATGCATTACGTCTTGAATAGAAGTGCTTATGAGGCCTGATAAGGTCTGTGATATGTGACAGAGTGTGTAGCTTGGCTCTCTTGTGTAGCCATTACTTGACTAGCTAGTATCTGAGATTGAGACAAAATGCCTGCAAGGATAAACTGCACAAGGTGCTTTGAGTGTGATGGCATGAGAGAATTGGTACAGATTTATTGTATTTTCAACAGGAAATGGGTAAACAAAACAAACTAATAAAACACCACAGGCTATTCTCCTATAGGGTAGTGATTATGACTTTTTCCTTTTTATGGAAAGGTCTCCTCAATAAGAACTGAGTGGTATACGTTTGTGCATTTGTCTGAAGCCTATGTTGTAATTATGAAACCTCGTAGCCCTGCTAAGAAGGGGCTGAGACAAGACCACTCGTGCTGCATCTAAAATGCTTTTATTCTCCTGTCATGCTGACACAGTTCTATTCAGTCTTTTTTGTCATTTGCTTCCCTTTATTGCAGTATGATTTACATACACTGTGGAGAGAAAATGCTGGAGTGAAACAAAGGATTGAAGTTCCTTTGGTGTATGTAATTTGTGTGGTGTATTAAATGTGTTAGGGTGGTAGTTCTGAGTGTTCTAGGTGCTGGCCATAATAATGTGCTACACACAAATAACTGCACACTAAGTGTACATAACTTACATTTCAATCTCCATTGGTCTTTTTCAAGGCAAGTGTCAGACATTTATATGCACTGACACCTCATAACTGATATTAATATAAAATCAGTAAGATCAGCAAACCACACAGGTGCATCTGGCTGAAATACATGGAAGTAGGATGAAACACGAAGGCAGTTTATTGCAATTTTACACACTCCACAGAGCATCAAGAAGTAAATCATAAAGACAACTCAAAATATTCCCATTAAAAGAAACTACATCTTATGTACTGCATATACACTGCACCAAAGCTCAAGATACATATCATGAAGACTTCAAATCAGATCTTCAAAGAGAACAATCCACAAGTAGGGAAGGTATCACTTAATTAGAAGAAAATTAGGGGAAAAAAAGATATCAAGATAAAAATATTATGTTTCACATAAAAAAAGTCAGATATTGTTCTCTTTTAGTTCTGATCAACTTTGCTTCACACAGTCTTCTAACCTTACCAAGAATAATAAGTAAGAATAACCATGAAGTTTTATAGACTGACAAGTAATAGGACAATTTCCACGACCATGGTCTTGCATTATCAGTGATACACGTCTTCTTTGGTGTCAAAAAGATATACAAAAACTAATAAATTATGAGCTTTATTAGTCAAGGCTTTCTCAAACTCAAAATGCACAGAGTAGGACACAAGCTCAACACACATTCAACTCCTTTTCACTTCCTGGTGTATGATTATATTTAATTGTCTGCATAAAATTACATGTAGCTTAGCCAAATTGCTTCTAATCACTTCCTTATTTCCTTCCTTCCCAATTCACAATCAACAGTTGAATATTATTTTATAAATGTTTTCATCTTGATTGCTGGGCTCTGTGTTTCACCTAAACAGATCTTTTCACATATACACCATTATTCTGATGTATGCCTTGTAAAACCGGACATTTGAATAGGATAGCAAAGCTGCCTCCTCTTCCACATTTCCTCTTTTTAACAGTGACAACTAAATTGATATTTCAAATGCCAACTCTACAACTTCATTAAAATGGTGTCAGGAGCAAAGCAAATATCTTTCAAGTATTCAAAAATGAGTTAAATAAGGGCTTTAATCTCATTCATATCATATCAATTCTTTTGATTGGCATTTACCTCTTTGTCTCTAGGCTAAAAGGAGCAGTGACGCGTATTTTTATTAAATAGGATATGAAAACATACATTTTCACCAGCAAACCTGACAGAACAGGACCCCTAGGTGCAAGTTAATACAAAATGGTCCCATTTTCACTCATAATCAATATTGGTCAGTGACAGTGGCCCCTTATTTTTCATCTTGCCAATTGTCTAGAGAGAATATGTAGCTCCTTCCTGGTAAAGGGCCCTCTCAGCGACTTGGTGGCATGCGAAGCTATTGATTATAGTACCATTTCTGGGGCTGCAGTTTCTATGCCCTGAGAGCCTCTTCAACTATCTATGCCTGTTGGTTCCTAGTGTTGTGTTGTGTCGTGTCATTGTTATATGCTGTTTTGTTTGGAACAACTTGTGTGCGTTTATCATGATGCTACTTAACTATGTTGCATCACTTGGTGAAATTGGATAACTGTTCACTGAGATTTTGGAACTAATTATTCTAATCATTGTTTGTTATGAAACAACACACAGTCCATTGAAAAACTGTGTGATCCTTGTCACTAGTGGGTTTCCATTAGTTAAACACATTAAAATAAGATATTTCTTCTGGTAGGACACATATTGGTACAAGTTGGCAATCTTAAAGTGCAGCTATGGAGTACATTTATGGCCCATAAAAGGCAGGAAGTGCAAAAATATAATTTCTATATCAGTATCTGAAGAACTGGACTTGTCAGACATCAGTCACACAAAAGAATGACACAATCAGACGCTCTTATTTTTTTACTAATATATTGTTTTCTTATATTTCAAAAACTGACCAAACTGACCAAACTGTCCATGTGCTATAAAATTCCTACCTGCACAAACTACTCTGAAAATGCTGTGGTTTGAAAGATCAGATTCTCTGTGGTAATACAAAATCCTGACTGCTCTACTCATAAATTGGTAGGAAAAAAATCTGTGCTGCTTCTTGCTTCTCGTTAGGTTGACTTCAGGCATAGCTCACTTTTGTAGCTTATTTCCCATATGACATCTTTCCCTCATTGCTCCCAAGTCTACTATATAATCTTGTAGCATTGAGAGCAGAGCACCAACAGCATAACAACTCAGATTGTTTTTGCAGCCTTGTAGATCATAAAACATCTGAACTTAGGACTAGAAACTAAGGATTTCCAGAGCCAATCCACAGCAATGGGACTGGGACTGATCAAGGCTAGCAGCACGTGAAGTTAAATTAAAGTTTCAGGCTGACATTATTCTGTGTTTTTCTTATTGTCAGCAGATCCTATGAACAAAACAAAACCATCATTCATCTTACAATAATTTCTGACTTCCCTTTCTTTGGCACTCAATCCCATGCCCATGTGCTCCTACTGACTTATGTCTTTAAAAATGAGTCATAAATACTGTATATATTTTCACTTATTAAAAGCAAGTAATTTCTTCAAACTGGTGGGCACTGTAGGTTTTAGCAGATGTTACTCAAAAAGAAGTAAATGCTGCATGTGGACTCTAGCTGTGACTTGATATACTTTTTATATGCTAGTAAGAATTTACATTGGCAGGACACTGCCCATGATTATGGTTATGAAGCTGATGATACCAGTGCAACCATGTGATTCACTGATTGGTTTTTAACTTTATTTTGGACAACAATGGAGGTGTGGTATCTGTGCCTGGTAGCAACAGCTACCAATAGCTCTTACTGCTATGTTACTATAGATTAACTAGATTAGATATTTGCACAATGTTACAGTAGCCTTAATGTATTGTTCATAGTAAAATGTTTACATCCTAATTATTAATATCACAATGAAACTGAGGACTTTAAATGCTTGTTGTTTTATAGTCGCAGGCATAAAAAAAGTAAAAATTATTTTAAATAAAAGTCAAAATGCTTGTTGTTGTTGTGTAGAAATGTTTTCAATGAGTCCTGATTCTTGATTGTGTAGAAATGTTTTAAATGAGTCCTGATTTTACCTTGCAGTGAACATTGACCGACCGTCAGAGCATGTCAGAAAGTAAATGCCTGAGAGAAAGCAGTGTTTCAATTAAAAGGTTCCTTGGATATGCAATGTTTGTAATGTCTCAGGCGTTTTTATTTGGATTTTGCCTATAGAAGTGAGCCAGCAACTGGCAACAGTACAGAATTCTTAGAAATTTAGTTCTTACATTGCTGACTGTAATTGACTACTTAAAACTCTAATGTTGACTGACTTGATACTATTTCATGTAACTGGGGGTTTAATGTAAGGCAGAAGTTAACAAGTAACAAGTTAGCATGAGCTACTTGCTGGCCCATACCTATTTGCCAGATGGCAGATTCATCTGGGTAAACAGATTTGCTGAGTCTGACGGTGTTATCCTGGTGTGATGGCCCAGTGCGACAGAGCTGTTAGGAAAGAAAATTGTGTACTTGATCTGTGGAATGGGTATTAACTCTCACTTCCTTTAATGCAGGTTATGATGATGTTAAACCTACAAACATTTGTGTATGAATAAGGTTAATACTGAACTGACCAGACACAGTGATAGTACAATTAGTCTCCTCTATCTAGTTAGTGGAAAGCTAGGAAGCTAAGAGAAGGTTGAAGCAAGATGACAAAAACAATGCCTGTTGATTACGGTCTTTCATTTACACAGTCTCCCTGCCGTTCAGTAAGAGTAGACTGTTTAATTTAGGAGATAACATCTACTCAGGTCTTTTGGTAGTGTTTAACAATGTTTTTAACCAACAAAGATTAACAACAGCAATATCAAGTATTAAATTAGAGTAAAGTACTGGATCATGTTTAATGGAAATAAAATATGTGAGCATAAACAGAAGTGACTCTATCTCTGAAAATAGGCTGTTAACTAAAATGTAAATTAAACTGATTATTCCTGCTTGTCTGCTCACTATCACTTAATACAGGAAGTCTTAATTGATAGACACTAAGTAAATTTTTTAATGTGGTTTTAAGTGGTATAAATGATTCAAATTTGGCTGGATTAAAATTTTCAAATAAATGTGTGAAGCTTTGACTGTTAACTGTCTTATAGGAAAGGTTTGAGAAATGGCTATGGGTATTCTGAAACTTTTTTCAACCTTTCTAGCTGGCAATTGATGCTCTTCCCCTTAATGGCTAAAATAGTGTGCCTGGCAGTTTGTGCATGGGTATTACGCATATGGAAATAACAGAATTTTATATAGATATCTGCTCAGAACCAGTGCATATGTGCTATTATAGCAAATATAATAGCACATATGGATGGCAAAAACACACATTTTACCTGTCAGATTTCTGAAGAGGATTCTGTGAAACCTTAGGCCAAGTTAACATTGTATAAATCCTTACAGAAGCACCTACTTTCATTGCTCATTAATTGCCTAATTACTTACCAACTGTCTTTGTTTCAAATGATAGCTCTCTGACCAAGACGGCAAGTCCTCCCAGCTGGTGTTTCAAAACAACCTATTAATTCTTTGTCATCCAAATGGTATGAACTTGCCAGTATTAGCAATTCATTCAACACTTATCATACACTGAGTAATGTTTTCCAGGATATATATAGTCAACTGGAGCCAGCCTGTTATTACAGGCACTTTTGGCCAATTTAATAACAATACAATACATTATAACAACACAGCAAATTGCTTGTTTCTGAATCAACAATGAATCAACAACTTTCTTAACACTAAGCAAAAACTAATGATTTGGTATAAGTAGGTTTAAAAAACACAACTGTGGTCTTGAAGTATTTCAGTGCATTTTGCATTTATAATCTGTGGATGGAGAAGGAGGTTGGTAGGTAAGCCAACTGAGTTACAGTTACCTGTAATCATGTGGACATCAAGAGCTATTCAAGTCTCCAACATCCTCAACCTTGCTATGTCACGATTGCTTGGAAGAGAAACAAAGGCTAATGCAGTTGCCACATTACAAGTTGTGGCAATCACATGGAATAGCAACTTCCACAATGTGGACTGATTCCATTGGTATATGTCCCTGCTACTCAGGTGAAGTGCCATTAACATTTGCACACTAACCAAAATCAGCATGCTCAAAGAAAATGATAGCTCCTAAATGCAGTGGCCATCATAAACACTGGTTCACAATGCAGAAACAGGATTTTGCGTTACTGCTTTTCCAGTTGTCCAATAAGGTATTCATTATATACAGTATAGTAAATTACAGTTGTCTTTTCACCACCTTACTGTTGTAGGAGAATAATGACAAACCAAATGACCTGAGTAAAGCCAGACTGGAGGAGCTGAAGATGTACTTTAGTAAATGTCTCGTTGCTGCCATCTTTAGAAGATGCCACCTGAGAGTGCAGTCCCAGTACTACCATGGCAGAGGAGTGTGCTCTCCAGTGCTGAAGACATGACAGCTGCACAGTGGAGCATTCTTTCTCTACAACACATGGACCAACGTCTGTCTATGTAAACAGAGACATTCCAGCCAGCAGTGTTGGTCTGTTATGTATAATCCAATAGTACATTTCTGCTATATTAGCTTTTCTTATTTGTTAAAAATTTTAAAAAGGTTTTATTTTTGTATGGAAAAATGTAAGCTATATGCATGTGTGCATTACTATCTTAATGGTACATTGTTGTCATTACTAATTTTTTTTCCATATTTCTCTCTAAGACTACAACATGTTTTACAGATTATTGCACAAGTTTTTTAAATTACTTCACAAACCTAAACACATTGTTGCCATTATCTGGACCAGTTGGCTTAATTGCCAGTTTATTTTGCCTTTTGAAGGTAAAATTTTGTACTTTAGTCTTTTTTTGATAGTTTCACAGTTGACAGGCAGACAGGAAACATGGGGAGAGAAATGGGACTTGTTATGCAAGAAAGGTCCCCAGCCGAGAAGCCAGAGAAGTTGTGGTTATGTGGCATGTGTAGTAACCTTTAGGCTACCAGTTTTGTTTTTTATTGCTATTTTCTTGAACAAACATGAATGAATACACTGAAGTAAGAGCTAGAAACATTATTTTAGTAATTACTGTATATACTCTGAGGTTTCCACCTCTATCCAGCTCTTCATATTTTTGTGCAAAACTACCACATTATAATCATTAGTGAAGTAATGAACAGTGAAGTAAAGTGAAGTAAATCTGAATTTCAGCAAGACTTAGCTGAACACTCAGCCAGGATCTGTCAATAGTAAGGCTAACCAGCCACAAGGGTAAAACCAATATTTTTTTAAATGAACATGATAAAGAAATACTGCATACTATTGTAAAAAGACTTAGACATAAATATTTGAGCAAGGGGTGACTGGAGCAGTGGGTAAGACAGTTGTCCATGAACCCCAGGATTAGTGGTTCGACCCTACTCTACTGTTCTGTTCCTGGCCACATGTCCCTTGACAAAACACTGAATCCTGAACCCTTGGCGCCTAAATGCAGCTGCCTGTCAAGAATTGCCTGACATCCCTCTCAGTGACCGCAGTGAATGTGGCAACACCTAAATGAAGACGAAGGCTGAGCACCAATTATGCCATTACAAACTGGCCTACCACAGAGGCACAACTTGCATCACCATGGAGCAATAGACTGTTTGAGAGATACAACAAAAGTCCACCCTTGGCCCACTTGCATAGTGGAAGCAAAATGGCGAGCGCTACCATAAACAGTGCCTTTGCATTCTGGTGTTATCCAGCCACTTAAACTCTGTTGGGGTGCATTTTTTAAGGGCTACAACGAACAAGATGAGAAGTTTGCTTTTAGCAGAGAATGTGGACAGACTTCTGTCCACAGGTCTTCTTTGCACACAACAGGAACAGTGTAGACAGTGAGTTTAGTCGGTTGTTGTAGGTGGCAGTAACAGAATTTTGTAGATGTGACAAGAAATTTCTTGTTAATGAAATTGTGTGTGCACTATACAGAGCAAACTCATTTTCATAAACGAAAATGCATGTGCATCATCATTTATGTAAATAGGCTGTAGAAGCAGAATTCATGGCAGAGCTGCTGTACTAGATTGCATTAGATTGTACAGGTGTATCTAACAAAGCGGCCAGTGAGTGTATGTGGACCGTGAATATATTTTTTGATAAAAATATATTTTTACTTAAAAAAATTTAATCTGTATTTTTTTAACCATAAACTTTCAAAATATCTAACAGCCTGTAATATTTTAGATTTAGTTAATTGACAGGACATAGAGATTTCAAGCAGTGCTCGTTCTCAAAAAAGGATTTTCTGTGCAGAAATAGCAACCCATTGAACACCACCATGTGTGAGATGATAATCACTCTGTCCTTGTGTCCTCTGTTGTTACATGTTGCTCATTAAAGCTGCTTAGTGTGGGGCCGGGCCACAGCTGTACATGCACGGCCATATGCGGGGACGCCCCCTCCTTTCTCCTGTTTGACACATAAGCTCTGCTGGTGCCAGATGAGCTCTCGCTGACAGCTGGATGTAGGCCGGCCAACCCTCGTGGGTTCACCTGTCAGCCTGTGTTTCTTCTTGCTTTCTAAAGCAACGTTGACACTTCCTCTGTCCCTCTCCTCTATTCCACTGCTGTCACTCTTTCGCCTCTCCTTCACCTTCTCGCTGACTTGCTGACTTTTATCACAAGTACAGGGTTAATCATGTCGCTGTTTGGCTAGTGCACTTGTCTTTCCAGCTCTCCAGATTGTTCTAATATGTTTACAGTATGTGTTTCATCTGTCCTTACTTTCACTCATTCGAGGACTTTCCTCATCTCACTTCTGAGTTTAAAGTTTATATCAAGTTAGAGGATTGGCTGTCTTCTCTCAGTGGATGTTCACACTGCCACTGCCTTCAGATTCCCTAGTCTTATTTCTGACTCAACTTTTAGTAAATAGTCAAGAAGACCGTTGTAAAAGCAGCGTTCAGTTGCCATTTATGTGAGTGTCCACACACATTGTCAGATTATTTGATTTAGTGCTTATGGTTCAGTAAGGCAGTGTTCACACTATTGAAACAGTCATAACTGAACAAAACAGACCACTGGCAAACAATTATAGATGTGGGACACAAGTAAATGTCCCATTTCATTATATTTAAAAGGCTGCAATTAGTAATTTGTTCTCTTGTATATTCTAGTATACATTTTCTACTTGAAAGTGTTCATGAGCATTGAAGCATATTTACTCTGCCAAGTCTCAATGTTTTTCATTTGATGTTCTTACCTAACATAATGTCACAATAATTAATCAGCCTAGGCTTTTCAGCTTAATTTGATTAATTGCTCTTCTGCAGAGTTTGTGTGTGAACAAACAACATATGGCCATGTCATTTATCATCAAAATCTGCTGTGGGTATTAAAGTTCAAATAACAACAGCATGCGGATTATAAATGATGCCAAAATTGTGTAATAAGCCACACACTTTTAAAAGACAGAAACACATTAATACACACATTTTAACTTGTATAAACATACATGCAAACATGTACAAATGCATTACCACAGATCCTTTGGTCAAACTCAAGGTGATGTAGAGCATTTCAATACATACAATATGCCATTACTGTATGTGCTACACTGACAGTATTTCAGGTATATGGTAGGATTATCTGTTTTGAAAGCAGTTGAGAATTTTATTGTTGGTACTTTACTAGAAAGTACTTGAGCATAACCATTATTTGGAATGTGAAACGTCTGAAGACTGGTGCAACAGTAATGATCAAAGGTAAATTAATATTCACTTAATTGTATTAGTTCCACTAAGATAGATTTGTATTCCACCTCCCTGATCACTTTATTTCAAGCTCACCTTCGATTTCTCTGTGTGTAGCCTGGTGTTAATGGTAATGGTACTCTGTATCAGTGGAGACGGTAAAGGTGATCGGTAGCCTGAGTGGACTTCTGTCCTGCATAAAACCCTATCTCCAGATGGGCCAGTGAAGATTTAGTGATGAGAGAAGGGGTCTTTAAAATGAGTGAGTGCTAGAAATGTGGAGACACATCTTCACACCCAGCCATTTGGACAGGAATGGCAGCGAGGTGAGCACTGAGGTCCTGTTCATTTTGAAGACTGACAGCACAATCAGAGACGTCTTAATCACATCTGGTTGTCTCGTTAATCAAAGGAAGTACTATTGTTAAATGTTATGCCTCTATCCATCAATGCACAAGTGCATTTCTGTTAATAATTTGGCTAACCTTGAAGGAAAGTTGTTTTAATGCACACATCAGAGGAAAAGCTTGAGGTTGATTTGCTATTTGTTTGCAGATTGTTTTCAACACATTGTTTGCATCCTTGCAAATGTTTCAAAACTTATTTTTGAATTGTTTTTAAATGCAGGGTTTATATTTATGTTTACAAGCTTGCAGACTTCTCTGCCTTTGTTACCAGTGGTTGATCAGTGAAATAACATGGAAATGGCAGCAGGGTTATGTGAAGTATGGCCTGCTGACACGTCTTTTTGCACATGCATAATGGAGACATTTGTATAAACCACGGGTGTGAAACATTGGTCCTCAACAGCCA
The DNA here is from genome assembly GCA_032362345.1 of Sandelia bainsii. Classification (NCBI taxonomy): domain Eukaryota; kingdom Metazoa; phylum Chordata; class Actinopteri; order Anabantiformes; family Anabantidae; genus Sandelia; species Sandelia bainsii. The sequence continues at coordinate 6,864,475 of JAUMHL010000005.1, forward strand.
CTGCCCTGCTTGTTTTTCAACTATCTTTGCGCTGCCCACTGCTGACACCTGGGTCAGGTGTGTTCAGTTAAGCAGAAGCTGAAGCTACCTTAGATGAGGGTGGAGTGAACTGGTATCTTCCAGCTTCTGACTTACTGAACATATCTCATCCAGGTAATCAGCAGTGGGTAGCTGGGAAAATAGAGCAAGGATAGTTGGAAAACAAAGAGTGCATAGTGCTGCTATTAGTCAAAAATTTAACAGGGGTAACGGTGAAATGGTGCAACTGGAAATAGTGATGATTTTACACATTTTCAAACATTAATAGGCTGAAGAGTGTTAATATTGCACATAGATATATGTGCATTATTTGGGAGCAATGTATTACCTATCTCTAACCTTACTTTAAATCAAATTAATTCATTTTAATTATAGCACATTCAAAAAAACAGTTCTTTGTGCTTTACATATTGAATACAACTGAGATGCGCATTTAAAATCACTAGATACATCTTGGAAAAAATCAATGAGTGCTGGAAAAAAAAAGTCAAATACGTGCTTGCTTACATCTATTAGCTGTACCTGTAGTTTCTGTTCACATTTTTCCATCAAATTCACAATAATATTTAAATACTTTAATGACAGAATTGTAACTTTCAAGATAAAAGGCCTTAGTGTTTATTTTCTCTTTATTTGACCTTCAGGGTATTTTTGGTAATGTACTTTGCTTGTGTTATTATCTAAGCTGGATATAAAATTTTAAATGTTTTGAAATGTACAGTGTACCTGTAAATATAGCACCAGGAAACTGTCTCACCACCAATCAGTTAATGGCAATTTGTTGGCATAGTTCTTCTGTTACAGGTTACTTGTTTCCAAAGGATTTCATAGATCTTTCTAATGTCTGACCTTCTGAACACATGTTTGCTTCCTAGCCGACTACCCAGAACTGTTAGGATGTGAAGACTCCTCCTGAATAACCAGGGGTAGGTTCTGATTAACGGTGTTCAATCATTGCAGTTAATAAACAGATTTGTGTCCGTGGGGCTTGAAATCACACAAGAACATAAATTCTTAATACAGAATTGATCCACAGAATCATCACCAATCAATACATTGTAATATGACAGGAGTCCTGGGTTTTACATGTGTATTTTATCACATCTCCTTCTCTCTTTTTTTTTTTTTTGCATCCTCTCTCGCATAATACATTGATATTATGTGTAGGGTAAAGGTAAACAGTTGATTTTTATCTGGTAAGAACATGTTGACATCTTTGCAGAGTAAGGTTCAGCTGGGAACAAACACACAACACAGACTCATGAGTGTCGGCTTTCATCCAGTTGTGACTAGATTGCAATTTATATTCAAGCTTGCATCATCAGTGAAGCACATGTGATAAATGCACTGTGGTCAGTTTTGTGTCTGGCAGTTTCTCACTGCAGATTTATGGGCTTAGTCACAGTCGTTGAAGTTCAAAAAGTTTTATTTTAATTGAAAAAAGTTAATACATACAAAAACTATCAAGTCCATTAATGGCAAATGTAAAAACCCACTTTTATCGTTTGCAGGTGAGTTTAAACTGACTTTCTGTAACCTTCAAGTTGGACTCATAAAAGCTGGCTAACTGTCAGCCCGTGTCAGCACAGTTTGAGAGGTGGACGAGATGTGTCATCCTGACAAAATTTAAAATGTGTTTCAGGCCCCCTGGCTGAGTGGCTGACACTCTTTCTTATCCCCAGGCAGATTTAATGCCCAGCACTACTCCTGAGAGCAGTGGGCCCACCCCAGCACAAGGGGTATATTTCTTTTTCTCTCTTCCCTCATCTCTCCTTGTCTTTTTGAAGGGACCCAGGTGGGGGTATTGTAGAGCTGAACCTTAAATTCCTCCAGAATGTTTCTTTAGGTCAGCAGTTTGACCTCTGTGCTTCCTGTTGAATGCATCTGAATAGGGATTAAATGCTCTTCTCTTTGAGCAAGCTCTTCAAGAAACTGAGCAGCAAAAATATTCCTGCAAGAGAACTACCGCACCCTTAACTAACACACATACATCAGCTTTCTGGTTACAGTTAATCAGAAATACCAAAATCTTAGAAAAGAGTTACTGCAGGTATTTGCATAGTAATCAGTGAATTCCAGGTTATAAAGGCTACTATGCGTGACTGTGTTACTACGATTGGATGCTTCTAGTCAGCAGGTACCCAGGCAACTCGTGAATGAATGGGTGATGGTGAAAAATAAATGAAATGGATGCTTTGTAGAAAGTGTGAATGCAATATTCCACATCAACTAAAACAGTGCTGGAATCGAGTTTTACTTTGTAATCATCAACAGGAGCAAGCATAGGTGTAATTATCTCATAAAAGCTAATAAATGAATGCGGTTGAATATTAGCGTAGTATGCATCAGTCAAACATTTTTGAAACCAATGTAAAGCAGACACATTTTAAATACACCCACTGTATGTGTGAATAAATGAATAGCAGTAGGCTACATTTTGTTCCCCAATGTGAAAAGTGATCAAATATCTGAAAAACAGTGCAGGGGAAAACGAATATCATTATGGAAACACCTGACTTCTGTCTGAGTGCACTTCTCTCCTGCTGATATTTCTGTGTAGTAACATTTTGAACTGGATATATGGGGTAAATTTTATATTGACTGACTTATTATACTCATTGAATTTGCAGTGATCAAAAGTGTTACTGAAATGGATGGATGAGTTGTAGGCTTGGGTGACTGTATGGATGCTGGGCCCGGCAGCTCCAATAAACCCTGAGGTTGGCTCAAATCTACCTGGAAGTGTCTGGCAGATGATGTGATTGTTGGTGATGATATGGGGTAATGGATGTGTATAGCTTTCAATCTGCCAGCAGTCTCTCTTACTCCTCTGCCTGTAGCTGGGGATCTCATTTTGTAAACACCTCCAGAAAATTAGACTGAGAGACTTGGCGTCTCACTCCATCTATCTGACTAAATAGCACTCCCACAATGCTTTGGGTGTGTGGGTTTTATAATGAGAACTACTTTTGCTGATCCCAGACCACCTTTTGGCATTTCTGCCACAGCTATTTTGTGTTTGATAATAAATAACATCAGTGAAGTTACTTTATATTCTTAGAGCAAACAAGCCTCCGGACTGCATACAACTGATGATCGATTTGCCAACAGTCTAGTAGTTTGCAAATGTACAGTATTCAAATGAATGAGAGTGTGCAACAGCCTGAAGCCTACACTGAGGTAATGATTTATGTCTGGTGGCACATGGACTTCAGATAAGTACAGCCTATTTCTCACCTTTCCGTAACATTACCTATTATGGTTCTTTTCTGCATGATGCACCAGTGTATGTTTGATAGAATGGTTAGATGGACTGCCTTGTGTACCCATATACATGCAAATGACAACAATCCAAAACATAATGATGCAACCTACACAATAGAGGCTCAAGCATGTAATGGTGTCATTACCATTTAAAATAAACACTGCACACTATACATCGTTATTTTCCTTCAATACGGTGCTTGCTTTTGCCACATTTAATATAACCAAATAGATTAATGTCATCAGCCTTCATATGTTTAGCTGATAACCATCAGGTGAATTTATGTATTTTGCTACTAGATATGATTTTCTTTAGCCAATAGTAATAAACCTCACTGCATCTGAATCTGGACTTTTCAAGGCTGGCAGCTTGTTTGCTCGTTCTGTGAAACACTGTGTCTGAACAGACTCTGAAACATTAGCACATTAGCTCAGCAGCCAACATACTGTATAGTTTAAGTTTTTGATAATGTAACATGTGACTTTTTTAAACGTTTTTTTCTATTATAAGTGGATTTATGAATGTTGTACTTATTTACCAATTTAGAATCTCAACTACAGCTGTGAATGTGCTAACCTGTGCTCAGTTACACAGCTAGTTTGAGGATGTAGGCCTGCTGAGTTTATGACATTTAATTGGCCAAACACTGAACCATTTCATAATAGAATTGACTGTTTAATAATGTGAATTATTGTTAGTTCCTGCTCTAACCAATAATATTTATCAAAGCTAAAAGATGCACCCGTGACCCTTACGAGGACAAGCGGTTAAGAAAATGGATGGATGGATGGATAAAAGATGCAATCCTTATCTGCTGTCATCATCTCCAGCGGCAAAGATCATTAAGTTGTTGTGACGGTCTTATCCTTAGCATTTTTATTTCTCCTAGTATTCAATCTCCCCCCTTTTTTCCCCTGTTGTCTCTGAGCATTTCTCTTTTCATAGTCACCCAGAGTTAAATGTAGCTTTTGAAATACTAAAATGCGCAATTCTGTGTAAACACTTTATATTTCTTGGAACATTTGGAAAACAGAAAGCCATCACTGGATCTTGCCCTGTAGTCATGTTACAAGCACAGATGATTTATTTGTGTGTGTCTTGTGTGTGTGTGTGGTTTTTTTTTTTTTACACTCATTGTTGTAACTGTAATCTGTGATAGCTATTGGGAGGCAATGATGTGTCGTGAAAATATGACTTAAGCCTTCTGTGCGTCACTGCAATTTTAATAGCATCATTATACCAGCTTGCAGTCTTGCAGGAATTTGCGATGAACAAGTATGTAACTTCAAACTGGTATTGCTACATCCTGCTAATGCGCACTGCCAGAAAACACACATTTACTTCTGCAGACCACAGCCGAGTGTGTAATTGAGATTTTATAGTTTTTTCGGATATGAGAGAGACACAGGGAAAGTGAAAGAGGGAGAGCTGAGAGCTGGACAGTTGAAACCTGTTAACTGAGTGTGTGATATAGACTGTACAGTGCTGTTGGTCTGAAGAGCTAGTGACCTTCACCAGTGAGACCAGTGATAAGGTGAAACTCCTCAGCCAAAATAGGGATGGGAGCACTGCCCACATCTGTCGTCGTACTGTTACTCTCTATCCTGCTAATGGAAACTAGAGTAGCAATAAATTGATGGTTCTTCAAATCGTGACACAGTCTATGCACTGTGATTGTTAACATGCGTTGTACACCCAGTAATGGCTCATAGTGGGGCAGCCTACAGGTTATATGCTCTCAGAACTACAGTCTTATTGTCTTGGGATTTTGTCTTGTATCCATTTTTGTTATATTTTTATTTAGTTTGTGTATAGTTTGTTAAGCCCTGTTGTTCACTCACAAAGATGAATATGAATGCAGAGCATAGCATTACCTAATGCTATGTTGTGTTTTCTTGATCACTTCAAAGTGTCTTGTAATGTAAGACAAACCATTATGCTAATATAGTAAATCTTCATCATTATAGTATAATACACATTCCTTTTTTTTTTACCGTTAATTAACATTAAGTGTGTAGTTTCAGTCTCATGCTTACCTGTTGAAACTCTTTTTCCAGTTTATAGCTTTTGTTTGCATGTGTGGTCTACAGGATTTTGGCGTTTCATTTCCTGAGCTGCTGAACACATGAGAGTTTTAACTAAATACCGTGAATGGTAAAGCTTTGGAAATTTTCTTTATCGGATCATGAGCCCAGTGTAGTTCATGTAAATATTATGTTACAATTGTGTTTGATGCACAGTGACAGGACTTCACAGATCACAGTATTAAAGGGCATATGTATAGTACTTATGGCACAGGTGTTTTTACTTATTTTGGCTGTTTATAACTGACTGAGTGTACTGTTTGGCATATCACCCACTTTCACTGATTGAGATGGTGAAATTTACACCTTTATAACTTGTATTGTAGGTGACTGTAGGCACTTCTCTAATAGTTAGTGTTGCCCTATTACATGTACTTTAGTATGTGATAATTGTGTATTATCCTGAATATTCTGTTACCAAAATTTTGTTAATCCTCAGACCACCTACTCCATGTAAAACACAATGAATGAAAGGGTAAATACAATTATAAAACAATGTTATTAATGACAGTATTAAGTTAATGTTTTCCTCTATCTTGTCTTAGTTTAATAAATTCTGTGTGGTTTAAAGGTTTGAAAAGGCACAAAAGTATAATTATCTTATAAATGTGTGATGTTGATATTACGCCGTTAACATTGATTAGTGTTGTCTAAATAGTGTTCAAAATTATCTTAATGAAAACAACAGCAAGAAACTGGATCTGGAAGCAAACAGTGAACGTCTTTTATACACCCACACCTCTGTACAACCACTTGTTGTTATGTGGTCATATGTTAGATCATCTCAGCTTCTGTGACAGTTGTGGAAACACCAGACATTTGTAAAAGCCAGTAGGTGGATCTTAAAGTTAAAATGATTTAGCTGAACCAGCACTGTATCATTTTACCTTGGTCCACACTTGAGCTAGTCTGTAACAGACTTTCACCATCTTTGTAATGTGTGTTCACCTCATTAATATTGATGCCATATTTTATGTAACACTTCTGTCCATTATTTAACAGTGTGATCCATTAATAAGGTTTTACCATTGTCAGGAAAAAAACCTCTTTGGTGTGAAGGAGAACAAGGGATTGAAGAGTAGGGAGACAAAGGAAATTTTTTAGCACACAGTAGCAGTTTGGGTGGGTCTTAGAGATGGAGGAAAGCTTCAGGCTGGACCCATGCTGCCACCAGAATATCATATAAGCATGACGCTGTTGCTTTTTTTAGTGCCTGCTTTCCAGTTTGCAATGCTCTATTAGACAAAATGTCCATCTGCCAATATATTCAGAATGCACCACAGAGGTTATTAACATGCCCTTGGCAAAAATGGTTTAGCTCTGTGGGGCAAGCATCTCCATAAATCGCAGCAGAGGCAGTTTTATTACAGGTTGTAAATAGAAGCCCCTGCCATATTTTATGACAGTCATCACTAACTCATTCTGATTCTTATTACCTCTCTGTTCTTTGACTTGCGGGACTGTTCATAGACACATTCTGTGCACAAGTTTATGCGGTATTAAGGATTGATTATAAAGGAATTTATTCCTTATGTAATTGCACCTTCAGCTGGTGCCACACTTTTGACTTCACTTGCTGTTTTCACGAGCATTATGAGCCCAGCCTGTTTCTGAGTGGTTACATATAAAATTTGCATATAGATGTACGAGCAATTTGATTGAAAAGCTGTTTAATATGGCACGTTATGGAGGTTTAGAAGACAATATATTTATGATTAGTTTACATTATTAGATCTCCAACATTGAGTTTGAAGATTGGCTTTGTGCAGATACTTTAATTATTCAGTTCTAACTAGTGATTTGATATGTTTATATAATAACTAGTAAGTAACTGAGAATTTACCTTTAAAAAAATAAAACTGCAATATATTGCATGTACATTGCAGTCATATTCGTTAATAATTTCCTCCACACTCTGTCCTTTTCTAATTACGTTGTTTACATGTTTTGGCTGACAGAGCCATAATCAGCTCATGATCTTTAACATTTGTTTACCAGAGCCATAGTGGGAGTAGTGCTTTATTTTAGTACTTTACTTTGTTCACTCCATCCTGAGTGAAAATCCAAACAAAACTACAAATAAAGACTGTCAAGGACAGTTGCTAACAAACATGTTCCACTGATGATTATTTGATTGAAATCTGCTGGGCTCTGATTCTGGTAAATTATAATTAGAGCATTAATCATGACCCAGGCATTAGCATTGCAGGAGAAATAATCATTTCAGTGCAACACAGCAGTCATTTCAAGAGAGACAAACAACCAAATCTATGCCGTTATAGACTTCCAAACTACCCTCCTGTCCTGTGCTAGGACACACATGGGCGGAGAGAATGGGGATGGATGGTTGGATTAGGAATGCTGGGAGCGAGTAGATTATCCAGTATCTGGGCAGGCAGATGCGAAGAGAAGAAAACAACTACACAAAGAGCCAGATCTCCATCAGGGGATCAATTCATGGTGCTTGCTCTGTCACTTCCTGTAAAAAAGCAAATTTCATGGTGTGTTTTTGAGAGGCTGGCATTGGGAAAACATGATGAGTTTTTCTCTCTGTCTTGTTTTTTCTGCACTCTTATTTTTCCATCTACTCTTCAACTTTTTCTTTTGTACAGTCGCTTTCTGTCCTTTTTGCAGGTTCTGTAGTAAGCTATGTAATCAAACATGCACATATGCACAGTTACACTTTAGACACACTAACACACATGTACATGCTGTAACCTATATTTTCTGAGTATGATGAATGCCTATGTGTAAATTTTTTAAGAGGTTTAGCCAGCAAGAGCTGGAATGAGCATCGCTGTTGGCGGAGTTTCTCAGCCTGGGGCCCCTTGCCTCGCTCCCCCATTTTGCCCAGTAGAGCTTCATCCTTATCGCTGTCCTGCACCCCATCACTGCTAAAGCTGGGCTCCTCTCCTGTTGACCACATTTATCTAGGGGGCTCATTTCTGGGGGTGATAAGCTGTCAGACTTAGCAGTATGGATATAGGGGTTCCTGTACTCCCTCCACTTCACTCCACTCTCCTCTTTACTCCTACCATAGTAGCAGAGACTAGACTTTTTCTGTACATCTGCCTTGACTATCACACACAGCACAGGTTTCTCTCTCATCTGTGCTACATGCTCTTTTTCTTCCCTCCTCCTTTTTGTAATACTGTGTTAAAAAGGCAGAAAGGGGTTTGAAGCAAAAACAACTTTGAATGGTTAGTATAATGGGTTCATGGGGACCTTAGACAAAGACACTGTGAATTCTAATTCCAGCTACACTTCACCAGATTTGTCTGTGTGAACTAATTTTACACAAGAGGCAGCAGACATCAAAGTCTGTCCTTTTTATCCACTGATGGCACATGCTCAGTTTGGTTTTTTTGAACATCTCTGCTGTTTTTCTATTTCAGTACTTTGTACTCAGAACTTTTTTCACCACATAATTGTTAATATATCTGCTAGATTCATCTGTTGTGCCATTTTGGTTCTTATGAAAGGAATTGTGATGCGTGCCACCTCTTTTATATTAGCCTTGATTTGATACAGGTAAAATAACTCTCAGGCCTTTGATGTTGTAGTGCAATGAATTCAGTGCTCAGTGTGGGAGTAATAGTTTTACCTATTAATGTGTAAATGAATACTTTGCAGTAATTCTAACAAAGCTACTGCCACAATACAATACATAGCAACAATTGGTATTTTCAAGGTTCTTGCTCTGCACTTGTGGTTTATGAAGGAGGCCCTGTCATGTGATACAGACTTTAACAAGATGTCACTATTAGACTATTGAGCACAAGCTGTGCCACATGCTTCATGTACTTTCAGGTTGTCCTTTACTAAGCATTTGCATTTGTCTGTAAGATGTCTTAACTTATTTAGCCTTAACAGCATCATTTAGATTTGGATCCCAAAGTTCTCACTCTCTTTATATGCAATAAATAAATATAAAATAAAATAAAATAAAATAAAAAGCTCTGAGAATTACTGTTTAACACAAAAATCCACTAAAAGGTTTAAAAATACATCAAGACACCATATATTTTTCTTCTAGGTTTGTTTTGGCATTTTATAACTCAAGTAATAGGGGACCCTGATATATTAGAATTATGTGCTTTACCTATGGTTTAATAGCCTAGAGAGGAGCAAACATTGTGTTTGTTTATCTGTCAGTGAAAATGTGCATTGCCAACAAATGTTCCTGCATTTGTTGGCTGGTGTCTTAGAGGAAAAAAAAAAACACTTCTCTTTCCTTGTGTGCAGAAAACTTAATTATAGTTTCTGGTGTTGTTGCAGGTTTTTATGAAGGAAAAGCAAAATAGCATGAAGGAATAGGGGAATGAGGGAGTGCAGGTAGGAAATAAGTGAAGATTATGTGCGGATTAAGGATATTAATTTGCACTGTGTATAAAAAAAATTATGGTCTTGATCATGGGTTTCCTCAGAAGCTGTAATTAGGACATTAAAGCCATGGTGTGTGTACGAGACAGCCTGTTCATACTCCTCGCTAGTGGAGTACCTGTTTTATGAACTTGGAACATAACAACCTTGGAGCTTTGTCAGAGAAATGTGGCTGGTATCTTGATAAACAGTGTGTCACACAGCCAAAAAACAAGCTTCTGCAAAAGCATGAGTCTAGTTAGAAATTAGACTTATTTATTTTTATAATGATATTTTAATTCATGTTTAACTTGACATGGTGTAAACGAGAAGCTAAGTTTTAACCTTAAACATGTTAATTAGTTTGTGAAAAAGGGGTTTGTGAAAGGTGTTGAGATTTGGTGTCCTTCAGTTCTCCACGGAAACTGGGTGTTTTCATTCAGTTCCTGAGGGAGATAGAAAGGCCCTTATGTGTGATTTGTATGAAGTTGATAATGAAATATATTTTGTGTTTTATTGTCCTTTTAATCATGATCTCCGAGTTAAACCTTTTCAGAAAATGGTCATTGGGAACTATGCAAGGAGTATGCTTGTTATGTCTGATAAGGGCAGATTACAGTATTTGTTTACATAAAGGACTTTTGATAAAACTCACATTTTGTTAGATGCTTACCATGAAGGTATGAGAGTACTTGTTTCTATTTTGTTTATATCTGGATTATGTGCATATACATTGTATTATGATGTGAAATTTTCATTTTCCTCTGAAAGTGATATCGTCTTGTAAGCCCATGTGGGCTTGGCACCCTTGGGTGTATGACATGTAAATGAGGCATTCATTCATTCATACAACAGCTACAGTATTTTGTTTTAGACAGAAAATTGTCAACTGTTCTGCTAATCACTTCTTCTTTAGTCATTATTTAAACAAAATTATAATTTTTTGCTGGATTCCAGAGCTTAGATGCAAAGCTTTGCTGTTTTTATCTACATTGGCTATAATTTGTATATGTGTAATTTGTATATGTATGTTTGAGTGTTGACCGTGGGAAAAAAATAAACAGATTATTATTTTATTTGACTTTGTCGACACTGGTTCATGGATATGTACCAGTGGATATGATGCTTTTTTTTATCATGAACTGTCACTGAGAGGAGGGGACGGGTCAAAATGCAAGAACCCTACAGTTTTCTCACTAGAGTTCCTCTCTACTTTCCTTCTCTTTTTCTGCCCTCTCTTTCGCCTTTTCTTCTTATTCCATTGCCCCTATTAAAGCCTAGCCCTTTAATTTTGGCAAGGGTGATGCAATCTCCATGCACATATCTTGCCAAAAAGAGCATCTTTACAAATTTGAACCATGTCTTACCTGATATTTTTGCCTCTTTGTTGGCTACCAGACAGCTTCAGTCCATCATACCTCTGGCAACTCCTTTCTAGAGTGCAAAAGGTTGTGTTCCCACCTCTCCTCTCTCCTGAGCATAGAGGAATGAATTCTCCCTGAAACCCAGAGTGAGAAGAAGGAAATAATTCAGCAGCAGCTCCAGCAGCAGCCTCGAGATCAACAGCGGTGGCAGCAGTGAGCGTGAGAGAGACTAAGAGAGAGGGAGTGTGTGAGAGCTTGAGTGAGAATGAGTTCCTATGCACTGTGCCGAACGTAGCTGAGCTGTGCCGTCGAGTGGCAAGCTGTGTGTTCCTGTTTGGTTCCCGTGCGCTCTGGTGAGGCAGAGCTTGCAGAAGGGAGAGATGTGGCTTCATTCGGAGCTCCATTATCACTGAAGATCAGCACCCGGCCATGGTATCACAGAGCAGCATGTTAAGACAAGAGACCCACTGCTGACACCAGCGTGACTGATGATGACAGCACACGCATGGGTTACCATGCGCCACAGCCGCGCCACTCTAGGAGGAAACACAGCCATGTGAAAGTGATTTGGCTGCCAGCAACTCTTGGACATGTTTTCCAGGGCAAAGTCTGGATTTCTTTCTGTGTTTGAACTTGTTTTTTTTCTGTTGGTGCTGTCTGGCTGGCCCGAACTCACCTATCAAGCAAGGACTAAAAGCAGATGGAACAAGGGGGGTAAGTGATGGACATTCATCATTTAGTTTGTCTTGTAATCAAGTTGTAAATTTAAGTTGTGACACGTAAAGCTGCTCTGTAACTAGATCTTTTTGGAATGGTTAGATGGGCATGTGCACGTGATCTTGGGTGGGACAGTGTAAAATTTTTCATCACAGACTTTTCCTTGAAACTTGGATGTGGATGTTTTGTGCCACCATATTCAGTTGTGTGGAAAAAGTCTGGACTTGCACACTATGCTCTTACTGTGATATGTTTTGTCTCTACAATTATGTCAGAGGTGGAGGTGTGTTCAAAGGAAGTTTTTTGACGACAGAAGGAAGTTATGACCACTTATGTCCACTCAACGGTTTTGACTAACTTTTCGGTGCTCACCAATATACACTACAGTTAACAATTTTGACAGTTTTTCTGTTTTCACTACTATGTTACTATCCTTGTCATATATTTCAGTGTTTAAATGGTCTATTTTAAAACCCCTCCACCCTCACACCTACTCGCACACACCCTGCTGTCTTACTGTTGTGTGAGATCACATTTATCTGTGGACCCTTGAATGTTTGGTTGACAGGACATGCCATCAGTGTCTAATAAGTGTGATTTTTGGTTTAAAGACTTGGATTGCTGGTCTTGAGGAGAGGCGTTAATAATTCACTGCAGCCCCTCCGTGGGAGCGGTCCTCTCGCCTCTCTTGTAGCTTTTAATCCCCTTTGTCGGATTAAAGGAACCTCTAATCTTATTGCTGGTGCTCAGTGAGAAGCCTGAGAGATGCTCCTTGCAGCCTATCGGCATTGTTAGCACTCGAGACTCACACTCAATGGGACGCGTGTCTTTAAAGAGGCAGTGTAACCACCGTGATCTATTTAACGATTGCTTGCCACTTTGCTTTTGTTCTTGTTCTGTTTCACCCACCCACTACTTTAAGTTTCTTTAACTGCATTTCTGTTACACCCTCCATGTAACATGTTCTTGCTCATATGATCAACATACATCATTACCATGCAGAAGTTCCAACTTAATGACTTTGCCCAAGTTCTCAGATTGATTTTAAATGATCATAAATATTAAATAATTAAATCATTTCTCTCTTCATGTGCAATACTTATTCTGCTTTAATCAGTTCATATGTGTATACCGTATATTACAGTTGACATGTGAAATGGTTCACACAAATTTACAGTTGCTTAAGTTTTAACAATTACCTGCTTCACTGTGACAGAAATTTTGAAGCTAGAGAGTAAAGTTGAATTCTGTCAGAGCTTTTGAAAAACACCAAGCATTTTCATCCCAGTTTCGAATTACTTGAAGTGATTGTTGAAATGTGTTCAAGGTTGGAATATGATGGGTTTGGTTCAAATATGAATCAGCAATCTGTAAACCAAGGGTAAAAGCAGATACAGTATAAAATCCCAGCTATCACTGCCTCTGGTGAAATGGAGGGCAGTGACCTCCCTCGGTGTAATTAGGCCATAGATTCCATCCCTCTCTTTTCACAGTTAAACAAATTATTCTGCAGCCATACACTGAATTGTAACCTTGCTTGTTTAATTATAGGTTTGTCACGCATTTTAGAAATACTAATATATTCCTTAATTAAGATAAGATATAGGTGGCATTGACAGATGTTGATGGATGTCTTTCTATGTAGAAGATACCTGGTGGGAATAACTATTTAACATTTAATTTATGTGCCAGCATTGTGTCATTGGATTTCTTCCACAGCATTAATTTGCATTCACTATGGATTGCCTCCATTGTCAGCTTTACGATTTTCATGTATGTGTAAATTGCTGCTGCACAAATTATCAATATTTTCCCTGCTGTTATCATTTAGATAGCTAATTGGAGATATGCATGTAGAATACATGGCTTTAAATCAACTTATTTACTTGAAGCATTATACATTATGTGACTGAGCTCTGTGTACAGTATACATCTGACTAGTGTACTTCACTTTATCTGGGTCTGGAGCCGGTGGCCTTGTAGTCAAACATTATGCAGTGGAATTACTTAAAACAAAACATTAACAAAAGCTGCATACATTTTACGTGAAATTGAGCCCAATTCACCCAGTCTATCTTCTTAATATAACACTTGTTCCCTTTAGGCCTGAAAAGTGGCTCTGGAAAGTTTGTATTTGCTTTTTCACTAAAAACTGTGGCTTGAATTCATGTCAGTCACTAAGGATTCCAATGGGGACAAGTTGTCATGGTGCAAAAATGATCAAAACTGCCATAGAAATATCTCAGACCACTTCTGCAGTATGAATAGACGATTCCTGAGTTGTGCTGTGCTATCACCCTCCCTGAAGCTTTTAAGCTCTACTGAAAAACCACAGCAGTTGTTCTATGTGAAGAAAAATTTTACCTACACCTTTCAAACCTTCAGGTATTGAGTGTTTGATTCTCAAAATATTTGGGCTGGGGGTATTACATAAAGGGTAGAAACTGAAAAGCAGTTCATATATAAAAATACTGATATACAAAACAAAGAGCTGCAGTTTGGAATTTCAGATGATGGATTTGAAAAAGAAAATGCACTTGCATCTATGAAATTACAGCATTGAAAAACACATTGTAAAAATTAAATCCTAAACTCTTAAACCACTTACCACAAACCACTAACCACCACCACTCCTCCACCATGTTGTCTAATTTGTCCTAATTTTAATATTATGTTTTAGAGACTTGGATAAAGACAGTACAAATTGTGTTTCACTTTGACTTTCAGCCATCCTTGCACTGATGTATGCTGACTGTATGTAGTCAGTGGATTAACACCAGGTGTAGCAGCTGCAGGATGGTGAAAGTTGCAGCGAAACATTATTAATTGTCCTCTCGTCTCCAAGTGGAGCCCTAGATTTGAAGGTCTTGTGATCTCGAAACAAGTCACTAACTTCCTATTCGCAATGTTTGAAATTGCTCAGAATCTCACAAACTGCTGTTTTTGTCATATTCTCATACCACCCTGCAGAGAGACTCTATAACTAATATCACACAGGCGCCCAGATCAGGGGCAGCAGAGATTGAAGTGAGCCTCGCAATAGGGAGAAAATCCAATTGGATGTATTATGAGCACACCAAACTACAATAAATGTTAATGTGAAGACGGTACCAAGTGGAGAGGAGGCTGGCTTTGTCATCACTGCTTCAAAGACAAATGATATGTGGAGTAGGCCATGTTTAGAAACAGTAATTTTTTTGTAATGTCTTCATCATCCGATTTACTAAACAGAGGCCTGCTGAGGCACTCGGTGAAAGAGTAATGGGAAAAAGACGTAACTGACACCTATTACAGAAATACAACTCACACTCTCTCCCACAGCAGAGTGTATCTTACCGTCTGAAATGAGAGTGAGGGAGTATCAGATTTAACGACCAGGAAAGGAGAGGAGGAAATAATATTTCCACTTCCTACTCGCATAGGAGTCATGTAGCTTAGTCCACATCAACAGCCCAAACTGTTTACTTCACCGCTGCTTTTGCACATGCTCCATAGCTGTACTGTTAGTAAGTGCTATTCAGGGCTAATCAAACAACCTTAATTCAGAAAGACTTGTTTTGTTTAAGGATAATTCTGTTAATTTATACTCTTTAAAGTATATTAAGACTTCACTAAAGACAAGTCAAACATTGCAAATTCCACAGGCGATCAGATGATCATTAAAGTTGTAAACAAACTTGCACGTTAGCCAGTTTTTTTTTAGATGTAGGCAACAGGCAAATGTATTACCCAAACTGTCCATTGTAAATACTCATTACAGTTGTGGTAAACCTTTCTTCATATTTTATATTACGCTTCATATTCACAGCTTGTATATCCCAAGCACTGGGCTTACTGCAGTGCTTGGTGCTCTAGCAGCTTCTTAGATTTATTTATTTTGATTGCTAGAGTAAAAATGTTGATGTAGTAAATGTTTGAAAACTTTACTTTATTCTCTGTTTGCATTTGGGCCTTCCAGCATATCATTGTAACATTGTTTGAGTAGGTGTTGCAAATTTTTATAAAGAATAAAGTTAGTAGTTATGTAGTAGTACTATTAATGGACGGGGGGGGGGGGGGGGGGGGGGGGGGGGG
>JAUMHL010000005.1:6881578-6913258 GCA_032362345.1 Sandelia bainsii
TTATAGTGCATTTTAGGTTCATCCTGAAATTTCACCCGAAAGCCGAATATCCCTAACTTTTTGTGAGTAGTGTAAGTACTATAAAGTATTGTAACCTCCCCACCCCCCAAAAAACAAAACAAAAAATATATAAACATAATAATGCAGCATACATCTGCTGTATATCAAGTAGACATGTACATAAAAATGAGAATCAATAATTATATAATTCATAATTATCATAACCTGAACATAGAAAAAAATAATAATATTAATAATATGATATTAGGCTACGTCTAATATTGGTTTTGTTTTGTGACTTACCCACTCATAGAAATGGACTGTGGCTTAAAAGTTTGACTTCTTATAGAAAAGACCAGGTGTTACTAAATAAAGATGCACTAAAGATAACTCCCCAAATATTTTTTTAAAAGCTAATGTAAAGCCTTAATCTATTCAGTTAGGCAATGTCTTCCATCTAAGGAAATTTGGTGAGTTACAGAAATCAAACTCTTTAGATGTCACTCCTTCTGCTACAAGACTGATAAAATATATATTTTTTGTAATTGGTATTTTTTGTATGATTTTCTTTTAAATACTAATTTGGTTAATATGACTTTGTTAGTGGCCAATCATAATAATTCTGTTCCTGCAGTATCGAGTTCAGTAATCTTTATTATTAATAGGTAAAACAATATATGAAGAAAGACAAGTTGTTGTGGACAATTATACACTGACGCAGTGAAATAACTGATTAAGTAAATGGGTAAAGTACCATCATTGGATATTGCACCAGCCTAATCAACTTGCTGTACTGTACAGTGCAGCTTAATTGCCACATTCCAGTCACACGTCCTCTAATGAAGCTGATTTGTAATTGCAGTGGAAATTACACTTTACAATAACAGTGTTTTATGGGTGAATTTCAGACTGTAAATATGACAACTTAGTGTGATGGATAGAAGTGGGTGCATTTTATGGCTAAGGACCCTTTCACCCTGTCGTTCCCTGACACACCTATAACAAAGTTACAGAATAACTGCTTCATCACGTGAAGATGGCCCATGTGTAATAGTATATGCATGAGTACTTTACTGCGCTCCATATCTTCTTCTCTTTTGCTCGCTAAAGATGATGATGGAAGTTTTGCTGTTTAAGTGTTTACTTTAAATATTTTGTAGTCTTCAGTGTAGAGTGTGTATAACTTCATCTTAAACTTGCTATTCAAGACATTTAGTGGGAAATCTTTTTTATTCCCTTGGAAATGTCAGCAGCAAAGGAATGAGTAACATCAGAGTTTCTGTCCAATTGTATTTTTCTACTGTTGTCAGGAGGATGATGCTGTCATGGTCAAAAACAGGAATCCTTCACAAAGCATGTCCGTAAAAAGAACTATACCTCAGTAAGCTTTTTTACCTTATCTGTGACTCTGCCTCACTCTTCCTTGCTTTTTTTCGATATACCTCCTTACCTCTCTTTGCTCTCTGCAATAAAACTTTAAAGAGATAAGAAGCTTTTTTCTATTTCAGGGTCACCATTAGCCTGAATAATACATTGACAAGAGAAGAGCAGTTTGAATTCTGTAGAGGATAGAAGCATAGCCTTCAATTAAATTATACATCATTATCACAGCTGGCAAGCCTGGTGCGACGGTACCCTCTCCATCCTCCTCTAAATGTTCCATGTTACTGTCTTGTCCAATATTGTGTGTCAAGCAACAGCCTCTTCCTTTGCCAGCACAGAGCTAGGATGCAGATAAGACCGCCTGTTCAGGATGGAGGTGTACATGAAAAGATGGAGACAGTGTAACTCAGGGACATAGCTTAAAGGAACATACTGGTGTTATTCTGACTTCCTGTCTTTAACAGAAATCGTCCCTCTCTTTAAAAAACAATGTTTGTTTGTGGGTGTAAAAATGGGGCAATTGGTCACTAAAATTATCCAGAATATTTTGCAGTCTAGTATCAACATAATCTCCCATTTCTTCTATACATCTATGCATGTTCTGCTGACAGTGTTCAACTGTCACTAGTGTATTAACACTTGTGACAGCCAACCAGTGAACAAGTTTTTATTTTTATGTGAACCTTGAGTTATGAATATTGTTTAGTTTCACTCTAAAATTTATTGGGTACAGAAATTGAGAGAGCATCTGAGAATATGCACCGCATACGAGAATTTGAGCGGCAAAGCCTGTGCTATCTTCACTCTATGGGTGTTAATATAGAATAATAAGAATAATACAGATGCAAATATAGAAATGTGCGGCTTCAAAAAAATATATAAATTACTTTGTTTGTTTATTGAACTATCACTATATCTCTCCGGCTGTATTTTAAAGCATTATAATTTGTTATTTTAAGAAAATAACAGATAGGTACTAGGAGCAAAAATATGTTACACTCTGTGTGTTACACACTGTATATATATGTGTGTGTGTAAAATATATACATTAAAATAGTTATCTGTAATCTGTTTAAATGTGGGTCAATGGACACTAAAGACGGCGGCATTTTTTCTCTCACCAATGCAGTAAAAAGTATGTCCAGTTAGATACTGAATGTCATTTTGAGCCCCAGGAGATGCAGTAAGAACCTCTGGCTTTGTGAGGAATATGTCAGTGCAGTATTTATATGATTCAAGGGATTTGGACTGCCAGATTAAGGTGTATCCGAAGGCTCTCTCTACACTTTGCATTAGCATTCATCTTATTCCCATCCGTTATTTTGCCTTAACAAAGATTACAGTAAAATGGCAGATGCTTTTCATAGTTATTTTTAAAAATCTTGTACCATATACAAAATTAAAGTTCTGTCCTTAACTTAACAAAGTAATTGTTACGTGGTCTATGGCACCATCAGAAAGTTGATGGCTAGGCATACACAGTATGCTGGACACTGGAGTTTGTGTCACGTGTCCCATTTGTGGTTGGTTTTAGATGATGATTAATAATGTTCAGCCGATTATGAATGCGATTTGCTTGTAATGGACCGTAGTTGGACCAAGTTTGACGTGATCTGTCTGGTTCAGTCAGTGCTGACAGTTGACAAAATTGGGAATTGAGTGTTACATGAAAATTACAGTCTGAAGTGGTCAGCTATAAGGTGAGTACCTCTTGCACGTTGTCAAAGACAAAAAATCTGAGTTGGTGGAAACAATCTCAAAAGTGTGAATTGTGTAAGTCTGATAGTCTTCAGTTGTGGCCCCGCCTTAAATAAATAGCATATAATAAATGTTTGATCAATACAGATTAAGGAAATTGCTTAGAATTTGCGTCCCTAGCCAGTAGCTGAAAAGTAGGCAGTTGTTTTGCATTAATGTGCTCATCATTAGCTCCTCATTATCTGCGTATTTGTTATCATTTTTGTGGTTAAGCTCAACAATATTGGAGCTGAAATGATGATATCTGATATGAAGGTCATAGATTGTTTGTTTGCATATGAAGCAAATTCATTTTTGGGTTTGGTTTTGGGTTAAACCCCTTCAATTAACTTAGACATGCACAATTTAGCTTGGATACAAACCTCCATCAGTACTCCATCTTAAAGTAAAATGGATTTGCACTTAGTGAACTTCACAGTAGGAATTTGACTTTCTTTTTCTGGATTAGTCATCAGTAATTGTAATGACAACTAATTATCTTGTCGTCCTTTTGGTAATTTCAAAGTAATACAAATTTTTTACACCCCAACAGTAATGAAGAAATGAATCGGTCTTTTGGATAATTAAGCTTAAATCTAATAATCAGATGAGGCTGTCATTTATTACATTTCAAAGATTTAGTTGAATATATTCTTATTTCAGTATGGGGGTGTTCTTTGTTATAACAAAGAATATAGTGTCATCACTACATAGTACACTAATGCAGAGCGACACAAAACAGAATTAATGTGTGTTATTGTGCAGAAGACATTGTAGAGAAGCAGAACTGTCTGGGTATGTCTGTTTTACTCAGATTAACTAAAAACTGGAGTTGAGAAGGACATTCAGAAGTGTGTTATTACCTGCCCTATATTAGTGCTGCATTATTAACATTGTCCTTACCCCACTAGTCAATTAACCCCAAGACCTTAATTTACTGACGAATAATGCATACCAATGGATTAACTTCCTGTTGTCATTACTAAGATTGATTGATTAAAATCACAGCTATGTTATCGGTCATGTTTAAATATGACCGTATTATCAGTGAGTTGCCATTATTGAGTTACTACCAGCAGTGAACTTCAACAGTGAAGCATTCAGTTATCAAGTATGCCTGTCAGTCAAGCTGGAAGAGCAGACCCGTGAAGCAGGGTTGAGCCATGGTCAATCCCTAGTTGCCATAGTGTGTGAGTTGTTATAGTTCAAGCTTTATTAATACATGATTGTCATACTGACGGTGTGTGTTGTCAAAATGAAAAAACGAGAACCTATTATCTCACAGTAATAAAACTCTGTGATGTGTCATACATTTTCACTTAGGAAAACAAGTAACTCCTGCATGGCAGTGTGACTGTGATGTTGTTTGAGTGCTGTGGCCCTGTGACGGGCAGTGATGTGGTAAAGTTGTGTTTAGTGCAGCATTATGCCTCTGTGCACTTTTGTGTTTCTGGATTAGATTGTTTATTGTCCAATTTATCATGTTTAGTTTACCTGCCACGAAAGATATCTCCTGATCTCTGAATATGTAATGGCTTTGCTTTGAAAATACAGCTAGATGAATATTAACAAGTGGTCTCTGCAATCTTCCAGCTGATGCCCTGCAAAGGTTCGACATCA
Source organism: Sandelia bainsii (assembly GCA_032362345.1). Classification (NCBI taxonomy): domain Eukaryota; kingdom Metazoa; phylum Chordata; class Actinopteri; order Anabantiformes; family Anabantidae; genus Sandelia; species Sandelia bainsii. Next base: position 6,886,319 of record JAUMHL010000005.1, read on the forward strand.
TGATTCCCTGCAGATATCAAAATGACTCATAGAATATTAACCTAAAGGCAGTGAGCGTAAAACAAAGTAATTCTCAGGATATTGCTTTACTTGCCAAGGAGCATAACCTGCTTAAACCTATAAAATATATTGCATGAGAAAATGTTGAATCACTGTGAATGTCTGTCTACAGTTTATTCTGTGTTGTAACTGTTCCAGCAGAGGTTTCTAACCTTTGCTTTCTGTCGTAATGGGTGGCTATGATGCAGGGGAAACATGAAGTGATATAAGACCATGGATGCTTTGAAAGATGGGATGGAAGTCTGCACACTAAGGCTGGATTAAGAGTTTAATGACTGGTAAAATTGTGGCATTTCATCCAAGGTGACCCCTGTGGAGAGGTGATCATTCCAAAGCTAGATGAAAAGTGAAGGTAATCCTTTCTTCCTCATTTCCAGATAGCTGTCACCAGCACAGGCTTTGTCACCACGGCCCAAGGCATGTAATTACACTTTTATTGGCTTTAGGGAGACTGCATCATTCATTTAAAGAATAATCTCACAAGCCACAGTACAGATACATCATACCTGCATGAAAGCCTCTTGTTCTGACTCGCTGTGGTTTAATGGACTTTTATGAATGTAGATTTGATGCATAGTTAATAATATGTAGGGTGATAATATGCGAGTGTTACCCAGAAGTCATCCCTCTCTCATCTTCAGTTGAGAAGTTTGTGATTTGAAGAGCAAGGCTGTATTAGTGTGACAGCAGCAGAGTGTCTGGGTCTACTGCCAACCAGCCTTGACACCATTAGCTCTGGTGACACATTAAGGTTTTGTTTTCCTTGTAATTTGTTTTCTCTGTCAATTTGATGGATGTCTTGTTTGCCGGCACTTCCTCACACACAAAAAAATGGTGGCTCGAGGACATTGTTAAACGAACTTCAAAAAGGGGAGCAGAAGGCATTTGTTTTCTTCAAACAGGTTTTTTGTGTTAATGAGTGTGTGCAACATTGTCTCTGGACACTAGATAATTAAAGGTGAAAAGCTAATTTGAAGAGAAAGGCAGGGCAGCACCAAAGGCTCAAGTGAGCTAGAAATAGAGATCCCAGTGACATTATTGGCATTAATTTCTCTGCTTATATGAGTGTGGAAAACTTAACTTTATGGCTAGCCACTATCTGCCTCTTTGTCTGTTTAAAATAATGGTTTGCACTGTGGTTTCAAGATTATAAAATAGCCACAATGTCAATTTAAACTCATCTTTCTTTGTGTAAATGAATGCTGCTACTCCAGTACATTAATTCTACCACAAAGTAACCACCATTAATTCCTTTACAAATTCCTAGTTCACGCTATTGACCTCAGCTCTGTGACTGAGCACCGCTGCAATATCCATATAACTGTAGTTTAGCACAGTTAAGGAAGTGTAGAGGTGCAACAAAGAATGGCCTCACCTGTTTTTGCGCAGATGCACAGGACTGTTGAAAAATTTCACTGCCTGGCCATTCGCCTCAAGCTCCACAGTGTGGGAACCCATCGGAGCCCTCTCTCACTCACTCAGCTGAGGAAACCTTAGTGGTACACCACCAGCTAAGCTTAATGAACCAGCTCGCCATTACCTGTATGCAATGCCCAAGAAGGTGTAAGAATGAATAGAGGAAGAGTCATCACATCTTACTTGGTGCTCAAGCTTAAGTCCCTTTCATACGTGTAACATTATCAGATTCAGCTGTTAAAATACAAAGTAGTTCGTCATTGTGATTTGTGATTAAATGCTTTATTCAGACATGACAGGCGAAACAACGTTTAGCTTTTGAAGTGATGAGTGAATAATGACACTGCTTCAGAGCAGTGGTAGTTGGAAAGTAATGATAACAAGAGAGTGTTGACGACAGCATTTGATGATTTTAATTAATTTTTTTAATTGAATACTTGTGGAGTGTCTTAAAGACAACTTTACAATGTCCAACTGTATAAGACTGTTATTGTGTAAGTACGTTTCTTTCGGCTGCGGCCTTTGCCGACTGCCCTAAGACTGTCATTGTGTCTCTTACATAAAAGTGACTGGGATGTTTATTCAGATATAGAACATTAAAAAATGCTATCGCATTTATGTAAGTACTGTAGGTGCATGTAAAGAGCTTTAGTGGGTTGGCATATTGTCATTGGTGCAAGCATGCAATGTTTATAGGCAATAAAGACACTTTAGGCCATTTTTCTCCAAGGTACTGCAAATGCGGATGACAGTGCAGAACACAATCAGGTGGCCATTTCCAACAAATACTATTATTAGATGAAGCTAGGGAACAGTGTGTAGCGGGATATCAAGTACCACTGTATTGTTTTGTTCTGTCAGCTCCACTTGACAGTGTAAGAAAGCAGAGACCACGAAAGCAAGCTTACTCAGTCTCAAAACTTGACTGAAGTAAGTAAGCCCTATGTGTCATCGCTCTTCACTCTTTTCCTCCTGTGGTTTCATTTGTTACAACAGACCTTGAAATTTGAGAGACTGTGTGAAGAGCAGTGTAAGACTGTAACAGACATATCAAAGTCACAAAGCCATGGCTTCCGCTCCGTTTTTTTCACATGTGGAGAAGATAATATGTTACAGCTGAGTCTTTTCACCACTCTAATCCATGGAGCAGGGGATGAAATCTTATTTAGGGATCAGCACCAGTGCATCACTGCCATCATAGCAACAACATGCAACTCTGCAAGCTCTTTTTAAGAGCATTAGAGCCTAGGAATCAGTCAGCAAAAATACCTCTTGGCTCAATTTTTTTTTACTTTCAGTAAGAACAGACAGAGCCAATGTTACTAAAAGCATGTTGCTAAAATGGCCATGTCTTAATCTCTCATTCATTCACAATATTTATGCTATACAAGCTAAATTCAATATTTCTATAGATTGAATATGTACACATACGTGCTATAGTAAAATATTTGCAACAGAGTCTTGGATTATTCAAATACAAAGCTTGGTGAATGAGCTTTGCTTTTGTATGTGTTTGTTTCTTTTTCTGTCCTTTTGAAACTGAAGCCAAGTTTGTCTCAGAAGGATATGCAAATTTAGAAGAAGAATAGCTGTCTCGCTCCCTGTGAAGCTCTTATCCTTTACTGTAGCTTCAACGTTGAATAGAGCTTGAAGATTTTAATGCGCTATAAGGTGCCACTTGGACAAACTTACATTTGTGCAATGGCATAAATGTTTGTTTGTCTGAACTGGACCCTTTGGCATGAGATGAGTGTGTTTGTGTTTCTTTGTTCTGTTGTTGATGGTTTGAATAACTTTGTGTTGTCTATAAATAGTCCTCATTTATCCACTATTCTGTTAACACTTTTTTTCTCAAATCTTATTTATGTGCTGACAAGCTAGTCTTAGTTTGAGTAACACCTGTTCATACAATAGAAAGGAGGGCACCTCACTTAATATGCAGAATCATTGGAGGCTGAACTTGTTGGTCTGCTGCACTTGCATAGCAAATAAAGGTCTCCAAGGAGCCATGAAAAGCTGGTGGAAAGTGTCACTGCTTATAAACGGGAGCTCAGGAGTGTTGTTACACTGCAAAGAGCCAAGAAGTAAAACTGCAGAACTGCAATTTGACAAGCAGTTTCAATCTCAGAGTTACTCAAGTAGCTGCTGACTTTGAGTGTTCACCACATGTATTGTTCACTACCAAACTAATGTCTAATATTCACACTTGTGCTGCTACTAATGACATGTTTCTGACACATATTCAGATATTCAGTTTCTCAGTTTGGTGATGCCATCAAATCTTTTTGCAGTCAACATGCATTCGTGATTAAGAAGACACCATTAGCATATTGGAGCACTGTTTCAATTAAGAAGATAATTTCATCCATGCCCACACATGCCCCAAATCTGTGCTTGGTGGCAGCCTAAAATAACAGCTGAGGGGACAGACTTTGACTCAAACAAATGAATAAGCAGATGTGAGCTGACAGTTTGCAACCACAGGTGAATCTAATGATTGGGGTGTTACAGATAGCAACATACTTACACCTGAGTTCTTTAACATGTTTATTAGGTACTTATGAGCCACATTATTGTGTTTTGTAAATCATCTGGCATGATTATATTGTATCAGTATATGGTATGAAAGTTAATCTTACAATTGACCACTTCACTAATTAAGGCAATCATAGTTCTATTAATACAAAATAATCTTCTTGGGACATCTTGTCTTTTTTTAAATCTTACTCCCACCATCAAACTCCCACCATCAAACTCTACCCTACAGTATATCTACAGTGCATGTTGGATGTCAAACAAATGCTTCAACTCAATTCAGTTTATTTAAATAGCACCAAATCGCAACAAAAGTCACCTCAAGACACTTTACAGTGCAAGGTTTAAGACCTTACAGAATATAGGGTGGGCGGCCATCTGCCTCAACCGGTTGTGGTGAGTGGAAAGAGGAGAGAGAAAAGGCAACAAAAGAAAAAAAACAACAACAAGCAGCAGACAAACACTGGGCAGGTTTGTAGGGCCAGTAACTGCACATTGTAAACATACAGCTCCAAGGCCGGGAAAGGTGTTCAGAGAGAGAGACAGAGAGGAAGAATCACAACTATGGGAGAGATAAGACATCACAATGCATATTTATCGTAACTGTAACTGTATTTTGAATGTGGCCTAATCTCCCTACAGATTTCCAAACAGATGGTAACAGAGTGGCGTATTGTGGTATTTATCCTCTTAGCAGCACTGTACGGTAGAATGAAGGTGTGGTGCTCCTGTAAATAGGCCATCACAATTACATATGAATATTTTATTTTATGTGCTGTAATGGGTTACTTCTGTGGGTGTCAAGGGAAGAGCAACTTTTAAACTGGACTTCCTGGTACGCAGCAACCATATAGAGATGCTCAGTAAAGTAGGTTTACTTCTATCTAAATAATCCTTTGTGCTTCCACTGATTATGAAACTGTTACTAAGGGCTGCTAACATTTAAATTGTTTGAACATATAATACACACATTTTTAAAACATTAGTTACCACCTATAATTGTGACTTTATAAATGCATTTTAAAAATAATGTAAGTTTGATAAAGGCTTGCTCTGTGTTAGAGCCTGTGATTGAATATGTGTTTACCATATTTGAAATCTTTTCCGTGCACATAGATTAGCGAGTCTTTGGTTGTGGTTGCACCTACTGTGGCTTGAGGTAATTAGAGACCTGAGTGGCATACCCCTTTATCACTGTGTAAACTGCTTCTGAGCTCAAGGACATAAAAGTCCTCAAGCACCAAAGCAGTATAATTACCTGAATAGTTTGCAGGTATTTATGACCAAAAGTGAAAGTACAGAAAATACCAGTACATCTGACATAGATATTTGCAGGTAAGCAGCATTATCTGAACAGAATATTTTGAGAAAAGAATCACCTTTGTGGTGAATTCTCATTTCCCCCACAATACTTTTGTTGACTTAAACCTTCTACTCAGTAAAACCCTGAAAAAGCAGACAGAGGGGGCGGTTTTATCCTCAATCTCGTCCCATTGGGATGATATGCTGTCTTTGTTATCTTACACCCAACATCAAACTCCTGATCCCAATCATAGCCCCTTTTTATCTGTCCATGCTCCTAGAGCACACTACACCCCTCCACATCACCCCAACTGCTCCAACACTAGTGCTTAGATTAGAGAACTCGCCAGCTCTTAGCTTTATCTACCACTGTTCCCCACCAAACAAAATTGGCTCCAGAGGGGAGTGGGAAGGAGAATCACTAGGAGACGAGACAGCCTGGCTTTATCTTAATCAGCTGAAGAATTTAAAAAGTTACACAAAATTAGTTTTTTTTTTCTCGCAGTTTTCTGACTGGGGTCATTAGGGTTAACGCTGTAAAGAAGGGATGGGATGTAGGAGAGATTTGTCTCTGTGTATTGTGACTTGAAGTACAAGGCTTCAAGGACAGTTGTAAATTGAATACCTGGTAAAACATGGCAGAGTAAGCATGAAAAGAATCAATATGATGCTTATCAGTTTCTGATGTTAAGGGGCTCCTGAGGAATGCCTTCTGTGTGCTGTTGGTTCCATTTCATTATCAAGTGTCAATTTCATAACTTGGACAGTTTTTTTCATATTCTCACTACTACTGTGGGTGAACAAGACTCTTGTTTGTGTATCAGCATCTTTTAACATTTGTTCTTGTGTAGAACTCAGAAATATTCAATTTTCTTGGCTTAAATCAAGTGCAGTGCATTCATAACACACTCTCTGTCCTCCATAATCAATGGCAAAACTGATGTAGTCACAGACATCCCCCCCTTAACTGAAAGTTCTGGTAGTCTCCTTCATACTGGCCATGGCTGATATGATACATCTTATTTAAAGAGGGGCAGGGTGATATTGAAAAAAATATATAAAAAATATAAAATGTATATAAAACAAATCACTATTTCTGTCAAGCTTAAAGATCCCCCTTTACTCCTAAGTGAGATCTAAACTAACAATTTTAATTCAGCCGCTTAACCCGACATATTCAACCATACTTACTTGCATTATGTCTGGCTTTTTTTTTTGTAAGGCATGGCACTGGAGAAAATGTACACTTATCTGGTCTTTTGTTATTGAGCAGGTATCACAGTAGGCAGTTTTAAATAATGTTCAGGAAACAGTTTTTTCATGAAAAAGTCAGTGTCCCTGTGGCTAGGATCTAGAAAAATTTACTTCTAACATGACAGTGAAAGGCAGGGGTTATGGACAGTACCAAGTCCCTCATCAGAATTTTGATTGAAACCATAAGACAGTGACAGATTCACAGTGACCTTGACCCATGACCAGGATCAGCCAGTCAAAATGCCTCATCCATGACAAGCTCTCTGTGCCCTCACACAGTTCATTCTGCTGGCATGTTTCTGTTTTACTCTTCGTCATTAGCTGAGACACTGCCTAACTGCTTCTCTTCCACTCATTCTTCATAACTCAATTCTCTGTAACCCTTCACATCAAACCTCCCATTTGGCCTAATTTCCCATGAGCTGCATGTATTAATCAAGCCCAAGGCCTGATTGACAGGAGTTATCACCAGTGGATCAGTTCAGTACTGTCTATCTGGGCCTTTCCGTCTGACTAGGAGACTATCAGGGCTTCTGCTATCTCTTGCGCCTGCAGCCAGTGTCTACCATGAGGAAGGGCTGCTACATCTGTGGCTCGCTCTTATCTCTTCCATTTTTAAACATCCCACAATCAAAGAGCCTGTAGCATTTCCTGGCTAATTGCTGGAGGATAATAAATTACAGAATCCCCCAACATCCCCCAACCTCCACCTTCACTACCAACTCCTCTGCTTGCAGTTACTCATTGGCATCAGGTAGCTACTAATCAGTCATTGCCACTGCTCTTGATCGCATGACTGTAAGGATTTCTGCTGTTCAGTTACACACTTTAATGGAAACTGTACCCTAATCCCTGAAACACATCAAACAAATTATCCTAAGCATCATTAGGCTACACTGGTACCCTGTCAAGATGGAAATATGGAGCACTGAGGCTGAGCTGGAGTTTTCATTTAAAGATAGTGGTCTCTCTCATTGCCCCAATTTACAGGATTACTATCTTTTCAGTATGAGTCGGTTATGTTAAACCAGATTTACTGTATTTAAACAGATGGCATATGAGGGTGTCAATTTTGCATGACAGGATTAGGCTCATCTCGCCATTTGGGTGTCTTTTAAAAAGCAGCAGATTATTAAAACATGAACAAATTAGGCAAGATGCTTTCATGCAGTCTTGCTGAGTGTAATACTGAGGGGTGATAATTACTAGAGATACACCCTTGGTTGTAATAATGTAAGGCTTAATTATTTTTAGTGTTGATGATCTGAACTCCAGCATTTTATCTAAGCCTTATCTAGATTTGTCTAGCCTGTAATGGCTCTAATTCAGCATTTGTAAGCTTCCTGATATAAGACAACATTGGTCCATTGAGATTTATCTGTGTCAGGATGTTCTCTGATTATCACTTCAACAGAAGCAATCTTCATTTTGACACAGGTTTGACAGTTTATTAACTCTGTTAATTCATTTTGTAACCTCCAATACAAAAAACTCTCACATTTATGTAATGTTTTTTAAATGTTTATCATAGTGCAATGAATTTCACATGAAGTTGGTCTTTGGATTATACAGTCTTTAGTTCTCCAAGACTGGCACCAAAATGTGAATTGTTTTGAGCATCCCTGTTGTGAACATGATGATGAAAACAGCTGGCAATAAGCCTGAGTAGTTGTAGTTCAGTTTATTCGGCTACTCTCCAGCTGCAATATTTCTTAAAAAGAATCAACTGTTTCCAATGATAATCATGACAATTTCTATTTTGTACTAAAACAATACACATCACTGTGTAAGAAACAATTTACACTGGTGTTTTCAATGTGAAACACTACATCAATACCTTTGTCAGGTCTTCCTTTACAGCATTAAACTCACCATTTATAGAGTGATGCATTAAGTATTAGTATTAAGTTCTAAGTACAGCAATCTTGGTAATTTCACCATGTTGCAGATACAAGTGTGTTTGACAGGACAATGACTTCTATGTAAACATGACTTAGCTGTAAGCACAACACTTCGTATTTAGGTGCTGCCAGACACATGTACAAAATGGTGGACCCAAACGCAGACCAGGACAAGAGAGGGTTCAAACAAAAAAAAGTATTTAATAAAACAGTGCAACAAGGACATAAAACTGAATGGAAAATCACTCCAAGAGGAGGCAAAACTACTATAATAAAATAAACGCTAAAGACAGGGAGGTAGACAAGGTGCAGAGGGAAAGTGAGGAAGAGAGGCTAAACACTAACATAGGATGAACGTAACATGGAGACCTGGGGAGAGCGTGAGGGACAGAGGTGGAGAAGAGGGAAAAGACAGAGCAGAAACTAAACCCAAACCAACTTACAGAAATGATGAAGGAGCTGAGCGAGGGGTGAATGGCAGGATGAACTGACAAAGGGCAGTGAGGAGTGCAGGACATAAATAGTGAAGGGCTGATTGGAAACAAGGTGCAGCTGAAAACAATCAGGGAGTGAGAGTGGAGAGAGGGGCGTGGTTAAGGTGAGAGAGGAACAGAGAAACAAAGACAACAAAACAAGGATATGACAGTGACAGGTGCGATGACCCAATTCAGGTTTAGTACATGCAGCATGGAGAGAAGACATTATCAGCTGCATGTATTAAACCTGAGAAAGGTCCTCATGCTGAGTTTATGATTCTTCAGGGAATTAGCAATTCTAAAGAAATTTCCATGACTGTGTTTTACAAATTGTGGTTTAGATGTGCATTTAACCTGAAACAGAGAGGTGTTCTTTTCAGGAATAGTTTTAGTAGCTATATAATGCTTAATTGATGGTTTATTTTTTATTCTGGGGCTCCATTGATACATGATTATGTGATTTTAAGTAAAAAAACTAAACTAAAATAACTGTCAGCAATATAGTGTAATTCATGGGCTAAGTAATAAAATAACCAATACAAAACAATATTTCAGGTGCATATTTTAACTTACCGGTCCCGTTCCCAATTCCTCCACACGCCCAGATACAGTTGGTACAGCATTGATCTACAGGACAGGGGTAGGTTGTGAAAACAGTTGTATGCAAAGTGCCGTAAACAAATTCAAACATTTCTCGAAGTCTGTTGCTTGCCTGTAACTGTATTCATTATTGTTTTATGGTTTTGCCTAAGTTAATTTTCTATCACAGCCGAAAGAAACACCTTTTGCGAGACATCTCAATCTCTGTACCAACACTTAGTTGTCGATAGAAGTGTTGGCAGCTAGCGTGAGAGGGTGGGTTTAGTAGCCCAAAATGGACAGCCAGTAATGGATTTCACCAGTGCATGACGTCAAGATTTATAACATCTTGAAAAAACTCTCAAATGAACCATACTGGCCAGGGTATTTTACTGCCCGCTGGTATTCACATGGGAACACGCGTTCACATGGGGCCTTTACTTTTTGCTAAATAGGAGCATCTAGAATGCACTTTCAACTTAGTAGGACAAGGGGAATTCATCAATATAAGAATCAAGCTACAAACAAATCTTATAATCAAGCCTTTGATGCACAGGTAAGGAGTTCGTCAATCATAAAACAGAGGTTTTATTGTTTTACCCATAGAGTGGACTAACACATTATGATCGGCCATTGACTAATTCCTTTGAGAAGAGGTGTGAAAATAATTATTTTTCTACTACATGTTTATCATGTAGTAGAAAAATAATTATGCCATAAAGGCATAGTTTACTTCTGCATTACTCCCTAAGACAAACTTGTGTTTTTTGAGGCTGTTAGATACTCAATACAATACACAATATTTGTGAAAATTTAAATATATCAGCCTTAGAGTCTCAGAGCAGTAACTGTAACAAAAAGCAGTAAGAATAACATAGGATTGTAGAGTGAGAACTTCATGTCTGTATCAGTAGTGTGTTCTCTAGAGTATGAACTATGCTGTACCTGTTGTGAGGGGATCCCCCTGTCATCATCCTCACCATTCCTCTGTCCCAGTTCCACCTCCCTTTTTCCTCTGGGTACTAATTAATGTGTGGTGGAGGCTGAGAAGTTAACCAGCAGCCACAATATAGCAGTATAGCAGTATCCCTCTGTCTCCAAGGCTCTTCCCAGGGCAGAAGATGCTGCTTTTGATACCACCTGAACACAAACACTCATACACTGATATTCACTCATGGATCTTAGCCTTTTCTCAACTTTCTCTTACATTAGTTTTAATCTTACTTACTTCGTAGTAACATACCCATGCTGACACCCCAAAATATGACATATACAATTCAAAAGAGAATTTGCCAAATGCTTAAAGTATTCTTACACTGTTTTTGACAATTGTGACACTTGTTACTTTAGGATTCACAAGCTGTCGCAGGCCCAAATTAGTTCCTATTTAGCTATTTTGTTCTTATTTTTGTTCTGTAGCTGCTATGGATAAGTCGTGATAAAATAAGCTGTGACTTATTTACAGCCAGTGTTAAATAGGCTACAGCACACAACTGAGCCAAAATATATTTCTGTGTTTCAGGTGACTTTAAGGACTGTGCTCCATTTAGCATATAAAAAATTGTTACTTGTTATTGTTACTAAACAAAAAAGACGAGAACTGCATAGGGGCAACAGTGACGGAGTAGGTAGGGCAGTCAGCAATTGTCAATTGTCTGTGAACCCCAGGGTTGGTGGTTTGTTTCCCCCCCCGATTCCTGGCCACATGTCGAAGTGTCTCTGGACAAGACACTGAACCACACTGACAGGGGGCTGCCTGTCGACCAAATAATTTCCCCAAGGGGATCAATAATTATTATTATTAATCCTACTGAATAATACAGCACTTAATGCTGTATTGAACTGAAACAGTATGTTTATAATTAACATTAAGCACTGTACGTTACAATATACAAGCACTTGTTTTATTGACTTGTCTATTTTGTGACCTCCACAAAATAAATGTTCAATGCACTTTAGAGTAAGCCCAATTTCAATTCAGCCCCTTTCCCCGACCACTTAGTCCTAAACCTTGGTTTTGTGTGTTCATGTGAGTTTCGATTCTCACTGGGACATATCACTTCAAACTGAGGGCTTTAAGAGGCAGAGTTGGAAAAGAGGAGTTTGAGAAATTGCCCAGAATGCATTATGAATTACCAAGATGGACAACAAACCCATATTTTCTTAATTAAAACTACCGTGAAACTACATTCACCATTAGATTATCTTTGTTTAAAGTTGTTTTAATGTATTTTTCCTATATCAGCTGAAGACAGCATTGTGAGATTTAAAGTTTCCACTTGCAACATGTCATATCTATATATTAATCTACCCATGGCTGTCAAATACCGATGCGCAGGTGTCTTGAAGGGTTGTCTCAGTTCAAAGTGGGAATATTTCACCCACTATCCTTTGTACCTCCTTTTTGAGGGGCAACTCAAAAACAAGGGTAGAGGTAACAAATGAGAAATGGAATTGGCCTTAAGTAGACTTGGACTCATGACTCACATGACTTGTTCTTGATTTTCTACAAACACACTGCTACATTAATCTTAATGTTGTTGATACCATTTGTATTACATTTACACATTGATTTTTCTCCAGATTTGAGGTCGTAGGGCTGACCACACACATGAACATTTAATCACACAGAATAAGAATTCAGCCAAGATCATATAGAATATGAAGAATGCAGGTACTTAAAGTATAAAATAAGCTGTGTGCTAATGTTTGTGTACAGCAAGTGCTGGATGCATTATTGAAGTTTTACCATGCTGTGAGTAATAAATCCTCTTGACTCCTATTATTCATTGCATAATGACTTCCATTCATCATTGAAAACATGAGGTAAATTAGCTGTTTGGACGTGGTGTTTGGCTCCAAGGCTTTCCTGAAAGAATCTTTCACAGTCTTTGTCTGTTAGTTCATTTCTATAAGAACGTATGTTATGTGGTGTTTCTTTTTTAGAGAATACATTTACATTTTAACAATACAGTATCTCTATACAGTAACATATTGTGATGTATTGAATGAGAGACATTTGTGGGACCTCACACATGCACTCATTACTCTATTTTCTTCTCAGGAGTGCTGTATGTTTGAGATCATCACATTTCTCAGATGAAATGTGTCTGTCTCCTCCTATTATATTCAACCCTTACCCCAAAATGATAATTAAATGAGGAATGCATCAGGAAGCCTAGAATTAAAGGACTTAATTATGCACCCTTCACACATTAATCTTTCATGATTTGGGAATCAACATTCTTAATTATTCAAAACTGCAAAATGTATGAAAAGTTAAATGTGGAAAAGGCAGAACAGATGAATGCAGAAATAAGCATAACAAAATGCACAAGTAGGTGGTGAAGTAAAGGTTTAATAACACACAATGTGTAGCCAGGCTTCCCTCAACTCCCCATCATTCAGTCAAAAATGTGCATCAGGGTAGAATTACGGGTTATATTACCCGATTAAAACATTAATACAGGGCAGAAGAAAAATTTACCTAAGTGGTGCAGAAAAGCTCTTTGACCTGTAACAGCAGGTGTACTGGGAACTTTGACCAGTGGGGACTGGCTGTGTTTAATTTGGCAATTGTGTTAGACCAGAGTGAAACTCAAAATTTAGAGTGGATAAGTGGATAGTGTGTAGAATGGGTTAATGTATTTATAATATGTCTTTGATTTTGTCTGTCCAATTTCTGTGCGTTGTATACAAAAAGGAAAGTAACCTTTATGCAGAAACTTGCAACATCTTTACACTAAGTCATTGGACCCACATCAAGAATTACAATTAATGCATTCAATTCATTTTAAATGGTTGCAGAAGGTGAAAGGCCATATTTCAATACATCCATATTTCAACAAAAACAACCCCTTTTATCTTTTTTACAAGGTCATGCTAATGCTGTGTATGCTCTTTCTGTTTGTGTACTGTATATATACATTGTTTGTTTTCAGCTAAGAACCTCACTCTCTTGTGCATGTACTGCAAATGGGTTTCAAGTTTGTATTCTGAAGGGTCCTTCTAAGGTAAACTCGGAACAACACACTGACCTGCACTTATGGAGTGTTCTGTTTCCCGATAGTGACTCTGTGCACAACTACCCTAGCACAGAATTGCTATTGTGACTGGAGGTCACCCAGACTGGTCTGTTGGGATGGCACAAGGGCTCCCAGCATGTTTCCTGGCTACTGCTGCTTCTACCACCAGCCACCATAACAAAGACAGTGACCTGAGCCAGCACTTGGCCTTTCTCTCTGGCCCTGGGAGGCAATCAGAGACATGTGCACCCATGTATGTGTGCATACACACATTGCTGTGCATGTGAGTTGATCAAGGTTCCCCATGAGGGTCTTGGCCTGTCATCTGACAAAGCCTAACAATAGCAGTGAGCAGATGCCTGGGTTCCAGGGCCAAACAGATGGATGGGCCAAGTGGCATTGGATAAGAATCACCCTCCTAACCCATAAAGGCAGCTTGGGGTTCTGGCTGTCAGGGTGCTATGTTTTTAGATAAATTAGCACAGTGACAGGAAAAACAGTAGGCCTTGCTTAAGTCCAGGAACAGCTTGAAGGAAGGCAGGCATAAAAAAAGAGTTTGCGTAAGTCCAAGTACCCCACCAAGTCTAATCCCTCACCCATGGCTTGGAGGGCTAGAAAGGAGGGCCAGTATCACTCCGTGAGGGACTGAAATATTAATAGTTATAAACAATCAGGCAAGCCTGTACCGTGACTTACAGGCTGGCTAGGAATGGTCACTAGATTTATAATGCCATGGGCAATGTGACAATAAAGACATATTATAGGCCAGTGCATAATCAGTACCTGATTAGAACAACCATAACAACCACTCTCCAAATTGTCTGGCTTGCATCTCTTTGTAAATTTTGGCATCTCTTCTGAGTTGCTGTGCTTTTCTTTTCTCTTTGTTTAGTGCTTTTTTGTTTCACCACATACTCCATAAGCCTTGGCCACCACCTGTGATAACCTGTGATATTGAGAGACCAGTGAAGGAGAGCCTTCCCCTTCAAAAAGCCCCAATGTGCTGCTGATGCTACTGTCGGGCCTGTGATGAGGGCGGTGTTGGCTGGCTGCTGTAATTTAAGGGAGATGAGGTGCTGGGTGTCTGACCTGTGACAAGTCACGGGTCAGACACAGTATTGGAACTCTGCAAGTCAAACAGGGAGGGGCAGGAGGTGTAATAGCCCTGAGTGGATTGGGAGAGGGTGCTTAGCCAGGGTAATTTAAGAGCAGGACACACGGCTGGGATTGGGGGCAGAGAAGAGACTCTACAGGGCAGCAGTGATTAGACAGAAGGGCTCTCTTGAGTGCAGCAATGGAACTTGGCCACCATGGCAGAAGAGAGGTGATAAAAGGAGAACCCACCTCATGACATCATCAAAAGGGGAAAAATGACAAAGGTGCTAACCATAGAGTTTGGGTTTTCCATAATCAAAGGACTCATGTGAAATCCTTATGACACAGCTGATGATGTTGTTTGTTCAAAGGCAAGTAGGACACCAGGTTGCTATGCTTAGTGAAAATGTTCCTGTGGTCAGCAATGTGTTATAAAGGTTTTTCCCAGAGGATACGGATATGGGAAGTTAAACAATCACCAGACGGTAGTGTAATGCTACACTGCAGTGTCAAGTTGTCTGCACACACCCTCCCAAGAATTAAGAAGCACGAGTCATCATGCGGTGGAGTAGTAGAAAGTAGTAAAATAAAAACTGAAGTTCAAGAGGTTGTTGATAAGTGAAGAAATAATAAACACTAGGAAATTCATTGCAGGCGATTTGATGGCAGGATGTTGCAGACCTATCAAACCATCCAATGAATACACAACGCCTGTAGTTGTTGAGCCCTCTGGCTCTTATTTATCTGAAGGTAAAACATAAATAGCAAAACCACAAATGGCATGCAGCACCTGCATGCCCATGTCGGTTTGGACATTAAGTGTAATGAAAGCCACACGTCTCCTGTCTGGACAGCTTGGAAATGATACAACTCAAATGAACCTGCCTCTCAGTTAAATGTTTTCACACTCCATTATGGTGGTGCTGATGTGAGTGGCTCTAGGTGAGCAGCAGGGATGAAGGCTGTCTGTGGAGGAGTGGGGCTGCAGTCCTTGCTGTGGGTGTGGGAGAAAGGAATAGGAATGGAGCCACAGCTCATTGGGAACATCATTCTGCTACCGGGAGGACAGAGAACATGACTCATTAGGTATGGGCCTCTGCACTTTCCACACTGAGCTGCATGCTAATGTAGGGAAGACATGGCTGAAGTAGGACTCTAGTCCCAGACGATCTCAAAGCAAAGAACTGGAAAACATGGCTTTTCTGTGCATATGGTAGATCTAGCATCACATAACCTTCTAGCAAGCTGGCAGCTCACATAGCCATATTATATGAAATATGTACTTTTGTTTGAGATTTACTCTGAACATTTACAGAAAATGCCACATGATTGACTTGAATAGTTAATGAGAATAAAGTCTTGGATCATATACGTACATTATGGCCATTAAATAGCATCTTAGCTCTGATGGAGATTGAAGGAGAGTGAAAACCTTTATCATACTAATGAGGGATATTAGCCATACTTTCCAGGCTTCAATGACATTGACAATTTTACACTTGACATTAATTGCTTTTCTCAAGTACTGAAAATCTTTTTTCTAACCTCGAGTGTCATTTTATGAGGCAGAGTTAAATATTGACAGGGTTGGTAATGAATGTGGGCAGGTCAAAAGTTTTCTGTTTGCAAGGTTGAGATGTCAGTAAAATGCTCCTACAATGCCATTTACCAGGACTGTCACACACATGCAACAAGAATGCAGAGTAGGCGGAGGGTTAAACCAAAGTGTCAACCATTACTCCATATAAAATACATGAGCATGAACTGTGTTTAAACACCACAAAACAAACGAGCATTTGTTTGCACTTGAATATTCTTTTTTTTGTCTTGACAAAGACTAATTAGATGCTTGAGGATACATCTAATTAAACACACCACTCTAACAATTAAATGTCATGTGCAATTACTATAAGTGGAGGGACTGATCTTTATTGCATGTACTCAGTTTCCATGAATCTTTCCATCATCCTGCCTGTTCCCCTTTTCTATCTTTGTTTTCACCCTGGCCTTTGTATAACCAGATTATTGATCAGAACAATATGCACTGAGAATTTAGCATTTACAACAAACTAATGTGGAATAAATTACAAATAATCAGACCAGATAATAAGAGATGGCTAAATGGTTTCAGCTTTTTATGGCAGTTTATAGCAGAAATTTCTAAAATGGGAGTAAGTAGTTGAGAACAAGTTTTAGCTTCAGATTTGGTGCATTGGCAAGTGATAATGGCAGCAGGACAGTGGATGTAGGAGTAACTCAATATAAACCACCGTGGCCATACTTTACTACTGTAAAAATGGATTATGTCACCCAGTGTAAATATTTTTCTTGTTTATATGTCTTTAGTATTTCTGGAACAACAATGGAGCACAAGCACAGCAAATAAGCAACATCAGGCTTGAATTGACAGGTAATCCCATACTTATTTGTTGACAGTAAAAATATATAGAATTTCGTCACTTTTATCCTTTAATGCCTCCATTAAGACGTTGTCCTTTAGACAACATATTGTGTTATTTATGGACCTATATTCCAAACAGAGATGTCCCACTTTTAAACAGATTTATGTGAAACTTACAGTCCCCAACAGAGTTAGAAAACATTCCCTCTGGGCAACACTCCCACTCACACACAAGTGAACAACAACAACAACTAAAAGTGAGGTCCCTTTGCAAGTTGCCTCAAGCTTTGCAAACTTTCCGCTGCATTTTTATATTTTGCTTGTTGCTCACCTGCAGTGATTTATGCATGTACCCGGCTGAGTTTTACCTCATATCTTAAACTTTATTTTTAGATTTGAGTTTTAGGCTGGAAGTTGGACTCGTTGCCACGACCAGCTAGCACACACCTGAGCCTGCTGCATTAATGGGTAATTTAAACGTATCCCATCATTTGGTCCCATCTAGGCTCCTTTGAAGAGGCAGACCTTACTGAAGGTTTTTCTGATTTGACTCACGTGAGATGGCCGTTTCTTTTATCACAGTGTGGGCTGCAGCAGTTAATCTCAAGAGGGCTCCTCTGCATACTCTCCCATCCTGCAGCACTGCCGTCACCTGTTCTGTGTTTCACACAAAGCTTCTGTGATCCATGCTGAGTGTTCATCATCCCAATACTTCTGTGTCACTGGGAGAGGGTGTTTTCCCCAGAGTAATCCTGATTTACTCCTCCGTACAGCCTGCGCACTGCTCAATAGTTGTGGAGTTGTTTCATACAGCTAGAGCCACCTTACTCTTCCTCTCTCTCACACACTACCCCACCCATCTTACATGTTCTTCATCTGTTTCCAGAGGTGAGATTTGGAATCGGGTGGGAGTGTGTCCAATGGCATTAACCCACAGTGGAGCTTGAATCACAGATTAGAGCAGAGGAGGGACTGTGCAGAGTGGGGCTGGGTGGGAGGTGATACAGTGGTGAGATGGGGCTTCGGGCGCCTGGGGAGGGTGGACAGCTCTCATCAGGGCCAGCAGGGATAGAGGAATAATACAGAGATGTGGGGCTTGAAATCCGAAAAAGGATGGGCTTAAATCTTCTTCTATTGAAATGGAGCTTTGGGGCTAATAAAGGATTCCCTTGAAGGAAGAGTGAGAACTCGGCAGCCTCCAGAGTTTGTAGTATCCCTGCTGGTGCCAGAGCAGACCAATTTATCTCCTGTGTTCCTTCTGAAAGCTGCCACATTCATGGAGGAGGCAAATTTGCCTTCATGTCAGTGTAGTTTAGTCAGAAGTTATGCTGACTTGTCAGTGTGTTCTCAAATTTGTCTCTTTATATGAGCTTTAGAGTGCCATATTGAGATATATTATGGCACATAACTTTAAAAGCTCATAAAAGGCATATTATTTGTCAGTGTGTTGAAGATAGATTTTCCCTTCTTTTCCATTTCCTTTCCTCTTACTTTTATTAAAGCTAGCCTTCTTCTTATTGCTGTGAATCTATTTAACATATTATTACTGTGATAAGTTTTTAAATATTCCATAAGGCTACTAGATGTGTAATTACAACATATGTGATAATCTAATCATCAGTTTGACACAAAAAAGGAGTATAATAATCATAATATTGATCACTAAAAATCTATATTTTCTATTTGTTACTTTGTTTGGCTTTACTTTTGCTGACTTGTTCCAGTGTAGTGGTTTCGCTTAAACTCAGTGGATTTAAACATCACAGTATTTTGTAAAATATTGATAACAAACTATAATATCTAATTTGTGGGGAATTCTTTAATAATCAATTTACAGTATTTTGATTTTTTGTCACAGTTATTGCAGTTATTAGTAAAAAAAAACCCCACTTGTGCTTTGACACACTCTGCTTCATACAGCATTAATGTCAGTCAGGAAGAAGAAAAATACATTACCAATGTTATTTACGTTTGGATGAACTTTAAAAATGGTAAATACATCAATCTAGTGTGTGTGTGTGTGTGTCTGAAGTGAGTCTATCAGTCTTCTTTGCACTCATTAATAAGTCAGGTTCATAAATAACAGGCCTGAGAGGGGCTGGTGTTTGCATGCCAGTGCTACCCTCATGTCACCAGCACATCAAGCCCAGTCAAAATGTGCTGTTTATTTATGCCTGTCGACACGTTAGCACACTGCATACTGAGAATCATCAGATCCATCACTGAAGAGACACAGTGTGAGTGAGATAAGGGGGTAGAAAGCTATACAGAGTGTTTTGGTTGTTTGGTAGCAGACGCAAGGGTCTTGTTGGGGGTGTACAGCTAGTGGTTGATGAATACCCAGAATTTCTTTTGAAAAATGGACATTCAGAATGGATCTTATGTGAACCTGCTGCCAGCCTTTAAAATGTCTGTTAATTAATTTTGTATAATTAATGAAAATCACAATGTTCTTGAAGAATGTCCTGTTTATTTTTTAGTTTTTGATTAGGTGACTAATTAATACTAATTGCCATTGTTGTTAAGCTGGGGTTGAATTTACTTCTCTCTGCCTCATGTTTTTAGATTTGGTCTGTTGGACAGATGTTATCGTAGATTTTGTTATAGACATTTTACATTATTTTTTGACATTTTATGGGCTAAATTATTGATTTAAACAAACAATCTATATCAATATCAGATGATACACAAAATAATCGGCCTTCTTTAGCTCACCGCTGTATAAATAAAAGTAACTCCTTAAGGAGTCTAACCTGTCTCCCAACAAGTACTGAAATTAGGACAACTAGCCGGCACCAGCCAATTATTTACACTGCACTGTGCCAACTAGTCATTATTATGCAAATTCATTCAATTGCAAAAGTGGGGGGAGAGTGGTCTTATGAAGATGAGGAATTGCAGATAATTAGCAGGAAGGCATTTTGTTTGAACCCAGCCACTTCGACTTGGGATGCGCTATGAAGGTTGGGTGATAAACAAGCAATGGAAAGACACAAGGGGAAAGAGAAAAAAGACAACAAGCTCTTTCATCTAGACCCACACAGAGATAAGTCTAAGGAATAATCAACTGTTGTGTTGCTAAATGTAGCGGTTAGACAGCTGTGGAATTAGCCATCTCCAATCTGATTGTCCCCAGCACGTTAATCTCTAATGCAGATAAATATGGCTCTGAAGTCTTTGGGAGAGACTGGCTGCAGCAGCCCTCGGTCTGGGCGTCTAACAGCTTCTGTCTAAATGGCTTTGACTGTCGATAAAACGAGGCAGTGGCAGCGGCACTGATGTGATGTTAGCTTGCGCTCTCTGTTTGTCTGTCTGCTTGCTTGTTGTTCACTATAGGTATCATTGTTTCCATTCCATTTCACAGCAATCGGCCTTGGTGAAGGAAAAGTGCTTTTCTATCCTTGAGCTGTGTCTTTGTCATATCAAGGCCTCTAGCTCAAGCTGTAGTTTCTTTCTAAACTTCAGTGTGTGCGTGTGTGTGTGTGTGTGTTTATGCTTTATTTACATTACGTGCCTATAGTTATTGCAGTTTAATGTCATGGTGCATGTTTTTTTAATGTGTCTGAGTGTGTATGCACAAGCTTGTGAGCGAGGATGTGTTTGAGCAGTGAATATGTTGAATGCTGATGGATCTATTTTAGGCAAAAGAGTCTCTGTCAAAAGGAATTGCATTAGTATGACAACAGACATTCAAGGCCGGTTGAAAGCACAGTCACTAGAATAAAGAATCTTTTATCTAATCCAAGCTAGCACTTTGTAAAAAGCAAACACCTTTCTTGTGCTCTTATATTAAAACTGAAAAAAAAAACAAACATATTTTGTTTGGCTATTTGAATTCTAAGTGTCCTTTTTTGATGGATGCATATTCAGGTAGCTGCTCATAGTGCATGGTTTTGATTTAGTGAGCATGTCTTCGATACTGCAACATTTTAAGCAAACACATTTATGCAACTGTGAAGCTCTCGCACTGTTAGCGACTGATTCCTCTTCAGTTTTAATTGCATCCTGATAACCCAGGTAGAATGAAGCTAGGGGTAATTAATCACACACCGCTTTTGTGAGTACATTTACACTACAACACACAAGCAGACTCATGCAGACGCACTATTACATACACACGGGGCTGTGGTAAGGTGATCAATCAACCTGCGACAATGTTCCAAACACACAATCATTCCCTCCATGGCTGCCGTTATCAACAGGCTAATTTGTCTCTCACTGCACCTCAAACATTATGAGTCCTCACACATTTAGCCCTACACCTTTTGCGTTTATCTTCCTACCCACCACTTAATACCACAATTAGAGAGCTGTGGAGGTTGCAGCGTCCCATTAACTTTTGCCAGCCCAGGCTACAATCACATACTGTAACATGTAGCCTGCTGTGACAGCTCCAGTGTTCATGAGACAGGCGATAGCTACCTCAGCCCCATTTCTCTCCCTGTATGTCTTCTCTGTCTCTACTTTTCATAACACATCCTGCAGATATTCTTGTTGCGTTGTTTCTCACATACTGGTCTCATCGATCTTCCTGCTTGCAATTCCACCATCTCATATACACGCTCACTGGGTTGATAAAGCAATCAGCACTACTGTAGCATTAAGTAGGTAAACGTATTAGCACTGCCGCTGTGCAGGCTCTTCCTCTTTTCATTTCTGTATAGTTGCCCACTCCTTGTTTCTGTTTGGCTCCACGTCTCTCCCCTCCGCTCTGCCCCTTGCTCTCGTTTACTTTTCTGCTTTCATGTGCACTCCCGCTTGTTCTGCCCTCATCCTGAAATCTTTCATGTTGATTTCAAAACTGGCAAGTCCACAAATGAAAAGTGGAATGGAGTCGGTTGAAGAGAGCCAATTTCCTCGTCTCTTGCGAAGATTAGCTGAGGCAGGCTCATTGGAACGTATGCTTTGTGTTAAAGAGCTTGCCAAATGACAGAACACAGTTGGGGGATTCATAATTATCTTTTTATTACTCTGCATGTATAATGACTGCCCCCATTATAAAACTCAAGATGATGTACACAATTACATTACCCCAGACAGCGCTGAAACAGGTGCATCTATTATACATTACAGTTGATATCTTTTTGATAACATGGTCATTTTTTGTTCATTTGAGATGACTGATTGACTGTCAAACATGTGGTATTTTGCAAATAACATCAGATGGCATTTGCTTATTAATGTGGTTAACATCATACATACAGTATACAACATGTTTGTGCGCTACTGTAGCTTCTGGGACAAAATGAATGCCATTTTTTTTGTTGGAGCATAGCTGTTTGCTGTATTTACCATATTATGAATTATGTGTAATTTTGAGAAACAGTGAGACCTAGTGGTGAATAAAATATGAGGGCTCATAGAGGGTAGAGCATCTGTTATAGATGTAGCCTATAGCCATTAAGAAGTAAACAGATTACCGTAAAAGACTGTATCAATAGTATTCCTGCTTTACATGCTGTTGCTGTATGATTTAAAACAACATATAGAACATACAATATGCATTTTAAAGGTTTGAGGGATCACAGGAGAAAAAGACTAACATTACAAAAGTCAGTGCACGTGTCAGCATTTCATTAAAAAGTGTTTGCAGTCCTTGCATTTGTCAGTTTTGCAGTTTTTCGCACACATGCCCTGCAAATTTCAGATTAACCAGTATTTTTCTTAAAATGACTTCTCAGTACATTTCTTTCATTCCCTGTCTGATGATCTCACTCTTGCAGGCTTTGGGTATTAGGTTGGAAGGATTATTTTAGGTTTGTAATTGTGTTTTTCTTGCTTAGGAAGTATGTGCAAACAGCCACAATTTGAATGAATGTGTGCACATTTGTAGACACAGTCCTGCCTCACAGTGCCAAATGGTACAGATGCGAGTAAAGACTGGGTTTATGGATTTTTGAATGAGGATGGGATAGAGCAAATGGCTGGTTTGGCTGTAGTATTTCTGTCATCCCACTACAAACAGAAAAACAACAGCACTGCAGGCTTGTGAATAGACTCTGTTATTAACCCCATAAATCACTGGACTGCTGATAGATGCCATATATGAGACAATTCATCAGATTTTCTCCCTCTTTTTCTCATTTGCAGGCTTTCTCACGTACACATATGCGAACACACATACACATGTACAAACACATAAGCGTGAAAAATGGGAAATTTGAAATCTTCCACACAATAGCATGACATTGCATCCACACTGAGTCTGGTGATTTCTTTAAGAAAAAAATCAATCACTTCCTTACTGGTTCTAACTAATGGTGTTAGACAAGGTATTTGCCACTAGTAAGAGAAAAGAAACTCTCCATGAATAATCCTTGTGATTCTCATGGCTCCTCTGAAAAAATCTAGAGACGATAGGATTCTAGGTAATGAAGAGGAATGGAATGAGGCAAAGCAGAGGGAAGTAGGAGGGGGGGTATTAACTTCATGACCAGCAGGTTTGTGATAGTGATTTAAGAGGTTAGAGAAGGAAGATAAAGGCCTTTGCATTATTAATGCTGAAGGGATCTACAGTAACTGGATGTGATTGGAAATTTCTGCTGGTTCCTCCTGAAGAAAAACGAAAATTCATCAAAGTGTTCGTGTGTATATATGTTCTCACATCACTGCCACATGAAATGATACGATATTCAAATCTTTATTTGAGTCCTATCCTGTTTTGCATAGTGTAAAAATAGCACAAATATAAACCATTCTTTGCTAGGTGCTTTTTTTCCAGGATGAAAGAGTGAAATGAACTAAATGCATCAAAATGAATTTTTAAACTCAACTGTGCAGAAAGTGAGCCTCGTTTCTTTTCAGGGTGATTTCAAAAGAACATTTGTATCACTGTTTATGAAACCTCAGAGCGAGTAAGGAAAGTTTGTGCAAGAGCTTACAGTAGGTGAAATGGTAAACAGTGCCAGTGGTGCACAGTCGGTTCCATGTGCATTTGGATTGGCCCTGTGTGTCTGTGTGTACTGTACATATTTGTACATGTGTGTTTGCGTGTGAGATTGAGTGCATGCTTGTGGTTAGCTGTCGCCCACAGTGCAGATTGATGCCTTACAGACAGGTAATTTACGACCTCTCCGTTGCTGGCAGAGAGAAGGGTGACACGCGACTTTCCCTGCTGATAAATAAGCACAGCTCTGGGGCCCACATCACCTCGCCCCAGCATGTTTGTGAAGGAACAGATTTAGCTCTGGCTGTTTTATTTTTATTTTTTGTTTCCTCAGACAACTCTCAGCTTTCTGCTGGACTTCTCATCTTACTTTAGTCAGTTCTCACCCTCTCTTAATACCATGTACCATTCCAGCCTTGTCCACCTTGTTTGTCTCCCACCTCTGGTTGTCTTTGTTTTACCCCTTCTCTCAGCAGGGAGTTGGGGACTTTGGCATGTCAGCCATCATTTACAGGAATATGGTGTGAAATCGATCTCATGGAGAACCCTGCTGCAACAGTAACTTTAGGAGGAAGGGCTACAGATTAATTTCAAAGTCTTTTTGGTGAAACACATGCTGTCTGAAACAGAGAGAACATACAGTATAAAGGTGTGTTATGATATTGTAATTCATCATGTGGCAATAGTCTCTGTCCCAGAGGTTTATTGAGGGGACAAGACAGTTTCATTTGGGCTGAAATAAATATCAAATGGTGGCCTAGCTCAATCAATCCCTTTGTCCGTCCAAGTAATTCTTCCCCAGAGAGGAAAGCTGTAGTGAGCCTGCAGGAGCAGGAAGTCGAATGGCAGTGAAAGGATGGAGATGTGTGAACAGAGGTTGACTGATGGATGAGAAAGTTATTACTCCTCTGGGAACGTGTGCCATTTATTGCCAGTTGCTTGTCTATCGTTTCTTCTTGTTTCTTTTATGGTAGTGATTACACAGCGGATGCATGGACAAACAGCTCCCTTAGACATCCCCCTCACAGAGACACACACCTTCCACAGCAAGCTGAGCCACCATGAGTGCATTTAGGACACAGTGCAGGTAAGGGGAGGAAGTCATCAGCAAAAGTTACATTTGTCAAGTCTGCTACAGGACCTTGTCTGTCCCTGATGTGGTGAACATGTTGTTCTGCTTCACTCTTGCAGGGACCTGTTAACAAGCAGAAAACCTGTTCAGACAGCAGATGTTATTGTGTCCGTTTAACATGATGGCTCTTTCTGAGATCAGTCAAGCAAGGTGCCTGTGCTAGAGGTGGACGAAATAGTAAAAACAGTTTCAGTAATATACATATTAGTATATCTGTGTTTTCTCTAACAATAAAAACCTTTTTTTAAGGTCTAATCCTTAGACCTTATATTTATTAACTTAGAATTGCACAAATGTGTAAAATATCTGACAAAAATCTTAAAACTCAAAAGAGACAACACATCTCAGTTTGCTCACCTGTTAAGAGGTGTTCATATATGGAGAGAGACGGAATCACTTTCTGTCATCCTCTGACTCCCAACAACAAAATAAATTATATATAAAAACAATTTTCCATTGTTAGACATTTTAAGGATGTTTTGGGAAAATGATACTGAGTTTCTCTTAGAGATAATATCATGGAATGAGTAGTTCTGAGTATATCTTGACATGTTTCTAGTGCCAGTTCTGATGTAATACCTTAGTTGTGCTGCAAGTACCAAGACCAATACTTTCATTTGTGCACTTCTTTGATTGTTATAAACACAGATTTGGAACCTTTTATTCTTAAAAGTTTCAAAATGTCCTAAATATAAGTGACTGAATAATAACTTACTCCCATAAAGGTACCAAAAGTATGGTTTCTATAAGTAAATATCTGATTAAAGGACTGGATGCTATGCTATGCACAGCATTTTTACACACTGTCCCTCAGCATCCTCAATCAAGTGACCACAGAAGTCAAATCACTGCCAATAGCTGCACTTTCTTTGCACCCTGGCAACAGGAAAGATGCAGCAGGACAGATGCAGTCTGAATTTACCTCCCCAATTTTCCATCCAAGGATAGTTGCAATTTAGTAATGCCTGTTCCTGACACTGTGCCAAGCCATGCTCTTCTTTGTTGTCCTATTTTTCATAATACCACTTTCTTCCAGGGCTAAACAATAACAGAAGGGAGCGACATTAATAAGCCTCCATTTCAGCCCTGTGCAGCTCAGGGGCTTGTGGCAACAGTAACTGTGTGTATTTATTATTGATGGCTAGCACCTTGCCCCTGTGTTTGCAGTGGAGGCAAGGAACAGGAGAGAAACCAGGTCATCTACTGCACAATGGAGAAAGTGCCGGAGGCCCAGCTGACTCACCCAACCAGCATTATTGCATTATTATTGCATTTCTTTCATTACTGCTATCGCTTGCCTTTTCAATACCTCTGGCTTGGAGTCACAGTTCCCACAGAGTTTACCTTATGGCCTTATGGAGAGCCACTCCTCACTACTACATCTACTCTATTACACACACATGCATTCGCACACATACTATCTAACTGTTTCTCTCCTCAATCTTCACAGCCCCTCCCCCATCCTGTCTTTTTTTCCCCCCTCTCCTTTCTCTAGAGTTATTTTTCTCCTCTTTGAATAACGGTGATAACGATTTTGCCTTGGAAGCACACCACTGCTATTCACTTCTGTTAAGTTGCTTCAAGGTAGCATTTTCAGAATCAGAAACGGATGTTTTGCTACAAATGTTTACTCAGTGTTTTACTCTGGGGTAATATTATAACCTAGTGGATGATTATTTTCTGTTTAGCAGCCGGGTTTTATACATGAGTCTGTGCTGTGGGTGCAATTAGGATGGACAGAACGTTGTTGCTGAAAATTATGTTTTGAGGTCAAATACTGCTCAGATACACTACTACTACTAAAGTTAGGGATATTCAGCTTTCGGGTGAAATTTCAGGATGAACCTAAAATGCACTATAACCTTTACAGGTGAACTT
>JAUMHL010000005.1:6914223-6939237 GCA_032362345.1 Sandelia bainsii
TATAGTGCATTTTAGGTTCATCCTGAAATTTCACCCGAAAGCCGAATATCCCTAACTTTTTGTGAGTAGTGTATGTTGGTGATTATGGGAGTTATGCTGGAGGTTTGGAATTATTATTCAGTACTGTATTTCGCCATATCACAGACGATTAGGTTGTGCTGTGCTTTCATTATCTACCTTACAGTTACAGTGTTTACAGTCTTTAATTCACTTTGTGTTTAAAGTGACTCTGGAAATGTCTGCCTTATCTACCTATTCAAAGGAGACTTAGCCATACAATCAATAGTCGACGCAGTCATGTTTATACTCGATTCAATTCAGCACCAGCTTTGAAATGAGAATAGTTTTTCTAGATGTGGTGAGAAGATATTGAGACTCATGTTTTCTCCAACTAACCTAGCAACAACAACCACCAGAATCCCAGGTTGGCAAGTCATAGTTCTCAAACTCCAGCAGAGGTTTTATGGGTCCAGAATGTTGGACCTGCCCCAAAACGGAGAGGTGGAAAATCTTAACAGCCGAACCCGACCTCCAGTGTGCAGTATGGACCAGACACAATCCTCCCTCATAGTAAATAAAATACTGAATCAGTGCAATTATTTCTAATTAAAGCATGTAAATGATACATCATATCTTTTACTGTTAGCTACTATATCACCAATTGTAAAATGTGTGTAGTAATATATATTTTAGATTTGAATAGATTATTCATTGATTAGTTGCATGATAGAAAATTAGTCAGTTACAATTTTGATACATTTTTTTCCATCCACAAATTCCAAACTACAAACTTCATTTCCAGAAAAGTTGGGACTTTGGTTAGTGGTGTAAACTCAAATGTAAGGATTTTCTTCTTTTCTTTGTTTAATATCATAGTAAATATGCATATCTTTGCATTATGGACTGTTGGCCATGTGAAAAATAGCAATTTAAAGATGTCATCTGGGGATAGGGAATTTTTCACATTTATGGTAATAGACTAAGTGATTAATTGATTAATCAACAAATGAATCAATAATTAAAATTATCATTAGCTGTGGTCCTAATGGAGTATTCCATGTATATATAGAACCTACTGAGCTGTCATTAGCCAGTTTTCAGTCTGTCTGTGGCCACCCTTTATTTATTTTATACTGTACAGCATGTGTTCATGTCTCGTAAACTGTTCCATCCTGACCTTGTTTAATGGATGTGCCAGGGCCACTAGAGACCATTGAGGGCGAGAGGTGACCAGCGGCCACACGTTTCTTGGGTCAGTCATAATTAGCCAGCCTGCAGCCTGGGGGCTCCATAAAAATGAGAGAGGTCATCTCAATCTCCGGTCTTCTTGGCCGAGCTTTTTCCTGTGCTAGATTTAAATGTGTTCAGCGACCCCCAACAAAATGCTTTCATAAAACACCATGCAGTGTCCCTCCAGTCAAGAGTCAGTCATGTTGTTTTTTTCCTCTATGAATATTTCCAGAACTACTCATGCATGTGTCTGCCCTGTCCTCAGTTATATCTTCTGGACTCTCTCTGAATACAGACCATCCAGACACAGTCATATTCCCCTCATTACACAGGCATAATGCAGTTCATCTTTATTAGAAACCTGCATATCTAAGTAACAATAATTGATAGTGTCAAAGCAGGGTTCTGTCAGAGGATTAGCAAATGAAGGTTATACAACAAAAGCACTGTGTCCGACACCTTTCATGGTTTGTGAGTTTAACTTTGATGCATTAGGTTAAGTGTTCGGGAGATGTCTTGTTTTGCATTTGTGATCATTCAGAGTGTGACGAGCTCTGTGCAATGTAATTATAATTTACAGCATTTAAAGTGTGGGGGATCATGGGCTCTGCACTATATATTGGCTACACAAATGTCAGCAAAGTGTAAAATACGGGGTGTAATTATGTCTTCTGTATGTCAAAAATGTTGAGGTCAAAATATATTTCAGTGGATCAGGGCAGTCAGGTTTTGGCATTAAACCTTAACAATCCTCAAAAACACCAGCGAAAAATATGATATTACTTTCCAAGATTGCACATTTAATGAAATCATAGTTGATTTTGTCCCCAAATACATCTTTTTCAAATCTTCAGCTCTCTGTTGTCTGGAACCAACTTGCTCTCTGAATGTCGCTTTTAACGTATCTTGCTAAGCTCATCATTTATCTTAAGACTCCCATAATATTCAGACAGTGATGTCTTTTATGGCTATTATTAGAAATGGTGCCTGTCTTCAGAAGCAGGCACAAAAGTGTGAGTGGTCCCTTGGGCACTGTTTCGTATCAAGGTTAACTTGTAGTGATTAGGATAAGGAGACGAGTAGTTGCCATGGGGATGAAGGAAACGGCAGGGGAGAGAACGATAAGCCTATAGTGATGAAAGTCTGATGTTGCACTGTATACAACAAAGCTAATGTAAATGCTATTCTTATGTATTATTTTCTTCACAAGACTTTTCTTTGCAGCATTAGACATAATGTGATGACATAAGCAAATACATACCTCTTATGCAATGATCATAGAAATAACAGTATTTGTGGTATTTTATTGAGGATAATTACTTTTGAAATGCTTAAATATATTTTAGTAACAATATTGCAGTCATACTTAGCAGTAGTCTGATTTATTTTGAAAATTTCGCCGCAGCCTGACAGATTGTTCAAAACAAATTAAGGCTATTAATATATTCCATTCACTGATGAGTTTGGGTTGGCCAACTGATCTATTGCTTTGGGAATTCTGCCATCTGTCATTGGAAAACTATGTTGTCTGCAACATGAGTCACTTGATCTGGATCAGTGTGATGACATTTAAACGGTACATTATGTTTAAATAGCCTACTGATACTTTATGTATACTGTATCTACTTCACTGTAAATATTGAACTTAGACAACAGTCAAGGGCCTGTGTTGGTTGCACAATCTGAGAATTGTTGTTGTTTTATTTTAGCGACTATTAAATGCTCTTTATGGTAAATCCTGTTTATATTATAATCCAAAATTATGTAAAAACCCTAATCTCAATCTGCTACTATCAACTGGGTCATCTTCATTGGTTAGAAAACCATGTTTTTGTTCAAGGGGTATCCCAAA
The DNA here is from genome assembly GCA_032362345.1 of Sandelia bainsii. NCBI lineage: Eukaryota > Metazoa > Chordata > Actinopteri > Anabantiformes > Anabantidae > Sandelia > Sandelia bainsii. The sequence goes on from JAUMHL010000005.1 coordinate 6,917,306, forward strand.
ATATAGTGTTGAGCTAATTTCAGTTTTTATTTTGACCACTTCTATAATGTGCTGTGGGTTGAGTAGACTTTCACATGACACCTATTCTTTCCATGGAGTTGATCCGCAATCCTCTTCATCTCACTTTTCCCCTGGCAGTTCATTGAACACTGCATGGATAATCCTTCGAGGAGAGGGCTAATGCCCCCAGATCACCCCCATGAGAGGCGTTACCCTCGCATCCTTACTGCAGAGCTCTCTGCTTTCCCTGGTGCCGTCCCCAGCAACACAATAATTAATGAGCTCAGCCAGCCTATCACTGCAGAAACCTCCCTCTCCAATCTCCATTATCCACATCATGCGATGATAATTTGACTTACGTAGGTGCTAATTTCATATAAGTTAAAAGGCAATTAGGAAAATGTGTCTTTCTGACTGGCAGAGGGATTAAGGCTAAGATGTGATGCTACCAGCCTTCAGAGGGTGCAGGATTATGCTGGGAATGAAGGCCTCTGCTTGGCAACACCCATTATCGGTCATCACATTAATAACCCTATATTTCACATCTCCATTTGATGTGCTACATTTAATTAAAGTGCAAGATTGTGTGACAAATTAAGGCCTAATTGGAAAGCACCTTTTGAACATTCCCTTTGTCCTACGCCAGATGTGGTTAGTTATGTGTTAAGAGGAGTTGTTCTTTTTCCATGACAAAGTTTATAGAAAACCTTTGTTGTGTACAGGTCATTGTGCTGCCTACAGTATAAACAGTAGTATTCTCAACTTTTCTTTAACACATCAGGATGCCTTTGTTAATGTTGCATTTAAACTATGTTACACCTACTAAAGGTAAAAGTAACGCGCGCATGCATGTATGTAGAAAATTATTTATAAATACATCTGTCAGACTTTATATTTTTCATATATTAATTTTTCCCTTTGAAGGCTGTTGGCTGAGAACTGAAGCTGATGTGACATTTCAAACATCCTAGACTATTTTGGAAGATATTTGACGGTAGACATATGTTTTTCTCTCCCACCTCAGCAGTCCCACACCAGTGGGAGGATAATTATTATGGATTTGTGGTGTAATGGTGTTAATGAGTTTACTTGCACTTTTAACAAGCTAAAAAGCTATTTCAACATCAGCAATAACCATAAAGAATATTGAAATGTGACGCTCAGTGGAGGTTTTACATATTCCTGATGAGTTTTTGTCTATTGTTTCACCTGCTGTTCTGTTTAGACCCAGTCTCTCCTGCCCACACGATTTGACTTGTTTGTGTTCTGCTCTGAAGGGATCCTAACAAATTACATTTGTTTGAGCGTGGCAGGCAAACTAAGTCACATTACAAACAAGTTAGCCCCATTTACGCTCTTGGCTTGTGCCAAATTAAACCCTTGATTTAAAGTTACACTGAACTTGTCACTCTGTTAGATTTCACTCTGTTGCATGACAGTCAGCTTTTTCCTGTGTGGGAGTTTTATTCCCATCCCACACCCAGCTCACATCATCCTCTCATGTCTGCATTTTTTCATCATGTTTACCACACCACCGCATATTGACTTGATTAATGTAAGTATTGATTTCATTGCATATGTGATATTAGATGCATAAACTCCAGTGCTATTCATCAAAATGCCCAGGGAAATAATTAAATTGTCTTTTTATATTTTATGACACATTTATTAAATATTAAACTCATGTTTGTATTGTTTTACCAACAGGGCAATAATACTGTATGTAAACAAAAGGCAAAAGTTTAATCCTGATATCCATCGTTGGTGAAGTTTAATCTGAAAACACAATATTAGCACATAGTCTTATTATTATTATTATAAAAGCCTGACCTGCAGCTTTTACTGCACGAGGAAAGAAATGGTGTTTAGAAAGAATGGAAAAACTAGGTGTAAAATAAATCTTAAATTATGCAGATGTAAGTGTGACCAGCAACATTACTTGAGGTATTTACTTTATAAGCTATGTGTGTTATCAGATTTTATAGAATCAAATTGATCAGAAATGCAGTGTAGGTCTAGGTGGAAACTGACACAGCAACGAACATCTCTAGATCATGTGACGCTAGGAGGAAAGGCTTTTGTTGGAGAGTCGCCTGCTAAATCAGATTACAAGTTTGAAGCTCTGGTGGTGACATTCAAGGAATGCGTGACCATGGTGTAGTCCATTAATAGTCAAACAATAGCTTTTAACTTTTGGCAATTGTAATTTATGAAGCTCTTTCTGAACAAAACATTTAAGTGAGTATAAACCTTTGTTTCTCACAGCTTATTTTGTACAATAATCCGAAACCCAACGGAAAAATCTTGTTGGCTTTTTGCTGAGGGAAAACAAGGTGACACTTATTTCCAGGTTGGCCTACAAAAACTATCATCCCTACGGTACTCTATTTAAAAGGCTAATTTGTCATTAGAAACCTCAGACTTCTTAACAGTAGTGTATGTATATAATAAAACATATTTCAGTCCAACGTCACATTTAATCTCTTTGTATTTATAAAAAGAATATAATGTTTAAGAATATTACAAAATAATCTAAAATGAATCATATGGTAAAAGCCAATAACCTTTTGGGACCCACCTCAATGTGCCATGCTTTTATCTTAAAGTGAGTCACCTGATCCACTTTCTCATTCCTGATAACATCCTCTGCTCTTGGTACTTTCTCCCTTGTCTTGCTATTGCTATAAAAAACTCCACATATTCCCACCCCCACACATATGCACCATTTCTGGGTACTGGGATTACGGTATGTGTCCCAGTGCATCCATATTTCAGGGTTGTATCTCTTGTGTCACTCTACATTTCATCTGTGGAAGCAAAATGGAGGATCCAGCTCGTGTTTAAGCATGTTTATGTTGCTGACCTAGTTATTGGATTCTTGCAGAGCTAGATATGTGGACAGGGTGGGGCAGCAGCATAGACATAATTTATTTCAATTTAGCACACGTGCAGGTGAATATGGCCACACATGCATGCGGATATGTAGATACAAACTGTGCATGTATTTGTCATATGCACTTGCCATGATAAGCCTTGAGCTTTTCATGTGATTTCCTTTTGATGAATAAATGTACAGTATGACACTACACAACACACTATGCACACCTATAGAGCTTCTATATATGCTTTAGTGTAGCCACAGGTTACAATTTGAGTGAGCTTATGACTGATGGATAATTGAAGACTTGAACTGTGTTGAAGAAGTGGTTAGATAACCAAGGGAACGTAAAACCATGAAAAATGCTTCAGCGCTTCATTTAAAATCCGAGGTATTCAATAATGTAGAGACGCCTTTAAAAGCTTAGTCGAGTATTCAAGCACAGAGGTTGTCAACAATGTTGGGAAAGTTAAAGGTACAGCTTGTACCGAGCAGTGTTTGTGGCAGGTTTGGGAGCCTGTGTGATACGTATTTCTTTGTGTGTGACGCTGATGCAGCTGGTGTGTGTGTGTGTGTGTGAGACAGCATTTAATATATGCTGTTACTGGATATGGTGTAATGACATGAAACAACAATGTGGTATTTCGTCATGTTTAAAATTTCTGGAATTTCTTTCATTTCTCTCCATCATGATTGGTTTTATGTCTTTAAATCCTACACATTACTGTAAGTGCTACAGTAAATTATTAAAATCCTGTTACAGTGATCAACCTTGTGATATTATGTTTCCCAAAACTACTTCTCCATCCTCAAATGTTTAGGCACTCTGTCATTTGCACAACCGAATGAATCATACAATCCTCATCAATGTTTAGGCTGTTATTTCACACACCCACATGTTCACATGTATGTTTTATTGTTTTCATCAGTGCTACAGATAAATATGTAGATTCCTGTGTTGATGTCATGTCATTATGATAATTTGGAATCGCATTTCACAATTCACTGGTCGCTGTTATAGCATATAGTGTAATATAATATTCAATACAATGTTGAATTACCGAGTCATCCTGTTTTGTCTGTCATATCAGAGTGAATATTCCCAGTGTTGCTAAGAACCAGTTTTGCTGTTGAGTTTGTTTAATAAAAATTGCACCAGCTGGGTGTGGAGAAGGGCAGCAGGTGTAAATGTTTCAGTAGTTGGTAGAGGTCATGCCATAATTGTGTTACATCAGTTGGAAGGGCTGAATAATGCACATCAAAATATACACAAAAGAGTACTAGGGCTATGCTATATCATATTGTCCATGATATATTGTGATAATGACAGTATAGCTGCATGATAATGTGTTTCCATACACACTGTAACATGTGCCTGTCACATGAGCTTACAAACACAATAAGCATGGTGGAAGACTGAGCCAAAACAAACAATGCCAAGCCAAACTGTTGACAAGGACAGATTCAGGCCAATAATAATAATTAAAAAAAACAGATACTGCTGTGAGGGAAATATCCCACTCATATTCTATTTTTAGTATTTCCTAATATTTAGATTTATTATTTTTGATCACTGATCCTGTTTGTTTAGCTCTAAAGACTGTATGCTGATGTGACTTGTGCCAAAGGTGAAGTGTACTATTGTCATACCATTACTTAAATCCTTACCACAAAAATATTGTAAAATACCATGATAAAGGTTTAAGTCTATATTGCCCACAAACAGTAGAATATGTACACTGCTGGAGGAGTGGACGTTGAAGAACGGCTCAAATGATTACAGCATCAGTCAGGTCAAGATCTTCATATATTCTACATATTTAATCAGTTTTTCATTTAAAAAACACCAGGAATTTTCTGTTTTTAGCTTTCCTCAGACAAACAAAAACTGAGTATCTTGACTTTGGTCTTGAGAAAACTTCAGCTGTACTTTTCAGTATTTTCCTGTATTTCATAGACCAAAATTTTTATAGGCAAAATAATCAGCAAAGGAATCCATATTGAAAATAATAGTTAGTTGCATCTCTACAGCCCTGCCCTCCCTTTAGTGTTTGTCTGTGTTTCATAAACTACACCTTTAAACTGCAGTATCTGGATAAGTGGTACCTCCAACCGTTTTAATTTCACTGTGGCAGCATTCTCCTGTAAAGTGCCCTACTGAGTGTTTCCACCCATCAGAGACTGCTGGATCCCCCAGTAATGAGCCGTGTCATCACATGTGAAGAAGCTGCTGTCTGTTCTCTATAGAGACATTCTGCTGCTGTGAAACTCCCACCACCACCTTCACATGCACGCACACACATATTGGTCTTTCTACACACTACTACGCTCACTACAATTGTGAGGACAGAAGTTAATATAATTCATCCTAACCAAGTGTTAACCCTCAAATTGCCCCTTGAAATGTGCGAGAAATGGTTAAAACACATTCACAATACTGAAAAACACAGGTGTTTTTTCACACACCCGTAGGAATACAAGTACGCACACATGCGATCACCTATGTCTCATTCACCACCTTTGAGAATTGCTGTTTGTCTTGCTTGTCCTAAAAAAAAGAAGACATTTCATCTCTTGTGTCAACAACAGGTGTTGTGCCTCATACAGAACAACTGTATCTTTCACAATCTGTTAATCAGCTTTACACTGTGCTATCGTCATCTTGTTTTTGCACATACGGAACTACACATGTAATTTCTGAATGATTCAAGATGCATAATTTAACCTTGATGTCACTGACGTATCCATCTGTCTGCCATTCATGATGCTGCTGTCAGTGAACTTGTGACACAACTTGTTGCATAGCTTGTTGTTCAGACAAAATTGTGAGACTGATCTATCTACGAAACTATACTGATGTCTCTCTCTGTCTCTGTCTGTGCCTGTCTTACTAAGCTGGAGCGCTCCATCTGTAGGAGTTATGAATGTTAAGAATAGTACTGCCATCAGTGGGTTGTGTTAAGCTTCCTGTTGGTCTCTGAGGTAATTGTCATGATGTTCTCACTATGAAACTAAGCCAGACAGGTGACATTATTGACCAGCTCCCTTGTTTCTGTTCTGTTGTCAGGATGACACCACCTCTCCCTCCACTCTTGACTCAGCAAAAGACAAAGGTAGTTAGTTGGTCTTGTCAGTGCTGACTGTGGAAGTAATTAGATTGCACACTTCTTAGGTCCTTACATAGATATGCTAATCCACTCCATTAATCTTGTCCCCTTGTATGTAAACGTGGGAGCCAGATGCTGCACCAGTTGCTCCTCACACTCTAAACTCCATGAAAGCTTTGCTGTTTTACGGGGGGAGAGCAATCTGCTGCACCCCATTTGTGTAGATTGAGAGTTATTTGTAGATTAATTAGACTGGTATGAATCATCCTGTCACCATCTTAACACTGGGCTCCAGGCTGGCCGCTGGTTATAAAGTGACCCATGGATTGGATTCCCTCCCTCTCTTGTGTAGCTGTAGGACAAATCACAAATGTGCTGTTTAATTGGATGACCCAAAAATATTTATTGGCCTGTAAATAAAAGAAATGTACAGCATAATGAATTCACAAGTTCCTCGTAATGACATTGGCAATCATTTATGTTCTGAAATGTAATGTACTGCACTCTATTATTGTATTTTGTTATGCTAATTTAAAAATGACACCGATTTTAATTACAAACTTCATAATTTTACAAACCCATCATAAGTCCATTATAAATAAGCAACTTAGTTGCACCTATATAATGGAAGCAAACCATTTTTACTGTGATTTAACTCACTTGCAAATGTACTATATTATTTTTCATTTGTTCACTCTTCCTAGCTAATAAAATATTGGTCTCACATTTTTTTTACACATTCTTGCAAACCTGGAATTTAAATAAAATTGAAGCTTTACATTAACATATGCAAAATAAAAGTCTATCAGGGTATTTGTGTTGATGTTGAATACTACTGTGGGGTTACTGTGTATGAAAATTCAGACTGCAGATCAGAGGTTTACTTTGGTAATTAGAAAGTGCTCAGTACATAACACACATTGTTGTACTGTTTATCCTCTGTGCAAATTCATGTCACCAGTAGTTGTATAATTTGTTTTGCCAGTTGTCGTTGGAGTGTTTTGTGGACATACTTCAGTAAGTCTACATTGCCTCTCCACGGTATTGTAGCTGCTGTGGACCACTGACCATCATGGTAGCCGATCAACCACTTTATCAGCTCTATCAGCTGCTGTGCTGTTTCACAGAGGCTTGGCATGGAGGCAGTGAAGGAGGGTGGTTGTTTTCTTTTTTCACTTCATGCTTTGGTAGCCACGGCTTGTTGACCAGGGTTTGTCTGTCTGTATGTGTACTTTGGACTTGACATGAGGACAGTGTTGGTTCAGTGGGAGAATCAGTAGAACAGAACTTGACAAGTGAACATGAAGGTTCCCTCTGGAGGAGGTTAAGACAGGAAAAGGTTCTTTCTCCGTGGGGGGAAACATTTCTGTGTATGTTTGATCCTCTGTTTCTTATTGCTTTACCTCAGTTGAGTCCAGATGCCTGATTGCAGGTGGCCTCTCCAAAGTCAGTGCAATAAAACAGATTGCTGAAGTTCCATCTGTCCCTATAATATTTATACTATTTGATTAATGAAATTTGAGTTTTCTGCTCTAGATTGTAACCACAGGCTGTAGTAACAAGAGCTGATGCTGGATGAAAACATTCAGTACTTTGTGCTCCTTAGTTAAATATTTAAACATATCTTGAGTAACTCCTTACTTAAAGGGAACGCCACATATTTTACACGCCAAAGTCAATTTACCATTCATCAGTAGTAACTGTAGAAACAGCTGTATAATGTATTCTTTGGGTTTGGAGAGAGGTTATTTAAGCATATTAAACAGGCAGTGGAAATGCATTGCTTTACCAAGGTTATTTGTGGACAACAAGTCAGTATATATCTATCTCTGCTGTTTTGATTTTGCCTGTTGGGTTCATGTCTTTCATGAGTTCACCAACCTTTTTGAGTAGCAGTGCTTGTTTAAGGTGCTTCCTAGATAAGCACTTAATAGTCTGGCCACCAACAAAAATAAAAAGTCCTGTCAGGCAAGAAAAAAAGATAAACAAATCAGCAATTATAATCCTTTATGCAGCAGTTTTATAGTGGTTCAGTTTGTTTTGCCAACTACTAGCAGCTTATAAAAAGAGAATAATGGAGAAATAATGTAAAGCTCAGCAGCACTAAACTTGCTTCAGTGGAGAAAGAGCAGAACAAGAGCAACAAACCAGAAACAACAAACTGGATCTGAAGTCAAATCAGATGCACAGTTGAACATTCATTTTTCCATAATACAGCATATAAGCATCTTGGTTTTCCATCTACAGCAGTTAAATGATTGAAAACTTATCTAGAAGATGCTGACAGTTCTGTTAAGTAAAAAAAAGCTTTTGCAAATGTAAAAAGAGAGAAAAATCATCTATTTTATAAACTAAATCCATGTCTACTTAATGTCTGTGTATTTTTAGACTTTATTTGTTAATGATGTTGATGATATACTTTAGAAGTATGTTTAAAGTATAGCATAAACAAGTTGATTAATAAGTAGATAAAACAGATGAATAAATCCACAAATAATATATTAAAATTGTATAATATAGGCAGTATAATACTGATATTCATAGTGCTACTGTTAAATAACTCTGCTCTATGCTGATTAGTGTGGTCCTTCATATTGTGGGAATATTTTCCACTGTACTGTAAAGTGTAAAATGACAATGTCTGTCTGCATATTATACCGTATTTCCTAATATTTTGTTGTGTCTGCTTTTGATGATTACCTTTTGAAAGTTTACTGACGTGCTCTGACTACAGAAATCGCGAACATTGATGTGCATGTAAATATAATCTGCTCTGCAAACCCAGATTTGTCACTTGGCTGCAGGATCCCTTGCATGGCTGGCAGTGTCACTGTGTGAGATGGCTGCTGTTGTGATGGGTAGTTGATTATGGCTCATCTGCCTGCCAGCATCCTCAATCAACATCCACAACTAAAGGGATGAGAAAGAGGGATGTTTATTTGGGCCTGTATTCTGTAAATTACAGTGTGCAGATACAAGCCCCATGTGTTATTTCTAAGCTCAGCATTCACTTCTTCTCTTTCTGACTCCCTCTCTTTGACACTCCTTCTCATTCTCTCTTGCTGTCAGCTTTCTGCTCTGCTTCCCTGTCCTCAGTCCCTCCGCCACAATCAGACAGAAATGTTTATGAGCCAAGCTTGAAATCATGACCTAAGCCACCCTGTCCCACGTCTCCGTCACCTGATGTATTTTTCTCCAACCTCCTGTGTCTGTGCCAGAGTCAAATTGGCCAACCCTTAACATCTCCTGCAGCCCCACCAGACAACCTCCCCCCTTTCCCCTAGCCTGGCTCAACCCAGTCTGCCAGTCTGCTGTGCTGTTCTGTGCTCTACACGCTCCAGTGCGCTGTCGGCTGGTGACAGGCTATTTGGGATTTACCCACTGCTGCTGTGCCTGTCTCTTCATCTGCAGCCTTTCATGGCAGTAAAAAGCAGTCTCTCCTCCCCCTTATCCTTTTCCTCCCTTCTCTTCCCCCTCACCCTTCAGCTCAACTCATTCCACCATCCTCATACTGCCCCCTCCCCTCCACTCCCGCCATCTCTGCTCCTAATCCCATCCTCCTAAAGACTGTAATTGAGCAGTGCGGCGTGCTGGGATTAGGACTGTTATTGGGGGTATTATCATTGCAGGAGAAATTTGGGTAAAAGTGTGGGCAACTGGAATCTTCTGACACTCACTTGCAAGCAGACGGTTGGGGAATGTGGGGGTGTAGTGAGAAAGGAGAGGCGGCATGTGTATTCAGAGGTACGGTTGACTGAGGGGAATGGCTGTCATTGGACCCCTGTTCTGACAAGGTTGATCTCCGGGTCACCACTGATATCCAACAAACTGACAGAAAATCCTTAAAACCATAACGCTTAAACAATAAAACAACGGCTCCTACAGCCCGATATGACATCAGATGACTGAACAATGATGGACATATGGTATTTTCCATATAGTATCTAACATTTGGAATTACATTTTACCAGATCTATGGGGCCATTTGAGTGATTGATAGCCTTAATGGCAATCAGTATGAACCCACGTCATGCCAGCTGATCTGCTCTGTTCTGAGAAAAAACGTATGGCCTGGCACAACTCAGTCTGTGGTGGAGACTGACTGGTTAGCAACAGTACTGGTTGTTTAGATGTGTTTGCCAGTTCCTGTTGATAAGATCTTTGGCCATTTGATCATGTATTGTGAAGCAGTTCTCTCTTTATCCCATATCAAGAGATGAGATAAAAGAAAATACACAGAAAGAGTGATATGAAGTTGATTTTTCCATCTCTCCAGCAGTTAATTGAGGGCTTTGCCCTGACCCAGATGAATATTGATTCCTAATGGAAATCAGACTTCAATTGGTGAGTAGGTAAAGCAGGTCACTGAAGCAGTCAGTGTAAAAAAGAGAGTTTGTGCATCTAACAATGTCCAAAACAGTTAAATGTATTTAGTAACATATGATGCACACTATACATTTGCATTGAAGTGTGCTGGATTTTGATCGTCCAAGTTGTCATGTGGCCAGCATGAGGTGGGATGTGTATTTAAACTCTTTAGGATTTAAAAAGTCTTGCAAACTGCTGTGGAATCATCAAGTTTATTTCCCTGTACTTTGTAAGCTGCTTAAGTCCTGTGCCAGCTTAGCATTGCCATATTAACATCACCCAGTGAGACAGCTCTGACAAGCTCCCTTCCTCCACAGTTGTCTCCTGCTCCTACTGCCTGACTGGCACAGTACAGGGAAAGAAAAAAAAAGAGCCTGAACTGACACACACAACCACATGAATACTCATGAGCACAAGCCTTTTACCACACACTCTCTCGTCCATTAAGCAGACATGGTTTTATGTACTTTACATCAACGCTTTGCATTTTGATATCAAACAACACTTGTACAAGCTCTGATGTTTGCCAAAACGGTTGTTTTCTTTAACTACATTATATTAAAAAAAATTAGCTAAGGTATGATGATGCGATGATACCAGCTGATATGTGCCCTTTTCCTACCCTCATGTCCCTGGCTTGATTCCCTGCTTCCACAGTGCTGAGTTTGAACTGCTGTGCCTTGTAAATGTAGGGATGTGGAGAGTGAGGATTATAAAGTCACTGTTAAGCAAACATTTCAACACAGCACAGTTTAATACATTAGGCGATTAATTAATGTAATGTCATGTAAGTAGTTGTCATTACAGCATCTTATATGATGAAACCAGCTGCCCTATGGCTTTGAGCATGCCTGTTAATTTTGGCTGGGTGTGGGACAGTTGCTACACTAGCTAATACCTTTGCCTGTGTGTCATCTCACATGAGCCAGTTTTAGTTAGCTGTGGTTGTAAATATCAGTGTGGCTTGGTTATTGGCTGGGAATAATGGACAGACACATAGTGATGCCTGTTACTTTTACTGGCTACTGAACAGTGATAGCAGGCAGTTTATGTAAAAGTGAAAGCGGTAGAGTCCAACCCTTTAGACTTTGGAGTGCTGCCCAACTGATCTATGTGTCGGTCTCAGTAGAGTAAAACTGACAAAATATGTCTGACGTCTTACACGAAGGTGTAAGATACTGGTACTTAGATGTTCAGGCTAAATTAAACTGTTTCACAGAGTGCAATTATACACATGCCAAGGGTGTCAATGCGAGAATGGTGTGGGTGAACTATTGTGTAAAAGTATTAGCTTCTGTTCAGAGTTATTGATTGGATTGCTGTTGGTTTCTGTCAGGTGTAATTTGTCATGTAGTTTGGACCCCATGGACATCTGAATTCTAATGGTTTTTAGGAGGTAAAAATGGATAAAAACAAGTTTTTTTTTGTTTGTTTCCATGTGAAGGCACAATTTATCTTCTCTTCTGAGAGAATAATTTGAACGTGGGATGAGCTTCAGCTTATGACAGGTCCAGCCTTTTGTCTCCCGTCCTGTCAGTGACTAAATTTAACATGCATAAGCCTCTTAGCAACATAGAGGCAAACAAGATGGACTTTTATTGGTTCTTACAAAACAAAAGGTATCATTATTAATGCTTGAAGGAATGTGCCTGTGAAATTATGCTGCCCTGTCAAACTGATTACAGAAGCAATGCAAAGCAATAAGTTTGGAAAGTGAAAATGTAATTCAATTTAATGAATTCTATAGTCCTTCAATATACAGTAGTAACATTTATATTTTGTGCCATGCTGGTTTTCCTCTGGAGGCTCTCTCATCTCAAAGCCTTGTGTATTCATACTGATTCATACTTTATAATGGAATAAAGAGTAATCTACATTTCCATCTTCCTTCTACTAGCCTTCTACCAACAATTTGCCCCTCTTAAGCTATCCCTGTTGCTTACATTTGAATGTAAAACCACATGTTTACTACTCCATCTTTTCTCAGACAGTGATGATAGGAAGAATGAAACCCAGGTTTGATGTGTCATTTATATTAAGCAATGTATGATTTTCTGTCTAATGAGATTAGAACTCTTTTCTAAGCTAATCCACCCACTGGAGGCCCTGATTGATTATGGCCTGGTGAAACAAACTCAGTAGATTCATGCTTGCCTTAATGCTCTGGACCTCAAGCTGTAATATTAACCTAGATGTATTGCAAAAAAATACTCACCTTCTTGTGCCTTATAAATCACAAAATGGGCAGATGTTACAGTGAATGTGGCACTGGTGTGATCAGGGTCAGCCCATTTTCTCCTTTTTCTGTGATTCTCTTCCTTCTCTCCCTGGCTCTGTTTCTGTTGAGACAGTAAGAGCATGTCAAAGACAGACCACAGGGTGGGGTAGGAGGACACGTAACCAGCCATATGTCTTCACTCAGCAGCACAGCAGCCGTGGGGGGAGATGGGAATACTGCCTAATGCATCACACAGTTTGCGTACAAATGGACACACAGTTCTCATTTGATCACCTTTGTTTTCAGAAGCTGTACTGCATGCTTTATTTGTGCCTTAATTAAGAGTAAATAATATTTTATGGGATCATATTTATGGACTGTTTTTAATTGATCACAGTTTAGCTTTACATGCTTTGTTTTTTTCTTCTAAGGCAAAACCCAAAAGCCATGCATTAGCATTTAATAGGTTTTGGTAGCCATGTGCTTTCCCTTTATTTAGCAGTACATCCCATCATGGGTGCTATACTGTGCCCTGAGGCTGTACTGTAGGTGAGTAATGTGGGTGCAAATGTAAACACTGCATTTGGGAAGCAGTGGAATCATGAATCATGCCGAGACTTTTAATATTCAACTGGAATTTCACTTTGACATAAACTTTCATAAAATTGACAAGTGAGACATATTAACACAGTCATTCCCAGTGGAAAACAAAAAGGACTGAACAATGCCGAAAAACACACAGACACACACATAGTCCCACACACATATATATACACAGACAGAATGAGACAGGAAGACAAACAGTTTCCCTGATCAGCGTGCCACATTAATGCAATTTAGAGATGAATAACAGCGAGAAACAGACAGCTTATTATCAACTAATGGCTTTGGTTTTGCCATCCATCTAACTGCAAGTGTGTATGCTGATATAAATAACATTACTTACCTCACTTAGGGAAAAAATATATACACCCAGCAAAAAAAAAAATGATTGTGAGACATCAAATGCAAAGAAAATAGGTCTTAAAAAATATGATGAAAGAGGTCAGTTTTTGCTCTAATGTTTAAACTGGACAGTGTAGACATGCAGAATAGACAATTTGCATTTAAACTGAGACTTGCTCAAAACAGACGGGCAATATAATGAATTGTATGTACCTGTCTTAACAGTAGTCAAATCAGTATATACCAATATATCCTTTTCCTGAGTGACATGTTTTATTGTTTTTTTAGTACAACATACTATTTTCCTAATATTGTGGTGTACAACTAGTGTAACATGTTCAGACTGAGTGAGGTGAGTGATTTAAATATGACACATAAAGGGAATTATATCCTAGTATTTATTTTTAAATTCTTCTTCCTTTTCAATGAAGATGACACTTCAGTATAATGTTGCTGATCCACAAATCATTTTTATGTTGGTAGAATCAATTGTTGAAATTGCAACGACAGCAAAAGTTGAAAAAAAAAAAAACAGCCTTAAGTTTCCCAAGAGACATGTTGTAATATATAAACTTGTTTGACTTTAGTTAAATTGCCAGAAATCATTTTTCCCCTTCCTGACGGCAGCAACGCAGTGATATTCTGGTTATCTTCCACTTCAGAATCCTGCAATCAGCAGTATCCATTGTAATGCACTAGTCTACCATTAAAAAGGAAAAGGTAAAAATACTGAGTTGCATATTAACAAGAAGGTATGAGATGGAAGTTTCACACGCTGACTTTCAGCCTGCAGCAGGGAGCGATCCTCAGACTGAGTGGCTGAGTGTCTCTTGGTTATTATTGTGCCCGTCCTGTGCTGGTGGCAGGAGCTGCTCAGAGGAACAGGGAAACTAACAGCTCTATCCCCCACTCACCCACTTTAGCCCTCACATGTGCATATACAGGTTCATTTCCATGGTAATGCTGTGTTTATGCGAATGGAATAAAATCTATTATTTGCCATTTTAGCCATAAATCCAATGACAAATTGTGTTTTTTCTTTTACCAGATTCCTATCAGCTTTGTTCTTATTTTTAGTTTTCTACTGGAAAATAAATTGATGTCGTCACTCTTGATAAAGCAGACCTGTATGATAGTAAATTTTAACTACAATGCAATCTCGCTACCATCTCAGGAAGCTTTCTTATCCTCAGAAATGGCCTATTTACCTATTTACAGCATGTTTGTATTCATTCATATTTCTAAAGAAGATATTAGACTTCTTCCCCTGTTCATCTTTGATATGATGAACATACTAACGTATTTAGACAAGGTACATGAGTAAATGGGTATTTATAAAGGTGTCATCATGATTTGTTCTCCTTTTTGTTATCCTTCTCTGTGTCATGCAACACACCAGCGTTGAGTTTTGAATAAGTGAAGTAGTTTGAATTTGACCAAATTTTGATTTTACTGTGAACGACCACATTGTCTCAGTTACTGCGTCAACAATCTGTGTGTTGGTTAAACAACCCTGAGGGTTTATCTGGTTGGCACAACCACATGGAAGAGAGACGGGTGAGTTGGCTACTGTCATGTCTGCTAATAAAGACATTACATCCAATGGGCATGCATGCTCACGTCCTTGGTTGGCATGACAAATAATATCATTAACCCTACCTCCCAAAGCAGTCATTTTGATTGATGTGCGAGCAAAAGTGAATGGAGTGTGTGCATGTATGTGTGTTTAATCCAACAGTGGACTTTCTTGCTGTGACCTTTCTGATCTGTTTGTAGATGGTCAGCATTACAGTTAAAAGTGGAAATGTTGCATGTGATGATAATGGTGTTGAAGCTTGGATCAGGTCTTTGATTTAGAGAGAAGATTTACTGCATGCACATGGGGTGCCTGAGATATATCACCAGGTGGCAGCATTTATGTACAGAATAAGCCAGTGCTGCAGTAGATCTAGATTCTTGCACTCAGCTCTATAGGACCATGTAACTTGGCAATGATATGGTTTAGGATTTTACACATTTCATATAAGAAATTAAAAATCTAATTTCTGAGGGTGAGATACCCCAAAGTCTCATAATTAAAAAATGACCGACATTTAATGTAGATAAAAATTTAATGGCTTATTCATAATTAACAACAACAGATGGGCATTCTGGCACATGGGACTGGATGTGTAAGAAATGCTGTCAACTTTTCATGCTGTGTGCTTTGTATGATTATAAAGTGATGGGGTCATTTTGTTTTGTTTACCCTGAAAATGATCTTCTGTCTCAGTAAAACAGAAGGTGTTTGATGTGGAAATTTAGTTTCTGAAAATCATTGGTCACAAATTATCAAGTAGAGTCACATTTAAACAGACAAACTGTGCTTTTCTTGCCTGCATCAGCAAGTTGTCCAACTTTCCTTAGCTCTTTCTTGTGGATCTTCTCCTAGCATTGACTCTCTCTTATTTACTCTTTTAAGAGCGCACTTGCCAATAGCATTAATGATTTAAAATGTCAGAGTGAGTGTGGTGCCACATACCATTGTAAGTCAGTTTAACTCTTATTTTTAGATCATGTGTAACTACATCTTCAATTCCAAACTGTCATATTTATTGTCCTTCTTTACCAGTAGAAATACTGAGTTGTGCTCACCTGTGGCCCCCTCCAAAGCTATGTGCATCCCCATTAAAACTGTCATTAAACAGATTGCCAATTACACATTTCCTGCATTTCACCCCCATCAGCTGCTCTCCTATCCGTAAATGCTATGTGACCCAGAAACACTGAACAGGACTGAATGTGTATCTGACTCTTTAATAAAGGAAATTGCAGTCTGAACACTCTGGACCCAAATCAGATTTGAGTGATGATGATTTGACTTACGGCAAGACGTGCTGAGCAGTCTTTGTGTCCTGTGCTGCACGAGTGTGGATACACTTTCTCACTCACACACATGTATGTGTGATTTGTGGAGCTGATTGCATTAGGTGCTAGGAGTTAGTCCCTGTGGAGGAGCCACATGCTCATTGTACCCCAGCTGTAGCTAAGATCTAATATTGCTCCACCAGCACCATTATGTCCTTGATGGGCCAAACCCTGTCTTTGGCTTCTTAGTGGGTGGAGAACAGAACAAAAACACTGTGAATAAACACATTGTGTTGTTTATTTCTTATGAAGTAGACTTAAAGTATTGGCTGTGAGACAACTTAATATAAATTTTCTCTTGTTTCCCTTGTTCTGGTATGCGTTTTTCTGAGAAGCAAGAGAGGTCAAACACCAGTCTGAAACGTGGCGCTTTGAATTGTTACTGAATGTTTGTATTAATCTGCTCTATATACAGTAGTGTGCTCATGCTCTTGTAAATGTGGTGTAGTGTGGGTGGGCCACACAGAGGACACTATCATTACTACTCTTAGTATTACCACAGCAAAAACCTCCATTAGTCAGCATTGAACTTTTGGTCAATATCTCAATCTGCCCAAACAGCATCTCACAAACACAAGAGCATCATCCTCAATCTGTGCACATCGGCTTCAGTCGACCAATTCAGTATTTATTTTGATATGCCCCACTATGCCAGATGGTCTAAGTGCAAGTTATATTCCTCATTTAGGATTAATTCTACAGCTGTTGTGTTTGTTTAGCATATAATGAAATGGCTCTGTCTATTTTAAGTGACACGGTCCTTTCTGATCCCTCTGTATGCTGTTATAGACGAGAAATTAGCCTTTTCAGGATGTAATCTCGCTCCATTGTCTCCGTTGATTTCCATTATTGTTGTCAATTCATAAGCAGTTAGGATGGTGCCATGTTAGATTGACAATAGCAAGAGGAGAAGCAATTAACATAAACAGCTAGTTGGAGAAAGAGATGGGGACTGTCATCCATGAGGGACAAAAAACAAATACTGTCAGTGCAAATACTACTTTATGTTGATATTGTAGAAGCATGTTTTAGTATAGAATGTATTTTTCTCTGTATCGTAGTACAAAGATATGGTGTTTTTGAGATTTGGATACTTTTATTTATAGTATAGTTGAAATGAGTGTTTTTTGAAAAAGTATTTTGATATATGGAATTTTTTTTCTTTTTTCAGATTTATTTTAGATTTATAGACTTTACCATTGGATCGGGGGAACAAGTGTATGTAGGACAACTTGCTAACATCCCAAGAAAATTTATTCTTAGAGTTAAGAAATATTTTGAATACTGTACAGTTCTATGGATAATGTCTTGTTGGAGGTACAATATCTTTTCCTATAAAGTCATCCCATTGTGGATGTGTGGTAGTAATATGCATAGTTCTTTTATGGTTGCACAAGTCATTTTGTCTCCTGCAGTTGATTTTCTATTTTATTTTTATTTTTTCATGTATTTGACAGTTTTTGAAATAAGCCTTTATTCACCAAAATGAGACAGGCCATTATGCTTTATCAAATATTTATTGGCAATGCTACAAGATAAAATATTGGCTTATTTGAATGACTGGGGGGGTGTCAACTGTTTTCCCTTATACTAACTTTGTTGCCATGGTAACACTTCATTCTGGCAGTGCAGCAAAGGCTATTGAAGATAAATTGCCCATTTGCCACATGTTGGCTCTTTTGCCATATGTGCTTATTTCTGACTTATGAAGCTCATGTGAGCAGCAGTTAAGATACTATTTTTTTATGCTGAGGTGCATATTCATTCCACCAATGGCCTGCTTGTTTACCAACATCTGCTTAATTAACCTGCTGCCTTGGCTGCAGAGGAGCTAGCAAATGCCGACCCCCCCAATCCAGGACAGCTGCCAACTGGCTGGCAGGTGACCACATAAACTGCTGGACCCAGGACAAGATTGATCACTTCAATAACACCTCAGGATTTAAATGTGTGAGTTAATTGCTATAGTGATTGGATGTTCCTAATAAACAGTAGGCTATATTTGGGAGAGCATCTCCCACAGAGTCATTTAGAGTCCACTGGGTCCAAACATGGCAGCTCTATGGGCAGATGTTTGATAGCTGGTTCTCCTTCACTGCCACTACACAATTAGGGTTATTTTGTATTGCACAAGTGTTAAAGTAAACATTTCAGTATATGTGACAGACTTGGTTTTGGGTCTAGTGTAGTTTGTTCTATAAGGTAACGTCTTAACTGGGAACTTGTGGTCCTTACTTAAATAAATAGTCCTTACTTAAATAAATAGTCCTTACTTACAAAAGTTGTGCATGAATACGTTTTTTTTATTATTATTTTTTTTTGGTCTCGAAAAGCCTTTAGACTGTGGAGAGTGCAACTAAAGGTTTGCTTTCCTATGGTCTAATTGCCTGACGGCTTGTGTTCCTTACCGTGCTTTATTGTAGTGATGTCACTCAGACTTTAACAATTAACAGTGAGTAAAAATGTGTTGTAACTGAAAGGACACTATTTATTTATAAATAAACAGATTAAATGGTTTGCAGTTTTTTAAATATGGATCTTCTTTCCATTTCAGTAACTTTTGAATTTTCAGGTTATGTTACAGTTTTGTCTTTCTAACATGTTCGTCACTTTGATTTGGTCCAAGATTGTGTGTGTTTGGTTGGTTGGGTGATAGGATGATTGAATTACCTGTTGCCAGTGTTCATAGATAAATTACATCTGAGATCTGGACATTTTCAAGTTCAGTGATGTTTTTGCTTTTTTCTGTTTTCTGCTGTTTTCATTTGGCCTCATCAGAGTGTCCAGCAGTGTAGATGAGTGTTGTTATCTTCTATCACCTTTTAGTTCTGTAGTAGAAAATGTAGCCTAGCAATTTTTAAACATTTTATTTTCAGTAGTGAAAAAGAAGAAGGCTGTAATACTGGTGGGGGAAATTGCACCTCATCTTAATTTATTTGAAATATAATGCTTCCATTTTGGATTTTAATCTGTTTTGCAAATATTGAATATCATGCACCTTTTTCATTAGCACACAGGCTTCATCCACGTTTTTTAGTCTTTCTATATTTCATGGTTAATGTAATAATTTGTCCCAGAGACCAGCCATCTAGGCACATAATAATAAGGCTTTAGATAGCATGACAAATCTCTTATGGCTTCTAATAATTAAATATTAAAAACAGCAAAGTGATTATTGAGAAATTATACCATTCTCAATTTTCACTTCATGTGCTGGAATTATATAAAAATGTTTTATTGATGTAATTTAAGCCGCCCTCAAATGTTTTAAGCATGGCTTTAGGACATAGATGAACTTGAACTGATTGCAAGAGAAAAGGCAATAAGAACAAAGAAGTGGGGTGTAACCTTTGAAGATGATCTTCTGTGTCACCTCTCTTTGCCAGTAGCGATGTTTCTAGTGAGGCAAAAGCTAATTTCATTAAGACATGGGGGATGGGTCATGTTTGCCTCAGAGTTGAGCCTACATTATATCATTATAGACTTTATCAGTGTTTCAGAGTGGAAACAGATGATCAACATGCACGTTAGTTCTGCAGGCACTCATACTAAGCAGGATACCTGGCTGAGTGAAATCAAATGGTGCATGATTCAACTGCAGAAATCACAGCTGGTGGGATCCTCACCAGTTCAAGGCTCTGCTTTCCTTAATCTATGTTCTGCCTCTCTTGCTTCTGTCATTGTCTTCAAAGCACTCAGGTGACCAGTGCAAGGTAGACTGGAAGGGCGAAGACCTCAGAACACGACTTTATCTCTTTTCACCAGCTGCTCTCTGCTCCCATCTGCAGAGGCAGTAGGGGAGGAGATTGAAATGCAGTTCAACAGTGATGTTGGTGAGCTAACGCTGAAAAAAAAGTCTGAGTGACCTTAAGTCCCACAGCAATGGAAACCAGGAGAAAGAGTGGTGTTTACTACAAGCCAATATCTATGCTTTACATGTGTTGTGTACCCCGAGATGGCTATTTAGGTATTTATTTTTACATATACCTTGGCACATTAACACAAATGAAAGTTTATGTTCGTTTTGGAGACAAATGCAGACTACTCTTGAATGTTGCTTAGTTTAACTTAAATTAAACTTTGAACCTTTTATTGAACCCATTTATGTTTAAATTAAAACTTGACTATTAGTTTTTGAACTGAAAGGGCACACACTGTGTGTGCGTGTGTGTGTGCGCTGGAGCAAGCTTTAGCCTGAACGGGGGAGGGGAGTAATGGTGCCCTCTGCTATTCCTAGTCAACATGTTAATTAAAGAATTATTAGCACTGTTCCATATGTAGTCAGACGCTGGTGATTAAAATGAAAAACTGTGTTCAGCCCTTTTTGTTCTAATCTATGAAACTGAGCCTCTGATACATAATTACAGCTGTGGTATCATTTAGATTAGAATTCTGCTGACATTAAAACATCTCATTTAAATACTGCCAATGTCAGATCCAAGTTTAGTTTAGTAAAAACTCACTTTGTTTGACCTGACCTGGTATATTTCCATTCACAGCCCTCACAGGAAAATGGTAAACTCTGACCTGACCACTTGAAACCTGGTGATTCATGTTAGCTAGATCCTGTATAGATGTGCACTGTTGATCAGACTGAAAATCCTGTGATACAAATAAAAGGCTTTTGAAGCTGTTTAAAATAGAAATTTATAATGTGAAGTATTTTGTTTTCGAGTCGACCAGCTGGTGATCCAGATGTTAGGATCCTTTTTCCAAACAGGGCTAAAGGAATAGACTCAGCAGTGCTTTAACATGACAGGATTTGCTAGTTATAGTAAATACTGGATTATCACCGGGAAAATGCTAAATGTTATGTCCTTTTATGTGTATTTTTGTAATGTATGTGTATTTGTGTGCATGAATATGTGTACAAACATGTTTGTGTGTGCGTTTTTGGCCTTGTGTCTCTACTGTACCTGTGGCGAGGGGGCAGGGCAGCCTTGCTCCTTGTTTGCTTGGCCATGGCAGTGCAGCAGTCACTGCTTGGCTCACACACCAGCTGCTGTCACATTTCAGGACACACTCTGACTCATTCAGTTTATACCCTTCACTGCCCATACACCTCAGGCTTTTCTGCTCTCACGAGTTCCCAGACAGACATGACTGTATATGAAGATTAGAAAAAGGCACAACAGTGCCAAGTTTGACCTAAACAACCATTTCTCCAATTAAGGAAGACGATTAATAAAATATATATTTCATTATTATGAAAAGCTGAATTTGGTCCAAGGAACTCTAAAGTTAGAATTGCAGCAAACAGTATTTACACATTAGCTAACACAGAGCATTTAAGCATTTTTTTTTCGCAGTAGTGTTTGTGTCCACATGATAAATGTAAGTTCAGCAAACATTTCATGCTTTGTTTTGGTTTCTACCAAGTCCTGAGAAAAAATATTTACCTCTCTCTCTCTCTCTCTCTCTATATATATATATATATTTCTCCTACATTAGCTTCTCTCCATTGGCTCCCTGTAAAATCTAGAATAGAGTTTAAAATCCTTCTCCTCAC
>JAUMHL010000005.1:6939337-6967041 GCA_032362345.1 Sandelia bainsii
TGGAGCTGTGGTTGCTAGTCCGGCCGGCCTGCCCAGTGCCTCGTCTGCTGATCCTTGTTGTTGTTTTGATCTCTGTTACCTGCTGTTCTTTTCTCTCTCCTCTTTCCACTCACCTCAACCGGTCAAGGCAAATGGCCGCCCACCCTGAGCCTGGTTCTGCTGGAGGTTTCTTCCATTAAAGGGAGTTTTTCCTCTCCACTGTTGTTGGTTTTCTACATTATTCTGTATATATTTATGTAATGTGTAAGATCTTAAACCTTACATTGTAAAGTGCCTTGAGATGACTGGTGTTGTGATTTGGCGCTATATAAATAAAGTTGAATTGAATTGAATTGAATATAGTTTTTTGGGTGATTCACTACTTTGGTTCTAATGTGTTTCAGTTCTGTTTGGAGCAAAAACCACCAAAACCACAATCCAAGGCTAAAAGGCTCATGGGGCTTACAGGCTAAGTGTCAGAGTTGAGTAATAATTCTCTATAGGTTTGTTGCTACAAGCGATTACACTCACATTACACAAATTGTAGTAACTGGTTCCTAAAAGGTAAAGGTTGCACTATAGATTCAGGTTTAGTTCTAATTGGCTTGAGAACGTCAGACTTATAAACTCTTCTTAAATACAGAAAGATGCTAAATAACATTTATTCTGCAAAAAGTTCATTTGTTGAATTTGTGTTGTGAAGCTGCTTTTTGGCATCCGTAGTAATATCAGTAGTGCCCATTTCCATGTGATGACAGCATAGTCACAATGAGTTTAACAGTGGCCACTCACAAGATATGACAAGACATTAAATAAATCAAATAAACTGCAGGTCATGGTTAAACAGAAAGAGACTCTAAGATGAATATATATATATTGCTTATTATTGTTAATAAAGCTGTAGGGATTTGGTGACAATAAGCAGTGTTTATTGGTATACTTAAATTAGAGGTTATTCAGACAAACCCCCTTCAACCAAACACAGAGCTTCTGTTTACCAGCATTGTGGTCTGTTATTTAGTGCCACAGGTCCACGGGGAGCAGGATTTATCTGCAGGGTGAATATTCATTTGGGACTGACACCTGAGACTCACAAGCTTCCTGCACAGCACGTCCTCATACTTCATTACAGATGTGATGGATGCACAATATAGACTGCATTGTTTCAGAAAAATATCCAACATAGTCAACACATAAATTCAGTTTTTATTACATATTATTGTTTTTCTAGATTTGTAGACAAGTGCTTGATAATTAGGAAACGCTTGTAAAAGTGACATGGTAGTGAAAGGCAAGTAGAATAATATGGTTGAATATTTAAATAAAACTGTACTGTCGAGGTCATGGGAACACAATCACCAACAAGAAGTAACAAGTGTTTTACAACAATGTGTGCTGTAATACAACATTTAGATTCAACTGTTTAATTTCCCTTCATGTTAGTGCAGTGGGGAGCATAGAATTGCACTGCTCATGCTTTTGAGCTTCCCCAGACTCTCCATTGTGTGGAATATAATGAAGGCATTGAGTGCTTTATGAAATCCATTTCCCTGTAGATCAATCTGACCTAATGTCATCTGTCTCATTCACATCTAACTGCCTAGGACTGTATTAATAATTGCATCGGCTGTATTGATTTCTATTGACTGTCAGAGCGGCCTGTGTGAAACACTGTAGTCTTCAAGCGGCCTGACCCTAAATCAAGTGACATCTCATTAGAACAGACAGTGGCTCTTAAACAGATCTTTTCCGGCTATAAAAATGAAAATGGGAAATTGCCACTAACATAAAGAGGATTGTTTCTTCATTCTTTGCTGATATGTCATTCCCCAAATACATCAATACATCCCCTCTGAGGATGACAAAAAGTGTCTTGTTCATCTTTTAGATATTAATTTAATCAATGACAGTGTTATTTTTATTTTTATTCTTTAGTCCCCAGCTACTTTATTAGGCACACCTACCTTTAGTGCCTCTATTTCCTAAACACATTTAAAGCTGTTTGGCCTGTGCTGACACAACAAAGTCAAACATATTCTGCAGATTTCTTTTGGCCACGCATTCATGCTGTGTTATCATCATGTATTGTGTTGAAATGTGGAACCAAGATATTTTCATAAAACGACATTGCTGCCAGAATAATGTGGGTTTTGTCAGATAAAGATCTATGATCAACATGAATATAAACATGGTATGATGATTCTAGACATACGGTGGTAATCCATGCATCTCCAACAGACTTTGGAAACTAGTTACTGAACATTTTGTTTGTATATATTTGTGATGGTGTGATAATTTAAAAACTGTATTTTGTATTTACACTGATTATCTTTGTGTAATATTAAAATTTGTTTGATGATCTGAATCATTTGAGTGTGACTAATATGCAACAAAATCAGGAAGGGGGCACATTCTTCTTCACAGCACTGTACTTGTCGTTCAGTTGTTGTCAGTCACATTTGGCAAAATCATTAACTCCTTTTCCTTTCTGTCTTGTTTTGCCTCTGTATGACTACCAAACTAGGTAAGTGCACAGATGCTTTTGTAACATAATTTGTCATGTTGGGATACATATGTATATGTGTAATAAACTAAAGGAAACTTTGGAAGGGTTTAGTCAGTTGATGAAATATCACAGTGCAAAGAGGGCAGGACCTGTGGTTTTGAGGACTGCTTTCTTTCTCAATCCAATGAGTCACTGCTGACCTGCTGCCACCATAGGTTAATGTGCTCATTTGGTCTTTTTTTTCCTTAGCACTGTAAAAGCAATTCTAAATATTTTCAATGTATATGAGGTTACACCATTCTCAATGTAATAACATTTTTTATTAGACTAAATAGCACCTTAAGAATGCTTAAATAAATTAACAATTTTAGGCTTAATAGCCATGCATTTACTGTCCAGTCAGAGTTAATTAATTTGGTATACAAAAATGTGTTTTAGCAATTAAGAACATTCTAAAGTTAGATTTTGCTAACCTTAAATAATGACGATGTGTGTAACAACAAAAGAGTCCCTACTATATGTGATCCTTAAATACATTGTATTTAGTAAATTGTAAGTAATATAAAACCCAATCCGTCATGCCACTAGCACTGATGGAATAAATGCTCATCACTTTTGTGCATGATCAGTTCAAACAATGACCAGTTTTTTACAGTGAAAGTCAGGCCAATATAAAGGGTAATATGGCTGGATCTGGTGCTAAATGAGTGCTTTATGATTCAGTGCTGCTCTCTCATGGCTGAGCTCGATTCGGTAATGAGTTAGTAATGAAATTTGGGTTGGTGGGTTCTGGGTAATGTCGCTAAGCAATGCGCAAGGGATCTATGGTGTATGCTCACTTGCTTGTTGGATCCTGGCAGCAGATGAAACCCCCATAGGTTGTAATATTGTAGAAGAGGCCGGCATTGGGGAGTCGGGCTAATACAGCCTTATTGCTTTCTGATAAAATAATATTGACAAAAGGAGACATTTTCCACATCTCACCTAGGTTGCACATATGGAATGATTAATGAGACAAATAACCAATCTAATGTCTCTATAATAATTCTCTCTAATTTAACAATATGGCCATTTGGGCTTCTAGCTCCCTTCTCTATCGTCTCCCCTTTACTCTCCAATCTTTTTGTCAGACCGTTCAGCTGAAAGCACCAAAATGGGAACACTCGTTTTTAATAGTTATTAGATTTGTAACAATGTGACAGATTCATGAATCCACAAAGCTCCTTTATTGTGTTAGTATGCTCAACCTTGTAAATTTAAAGCATCAATTACACTGTGGAGTGAAGATCTGTGATAAATCTGTGTAGTGAAAGCAGTGCTATCTGTTCAGATAGAGATTGGTGTTGTTGTTGTTTCATTTATCCTCAACCGGTCATGCAAAGAAGATCTTGCCATGTTGTCAGTATGCAAAACATTTGTATTCATCTCACTATGTTCCTGATTGATTGACTATAATATGTAAATGTAAGTGGGTACCTCCCCCCAACGATTTGTCCCAATCAGCAGAATTTAGCACAGTATTAAACACTGTTTTGATTACTTCTCTGATGGTAAATAATACTGCCTTGTTGCAGTTTTTTTGCATTTGTGTTTTGGTAGAAATCCCCACTTTATCCTTCATCCTTCACTTAGATATAGAGTAAGCCTCTTTCCTGCTATGCCTGAGTCAAGCAGACCTAATAGACTGTGGGATGTCACCTTCCTTGTTTGCTGCAGCAGCGTCAGTGACAGTGGACATATATACAGCACAGGGTCATAAAGGCTACCTCCACCTGAGGGTAAGAGCATCCCCTGTAATGACTAGTTGAGAGAGCTGGATGAAAGGAGCACAGCAGAGAATAGAGACCAGAGAGCAAAGCTTGACTGACCCAAGGATCACGCTCTGGTTTGGCCCCTTGGGGTTTAGATCACAACCAATTGTAGCAGCCCCACTGCCCAGCTCTCTCACACACAGTATGTTCTGAGCAGAGCTGTTCAAAACCCTTCTACAACCCTGCTGTTACATTTCTATAGGAGCCAAGATGGCAGGTCTGCTGAGACACAGTATTAAAAATGAATTAGATCCCAACTCTCCTTAGGAAGCTCAGGCAATATTGGTATTAAAAATTACTCTTTGTATTTTGTATCTACATTATTTTCACTTTACTCTAGTGTTTCAAAGGGTATTTTTCTCTGCCTTTGTTAATATGCACTACACTGTCAAAGCACAAGCAACTCTAGCCCCCACAGTGTTCTGTGAACCTCATTTAAATGGAAATTGTACAATTATAACCCCTGTGAAACTACCAATGTTATGAGAGAACTGAGACTTTTTAATGTCAAACATGCATTTTTGGTAATGCAATTACTGATGCTGAGTTTCTTCTCTTTTTCTTTTGGGTGGGGGAACTGCTTAAGGTGTGTTTTGCTTCTAAATGCACTACAGCAAAGATAATGGCAGCTATCAAGCTTTTTTTCCCACCAGCCCCACATGCAGGGAGCCCATGAGACAGAGTTGCAGTTGTAATCTTCTTTCCTGCATGACTCCCACCTTTAACTGGGCTAGGCAAGGCCTGCTGGCACAATAGTCTCACCACTTATCATAACCACCTGCCATTTACCCGCAAACACAATCCTATTCTCTGTCTAGGTAATTACTGTGTTTGCTTCCACATTGTTGTGTCTCCACCATGCTGATAGTCATGTCCAGAGATGACAGCTACTGCTGCTTCTCCAAAGCCACTACAGTTATGTGCCATATGCGCCTCCCCAATATTGTTTATCTTTTTGTTGAATGCAAAGCACCCTGAAGAGACAAACATGTATCACATTTTTATTTTTATTCTTGTGAACAACCCATACGGTACATCCCTTTTTTTTCCCTGTAAAATAGAGTTGCTGAGGTGATGGGGGTAGCGAAACACTACGAGCAACTGTTCTTCCATTTGAAACACGGGAAGGCACTCAACTCCTCAGGTGCAGGTACAGTCCAAACTTTTTTTGATGGGATTCACGGCCTGTCTTTTTCCCAGCATGGCCACAGCTGTAATATGTTTACTTCAGGTCTTCCCTTTTAAATACAAGGGTTTGAACTGTCTGGGATTAGCACTGTGGACTAGGGAGGTTCTACAAAAGGGGATGGGAGTGGAATGTGGTTTTAGGGAACAAAAAGCAGCTGTTTAAAGACTGTAAAAGCTTCAGTGATGTAGGTCCTGTGTACTTGATAATGATGACCCTTCATCCCATTACTCCAGAATCAGGGAGTCAACATCTAGGCCCTACAATTTACAAGCAGGATTACAGTCTGTAATGAGAGGCCCCTGGTCTGGAATACATGGGATAGCCACGTGGTACAGGAAGTGACTTCAGCTCCAGGGAACACAACAAACACACTGACCTCAGTTTGACAGCTACATGACCGTGTGACTGCTTGTCCATTCAGTGTACAGTTGTAGACACAGACATATATTTTAGTGATATACAAATATTAATGTATATGCAGACCAGCCATTTAAGAGTAGAAGACAATTGATGACAAGTGTGGGTCATATTCATTTGATACTGATACTTTCATACTGATTTAACTAGTAGTCATAGTCAATAATGACATAAACCACAGTTTATAGTTGAAATTTTAAGGTTTCAAGATTATTAATAAAATTTGTTTACTTGAATTTTGGTTTTAATTTTTTTAATAAATTTTTCAAGTATTTATATTTATTTGTAAGAGGTAGAATAATTTTTTTTAATAGAATTATTTAAGAAGTTAAGAAGAGTTTTTTAATAATGTATTAGTAGGGCCCTATGAAATCCGTTCAGCTTTTTCCTAAATTCCATTTTATTTTTTCCTAAATTCTGTTTTTTCCATTTTTTTTCCGCGCTAGTTTGCTTCTTGTCTCTGTTTCTGATGTGAGTCTTTGACTGTAAGTGGTCGTCACATGTGTTCTTGCGCGTCCAGTCTATCGTGTGCTGGCAAAACTTACAAAAGAGTTATTCTCCCGATTCATAAAAGTTGTTTGGATATTGTTCTGCTCCAAACTTAGCACTACGCGCTGAAAACTCTTTTGAGGACTTCGGTGTTTCAGTGAGCCTCTTCGCCATAGCTGACCATTGACTTTTTTCCTCTGTGTCTGTGCGTTTGTGTATGTGGAAAGCTTAAGTCCCAGGTACAGGTAACACCTACAGGGGGGCTGCAGTGGCCAAAATCGATTAGAAACTATTGGTTTGCTTTACCCACACAGTGATATCAGCGAATTATACAACATTCCGCGTTTTACAACGGATTCCATTTTATTTGTTGAGTTCCGCGATTCCATCTGTGTTTTCCGCATTGCGGAAATCATAGGGCCCTATATTGGCAGAAGAATCCACAAATCAGATGTGTAGTAAAACAGTAAATTATATTATGAACTTGTAACATGTTTTTAATTTTATTTCCAAAGTAACCTTTCCAAAAGTGAATCACGGTGCATGGTGTTGTCTCGGGGTGTTTGAAATAAAATCATTTTAAGAAAGGACAACTGGTCTCTACTGAATTTAAAAGCTCATTTACTGTCTTTTGCAAATTGTTGACAGATGGGAAAGTGGCAATTCTGTTTAAGTCCCCAAAGACTAAACAAATTAAATACAGTGGGGTCATTGATGAGCTGCTGCGACTGAATGAACGCCACCCATCTTAATTGCTTTAGAATTTGTGCTGTAAGTGTTGAACTTGATACACCCTGTCACCCCTCTCCCCATGCTTATGCTTCCACCATATTCCACATATATAAAAACTCCACCTAGGTATGAGCATTCCCACTCAGTTGATAATACAGTTTATTAAAACCACCATGGTTGGTTTGAGGAAATGGAGGTCATATAGGATACTCTCACCTGTGTCATCTATAATTCATTGTCAGAATATGCTCTTCTTAGTGAGATTAAAGTTTAATAACTTGACAGGCTCTGTAAATACCCCTTTGTTTAAAGCCAGTGTCTTGCCTTGTGGAGAGACTAGTCCAGGTGCTAGATCTCGTGCTGAGTAGGGGGCTGGGCGAGACTGGGAGTATCTGTGCAGGGAGAGGAGCTGCAGTAAACCCAGTTTAATCCCTGAGAGCCCACCGTCAGCAGGACAGTCTTCTTCATGGAGACAAGTATGATCGGAAATGTGTTTCCCTGCAGATAAGGTCCAGTCCAGAATAGGAACACGAATGAGATGTGGCCCCTATCTGTTATGGTTCTTACTGTGTAGGCGAGCGATTAGGTTAGAGGAAATGTAATACCTATGTGTAGGAGTTTTGCTAGGTATGTACATAATGTAGTAACTTGGGCTAAGACAGGGTTCAGGACACAGACTGTATGTGTCTGTATGTGTTTTTAGACTTGTAGAGTTATTACAACAACATAACTGCATATTTTTTAAAGCGTAAAACATTTTCTGCTCTGCAGGATAAAGTATATACGTATATATGACTGTCTACCTCGCCCTGTCATCATTAGGTCTGTCGTCTTTATGGCTGCATTTAGTCAGTGGACCAGGTGAGGTCACAGAAAGGAAACAATCTCTGTTTAGCCATCGCTCATCTGGTTTTAAAAAATACAGCTGTGTTCCTACAATACTGTAGTGTTATCAGTAATCTGATCTCTGATGTGGTTTGACTTTTGAAGTTTGTATTTTGATCAGGCATGTGGAAATGTGCCAGTGTTTGATTGCTAAGCGGCAGTGTTTTGGCATTCGAAACCAGTTGAAGTGTGTATTATAGCTCAGGCTCTGATTCCACATTCATAGCTTGGCACCGGACCAACCAATTAACCTCCCTAAATGGCACTATGGATTGTTTGAAATCCTTTTCGTCACATTTAGACCCCCTGTGGTTTTTATCAGGGAATATAACAGGTAAAGGCTGATGCATTGTGTGTGTGTGTGTGTGTGTGTACATGTGGGGTACTACAGCACTTTATAAATAAAGAGTTTACAGTGTAGTTTCAGAGCTAGAGCCTAGTAATTTCATTTTCTCTTAATTGTAGTGTAAACTTCCTTTAACGCTATGTATAGGCATGTAAATGTGTTTCATCAGTTTTCGCCCTCACTGCCCCCTCTCTTCTAGTATGTTGTAATTGCTTTGATTTGGAGCCCTCTTAGAAAGACAAACCCATGGTGATACTCATCAGACCATCTTCTCACTTTAAGAAGAAACATCTATCCCTCCCAACCCTCCTGTTTACAGCTATAGCTAGGTGAGTGCGAGAGCTTCTCTTCAGACCAGTCTCTGAAACTGAGTGCGCTAGATTGCAATTACAGTATTCATGATAGATGGGTCAGAAAAGCCTTTGTTTTTTCACAAAACTCAGCTTGTGTCCATTGTATTGTTCATGGAAGAAACGCAAATGTATGCATTTACCTATTTGTGTGTGCGCATGTGTGTGGTGGTCTTGTGCTTTTACAACATAAAACAACTTGTGTTCTTGATCTCTTGGGGGCTGATCCTTTGACACAGAATAAATTAAACACTGGAGGAGATGGCTTTGTGTGCCGCACTGAGCAAGTGGGTAAGTGGTACAACAGCCAGTTAATACTAGTGCAGTGCATTCCCACCACACCTCTGTTGCGGCTCTGACTATATGGCCAGTAGCTACAAAACAGCTCTGGGTGTTTAACTGCCTTCTAATTTGTTGCAAACCTTGTAGCTTATGTTACAGTTCTGTGTTAGTTAAACCGTGGAGAATTTAGCCAACACTAGCAGAGTGCTCAGTTAGAGGAGGAATACTTGGCCTGTTTATCATGTCATTCCCAAAGAAGGTCTCAAAATATTTTCTGTAGTGAAGTATTTTTCCTGTAGGAACTTGCAGGTTCCCATTGTTCTGAGATCTATTAGAAACAGCCTGCAGAGACTGACTGCTGGCTAGAATAACACAATACATCAAACATCCTAGAAGGCACAGTATGTCTATTTTTTTATTCATGGTTTTATCTTTCAAGTCATTATCAAATTTAACAAGTTTTATCACTGCATATCATTAGCAGAGAAGACAGAAAGTAAATCTTAAGCCAGAATGTGAAACTATGTGCAAGTTTATCTTTAAATTCAGATCCAGTATAATGGAGGTCATTTTAATACGGCTGCAGCCGCAATGAGTCATGTTTGGACAAAGATAATATGCTCATTCTTCAACATGATGTGTTTCATTAGTCAGAGGGGACATATTTCACTCTTATTAAATTATTTTTATAAACTGTAGGAGTGTGACAAACCTCAAAGTTGGCAAAGCCAAACCAGTAAAATAATTATAACACATTTATTAACTGGTATATATGTTTCATATACATTTATGGCAGTTGTCAGTATAAAGAATTAAAGTTCCACTTTCTGTCTGTTTGAACATATTTAATTGTTAATGCAGCACATTCACTGGGTTATTGATTTCATTTGATTAACAGACTTGAACTCTTGCTTCTCAGCTCTCTCCTTATAACTGAATATGAGGCCTCTCTTTGTTCTTGTGCTTGATCAAATAGGATTGTTTTGTCAAAAATATATGGCTGGCCATTCATCTTCATTCAGAAAACAATTCAGTTTACCCAGTTTCTTGTCTCAATTGTTTTCCCCTGTAGTATTCATTTTTTTCCTCATATATGGTCACTTTTTTCCTCAGTGAACACATTTCATATTATTTTCCAAAGCCAGAATGCGGTTATCCTGAATACATTTTTATATATTCACTAAAATGTTATCGAAACAAATTTTTTTTTACCATTGGTTAAAATGCAGTCAGCTCTGTGGCATTATTTTAAACACTACTGTCAGAGTCCAGTAGAGGGCCCATTGTGCCAACTGCTTTTCTTTTTGAAATCACTTTGTTTTTGAATGCACCACACTCCCTCCCCTTTTTGCTGTGGCTGAATGTATAAACAAGAATAAGACATTAAATTCACATAGCAAATATGACTGGGTAAAAGCATCTCATTTTTTCACATGTTGCACAACTGGTTGATTTGTCACAACAGGTTTTGTTTTTTCCAGTATTTCTCTGCCATGTCCAATGTATGTTTTGAGCTGAAAAAATGAGCCATTTG
Source organism: Sandelia bainsii (assembly GCA_032362345.1). Lineage (NCBI taxonomy): Eukaryota > Metazoa > Chordata > Actinopteri > Anabantiformes > Anabantidae > Sandelia > Sandelia bainsii. The sequence goes on from JAUMHL010000005.1 coordinate 6,949,858, forward strand.
GTATGTGTGTTACGTGAGAAAAAGAAGAGAGAAAGGCAAAAGGTTGCCCCAACAGGCTGACTTAAAGTGTGTTCTAAAACGTAGAGCTTTTCCTTCGACGTTATTTTAATGGTCAGATTGTAAATCATCTGTAGCATACCTGCATTTAAGTTAAAATATGAGAAGCATAGTGACAGCCTTGGCCACCTCTCTGTTAAACACACATCCAATTTATGACCACCATCATGAGACTCCAGGGAGAAAGGCTCAACACTGGCTGCAGAGCAGAGAGAGAAGGTATAGCACTCCCACTAACAGGGGCCTAAAAGTTCAGTACTCACTCCTAGTAGTTCAACTCGGAGAGAGTTTTTAGTGCTGAACTTTAAAATCCTCCAAATATATATTATAAGCTTCTTGAATAAGCCATGCAATCTGGTTTCTTTTTTGGTATCACTGTGTTGCTTTTCATAGAAGAGACAGGTCACTTATAGAGTGTGGTACTCAGAGTTCATGGCACCCATTAGAGAAGATTCACTGGCCTTTTAGAGGGATATTTGTGTGGATTGCTTCTCAGAATTGCAGCAGCTTGCAACACAGATGCATTAAATACCTTTACTCACCATATGCTTGGTTTGTACAACCAATTGGGAATATCAAAGCACAGGTTTGGAGTGTCTGTTATTTATGCCTTTTATTTAGGAAATAGTTCCATAACTGGGCTCATGTAAAAGTAAATGTGTAAGAAGTATAAAACGGCTGTACTGTGTGTCATGGACAAAACAGTCTCAATATTTTGTTTAGTCTCAGTGTCCTGTTTATACTCACTATAGTTAATACTTGCCAGCAGCAGCTTAGGCAAAAACATTCAGCAAATCTCCATCCCTTAAAATACAATACAGACAGGATTTTTTGTTAAAGCTGAACAATCTTTTAGAATAAAAGACAAAAAAGGGGAAATACCTGCGTTATGTAATAAAATATAGTCATGTTTATGTAATGAGTGTGAATATAAGGACAGAGATGACTGCTCAAATGCTGTGATGAACAATAGTAGAGAGTCTGGAAACATTTATTGTTGACATAGTTTTCCAGACCCTGTGAGATGTAGCACATGTAAGACAACCTGCTGTTAGGAATAGATAGTGCAGAAGATACAGGTACACAATGGGGGAAAAAAAGCAATGAGTGGTGGCAAAAACAACAACTTGAAGGGGATGTGTATTATAGCACAGGTTCAAAATAGATGTGTTGTTTTAAATTGTGAACCCAGTCCCTTCATTGTGAGTCTTTGAGGGAACATACTGTAAGTGGAAGAACAAAGATGCCTTTATTATATATACACTACATGCTTACTGAGGAAAATGTTTTTATTTATTTTGTAAACCAGTATTTGTTTAAATAATACATCTAAAAAACAAATTGTTACTATTTGCAAGAATGCCTCTCAGCAGCCTCTTTGTTTTCTTTTCTTTACAGAACTGCCAAGATTAGAAATGCTTCATATCCACTGATTTGCGTCAGTTTAATCCGACCATGGTATAAAGGTGTGAAGCATTTCATTGTCTCATCTGGATTCCCTAATCTGATTGTACCATTTGAAGTGTGTCAGAAACACAAATGCAAATGCACCACTTTTTTATTCATTGACTGACATTGGTCTCAAAGCCAAATTGTTGAATTTGTTTATTTGACTAAAGACACTACCACATAAGGTGTGAATACAAATATCTGCTTTAGAGTCCTACTTCTCATTTAGCCTGTTGTGATCTTTTGTATAATGTAAACTTAAACACCAGTTTGTTCACACTCTGCAACCCTAGTATGATACATGAGGAATGGTGAAGCTTAACACATAAGTCTGTACAGTGATAAAACTGTTTTACTGGAGTCTGGTTATATAAAAATTATGGGCATGCTCCATCTAAAAAGAAGTGAAAATTCATCTAAGCTACAAATTTTCTTTATGCCTTCCATGCTCATTTCTGAGGTGTCATGAGCAGTCTCTCAGGGATAAAAACAGCAGAATTTACTGCAGCTCTAACTGGAGTCTTTCAGGCTCTAAATGACTTCTTTGTAGCCCTCTCCTTCGTCCACCTTAGCTTCTCTGCTTCTCTCTGATAATACTGCTTACAGCCCAAGCGACAATGTGGGCGATTTTCAATTTTCAACAACCAATCAAAAGCTCCCTTCACTATTTTGTTTAATTTCAAGAAGCAATTATTCATCCTTGCAATGGCAAGTTCTTTTTGTTCCAGTGTGAGCAAATTTCTTTTCCCAGTCAGATCTACAGCCTTCTGCCTCATGGCCCATAATCACCATCTCCAAAAATCATGCATCACATCATGCTACTACAACCACCCTGCTTACATTACAGCAGCAATAATGCTGCTTTTAGTGTTTGATTATATCCTTAGGACAGATCAGACAGTGACCACCTTCCTGCTGCAAACTAATCAGCTACAAAAAAATTACTTATTGATTCCAGGCCAGACCAAGGACATGGATTTAGTGGCCGGGTCAGTGGGAGGGCCCACAGAGCCTGGTTGCCAGCCAATATTTCTGAATCATGAAAAACAGTCACAGACACACACAGAAGCACATATAAATATATACAGGTTCATTTACCTGTTGTGTATTTTTTTTTCTTCAAAATGAATCAATTACAGACAAAACATGTATTTTAATAAGGTTTTTGTTCACAAAACATCACAATATGATGGTAATTTTGATGTGGAATACTCCCCAGGTATAACATATCTTTCCCCTAACATACATAAATTGAAAATAGATTTTTATATATAGGCGCTGTGTGTGACATTTAGATCAGGAAGGTAATATGATGGGACTGGAATTGAAAAATCGTCTCCAGTAGGAATTCTCACTATATGATCCTATTGAGTCCTGTAATAGCTCACAATGGGAGTTCAGACATGTATTGAATCACGGAAGGGTTGTGATATGGTCTTTCTGCAACATTTATTTTTATGTTATATTTTATTGATGTTACATATTAAGTGTGTTACTATATGCGGTCACAGCTCACTGATATTCACAGTGTTTTTTCAGCGGTTTAATTTTCAGTCCAGTAACACTGTTTTTTGTCTGCATGTTTTTCCTGTGCTATTCCCATGGCATGGCAGCTTTCATTCCTGACTGCATTGATCGGATCTTTAAGAGATGAATGGATTAATTACACGCAGTGAGAGGAGACGAAATACAGTCTGGCGTGGGGACGAATGGAATTGAGGGCTGGGATTGAGAAAGCCATTAAGGCAAATTGAGGGCATTAATGACTGTATCACTGCCAGGGGGCCCCAGTGGCCCACCCTTTTCCCTGGCACTATGGCTGTGTAATGGCTTCCTCAGCTGCTCTTTTTAGATATTGGTTGAGCAGTGACTGTGGCAGCATGGCTGACATGATGTTCTTTTCAGCACCTCTGAGATTTTATGAGGTCTCAAACAGCCTGCTGTCAGAAACCACAAGAACCACCTGCACCACATCACATGTAGACACGATGGCCCAGCTGAACTGGAGACATTGGCTTTGAATATTGTTGCATTCCTATACATACCATACTATTTAATACTAGTTTAGGACTTATGTAGTTCTCTGTAATAGAGGTGTGGACCAATAAATACAACCAGAAAAACACAGCAAACTCGTGGAATCATTAAGACCATGCCTTGCAGCAACATGCTAACACACATGAAACTCAAGTTGAATACATAATGAAAAGCAAAATGAAACATGGGCCATGTGTTTATCTAATTAGACAACATAAAATATGAATGACAATCAATTATGGTTTGCTTCTAGGCTTTGAACACCACCACCGATGGACACATCTTTTCAAGTCATAATTTACAGTTTGCAGCTCACTCACACTAATATCAAGTAGTTTTAACTACCAGTTGCAATTCCTTGTGTATTATGCCACCATTAAATGTTATGCATATAAGCTCCACAACTGTATTGATGTAGTAATCAATAAAACTAGTAGCAATAATTATAAAAATCATAACCTTTGTGCGCCTCTTTGTCCTCACTTGTAAGTTTGTTCCACCCCTTCTACATGTCCAGGCTGTTTAAATCTAATCTAGCTGAACACATTACTCCACTCACATGGCCCCAAGCTGAATGTAGCAACTCATAAAAGCCCAATATTTCAACCATATTGATTCCTCTGGTAAAATTGGTTTGAGCTATGAATGTGCTGCAGCACTGTACACTGAAATGTTTTGTAGCCATCGGGGAAAAGAGCGAGGGTGACCTTGAATGTTTTTTCGCCTCATAGTTTCACAGCCGTCTTTCCCATTCTGCCTTTGAGCACCGCTTCATGGTATTTCTGATATCCTCGCGTATGCTTTAACTTCAGTGACCTTTGGCACTGTATCCAGATTCTCTTAACCCAAATTAAACTCGCTATTCATTCCATCTTAAAAGAGAAAAATATTTGGATTTGTTCCTGACTTGGATTGGGGAAATGACATTAAGCAGTTCTTGTTTGATCTCGGGTTCAGATCATTTATGGGACAGTTTCTCTGCTTCCTTTCATCTTTTTCTCTTTAGCTCTTTCAGCAAGAGTTCACTCAAATGGAAAGTATGTTATGTGCTTGTATGTGATCCCTGACCAGGATTTCAGTAGTATAGTGCACCGTTTCTCTTACAGCAGACTGAGAATCCAGTATGCTTTGGTGATAGGGAATGTAGCATGTAGAGATAGTTGGATATGAATACACCCTTCTGATTTCTTAATCTCCTTGGAACTGTTCAAGAGTACATGTAAACAGATTCTTCTTTTTGTACAATTATCGACAATATTTCCAACAACATTGCACTTTATCCCTCTATTAATATAATTAACACAAACAACTTAAAGACTGTTGCTACAACTGTTTTCACATAGCATCAATACAGCTGCTTGACATCAGCACTTACCTATGTACTTTTAATGGACTAAAAGTTTGAAGCTATATGCACCACTCCTTTTCTCTTTCTCAAAGAGATAATAGCACACAATAAATTGTTGAGGAGAGAGAGAATTAGTCTGTGAGATTAGCAAGGTGAATAAATTACACTTTAGTGGTGGGTACAGAAACAACAGCAAACGTCTGCATAGAGACTGATGTGTTGACTCAGTCGATAACACAAAGCATCAAATATAAATGGAAGATTGTGTCATATAGAACGTTGAAGACCACCAGAGTTAGCTGCAACATTAGTGCTTAAAATTAGTTATTTAAACTGCTTGTGTAAGTCTCAACTGTTAATTGTTTTATCATGTTGCCTTGAGATCATTTAGAGCATTTGAGCATATTGCCAACTTGCAAGTGAACTGGCTCTGTTGATGGTCGAGCAGCAGTGACTTTGCTTAGAAAATCCAAAACACTATCATGTGTGCATGCTGATGTGTGATTGGCATATCCATTCCTTCGCTGTTTTTGTGACACATTGTCACCTTGATGCCGCTGGCTGTTTGCACTCTTTCTGCATTGTTGATCAACTCAACCACTCTGTATGTTTCAGCTGTAGATGTCCAATAGATTTGACAGTCTGTGTCTTTGCTGCTTCTTTTCTGGCTACACTTCATTGTTTTTTTAAGAACACTCAGCTCTCTCACTTTGCTGCATTTGGGTCAGAGTTATAAAGTCTAAACTGTAATAAAGCAAAAGGGTAAGACCTAAATTCAGCTGAGGCTGATGGAAAGAAGCAGGAAATTGTGTGCCAAGAACTTCAGCAGCAGATCCATTGTAGTGAAATTCTGCAGCTCCAGAAAAAAAAAAGTTCCACCTGATGGAAATAAATTGGCTTGGGGGGGGAGTCGTTGCTGAGCCGGAGTCTCTAAAGACAGACCCAGCTTCTAAATGGCTCAATTTAGCATTTGTGTGAGCCAGGAACCAGAGCAGGTCACTGCCCCACAACCCGCCACAGTGAAAATCAATAGGTAGTTTCAGAACAAGGGGCCTTATTAAAACAGGTTCTTTTTCTGGGAGGTGTTTGGATGGCACTGTTTCACCAATATCATTAAGCTCAGCTCAAACTGCTCACCACGTCTAAATTGTTACAATCCCTTTTGACCTGCACATCCTCTCTTGTTTTCTCTTACATCCTCTTTTTGATCCTGGAGATAGTGGGAGTACAGTTTCGATCTGCTGTAATAGTAGCATACCACAGACTGTATAGACATGAATTTTCCTGTTTAGTGCTAGAACACTATGAAGGGGCACAAAACAACTTCTATTAGCTCAACTACAAATACAGCCACAATAAATATCAACAAAAAAGATTTCTAAGATCAAGAGGAACAACAACACATGCCGATTTATGTTGTCACTGATCCTGCAAACGTTTTTCTATGCTTCTTATCTTAAAACTTTGACATCCTTTTGTTTTCATAGTTAGACAATATAAATGTTTTCTATCACCTTCTCTCTCTCTCTCTGTTTATATCTTTGTCTTTCCCTCTGCTGTTAGTGTAACAACCTCACACTTTTAGAGCAGAGATGACCTTTTCGATTTTATGTGTTAGACCTTAATGGCGCACACTAAAGTCTCATGGCCAGCAGCACAGCACAGCCACACCAGTGTAGTAAAATCCAAATAATGTTGTTGACCCAAGGCAGCGCCCCCACACACATTCGGTTTATGCCCTAGAATGCTGGTACAGTGACCACAGCAAAACTAACAATACCCCCTGGGCTGTCATGAGTCTTCAAGCAGCTAATTTCCTCCATGATAATTTTTGAAAGTAGGTCATTGGAGTCACAGTCTCACTGCAGAACTTATTTACTCACATATGGCTCCATTGCGATATTGTTTGTTTGGCTTTACCTCCACTCTGAATTTATAATCATTTCCTCTAGGGAATGCATTTATAATTTATTGTTGTGTGTTCTAACATTAACACATGTTCCAGCTTCTGTTACATTTTGTGTTAACTTTAAATCAAAACAAAAAGGAGTGATGCATGAAAGTGCCAAGATGGTGTATTAATTAACCCGAACACAAAAACAAATGTACGCATTATGTGTCCAAGCAGTTGCCCAAAGGTATGTTTCCATCCATATCTTTCAGATATTTAAGTTCATTCCTAATAAGTCAACAAAATAAAACATGTTTCCTTTCCATCCATAAAATAGCTAGGGCATAACAAGAGTATGTAATTAAAAGTGCTTTGATAACTCTTTGGTAACTATAGTAAATTGTGCCATTTAATTTGTTGCTTCTCACCCAATACAGTCTAAATTGATTTGTAAACTCTGTCCATACACACTGTTGAGTGTTTTTGTATGTAGTTATTTCCATTGTGTACTTTTTAGACTATATGACGGATTGGAAGGCAGGTACTAGTGGGTGGCAAAGTATAATAATGAAAAGAAAAAGGAGAGGAAGCAAAAGCAGCTCTCCTTGTATCATGGTTTATTTGTAAAAGTGTCTCCATCTGACTTCATCTTGTCTTTATTTGTATGCCAAACTTTCCAGCTCTGTTGTGAAGACCTTGGCAATGTGATGGATAATGTACTTATACTGAGAACTAACCTTTTTTTTCAGCTTTCACTAGTCTCCACTGTATCTCTCTCTGTATGTGTTGGTAAGCAGCCTCAATAGTACTGATACTGAACACCATGAAAGCCTCTGTAGTAAGTTTCAAGGAGGAGGGTGACAGCCTATCAATGATGGCAACAAGTAGTGTGTTCTCTGGCCAAAACCACAACACAAACATCCATGGTTTCATGTTGCAGTTCAGTCTTCCCAAACCTCAACATGACACTTGCTAATTTGATATAGTATCTGGGGAAATCTGATATTTCTTGTCCTAAGAGGACCTGTCACTTTCATTGTCTGAGGGCTTTATGTTACGAAAGTAACACTATGCCTGTATAGAATGTGTAACATTAGCTGTCCTCATCAGCTCTGCTGAGGCATTCAGGGACAGAGTCCAGTGTAGGTCATCTGTGTTTCAAAATTCCTGAGAGCCCAGTAGTGTTAAGATTTCTAAATCTGGCACAAAGGACAAAACAAAACCCCTAACCCCAAAAAACAGATCTGATTTGGAGAATCGTTACACCCCTATTTCTAATCAATAACCAAACCCACTACATATTATTGATAAGACAGCTCTGAAGTGCCCACAGGGAAGTTAAGACAAGGTTGTAGGTCCACTGCAAGGAAGAGAAGTTGTGTGAATGACACATAGACTTGGGGCCAGAAACCAAATCATGCTGAGTGGGGATTATGTTGTAACAACTGATAGTGATCTGAAGGAATCAGCAGCTAATTTTATTAGTCCAGATGTGGCCATCTTGTAACTCTGTGGTAACACCAGATGTCTATTTCCCACTCTTCCTCTAATGCTAATTCTATAGTATGTGAGCCAGTTCCATTGAAATCCACTAACCTTATCCATTAACAAGAAAGACAAAGATTATAATATGGATAAACAGCTCTGCCTTTACTGTTTACCTTCTATTGAAATCTTTTGTGATTGCACTATAAGGTTTCACAGCAGTTATAAATGTGACTGTAAACATTACTAGTAAATTGTAGATTCACACACTGTAGTAAATAGCTGTGATAAAAGAGAGACTGAAAATCTGTCGTAACAGTTTACAACTGAAAAAAAGATAGTATGATACAGTGGGGGTTTAAACTAAGCCAGATTAGACAACAAAGGTGACAGAAAACTGTAATTTAGTACTGCATTAAAACAGATTATAGAATGTGCAAAAGTGCTCTTTGATGATTGCTTACCACGTTGATGTCTACCAGCCTCAGTTAATGTACAACCATACAGCATCTGTGAAAAATAACATCTTTGATGATTGTTAGATTTTAGCACAACCGCCGTCTCACATAGCTTCCTATTGTTTGGCCTCATTCTATCACCTCGTACTGTTCTCTGCCGTACAAATAAATTAGAGGAAAATGCAGCTTTGCTTTTCCTTTGTGCCATTTTAGTATGTAAATGAGCAGTCTAATATGCCTTGTTTCCTTTTCCAATTAGGTATCCTGTTTACTGGATTAAACACCCAAAGTTCTGAAGTGCCAGCCAGTAAACATTATATATAGCACGTTTACAGTTCTTCACAAAATTTAAAATACAATAAAAACACTATAAGGTTAAAATATGATTAATAGACTATATACTTATAAAGCATTTTAAGTACCAATGCAGCATTTTTGCATTGATGATGACATAGATGTATATAGTGCTATTTGACCAGCTGTTGTGTATTCATGGCTCTTAGGTCTATTTGGCTTAATGGTCCTGTACTGCTGGCAGTATTTGTGGCATGGTGCAAAGTCTCTCTTCTTCAGTGCACAGACTAGGCCGGTAATGGCTCTGTTGGGACAGCGTGAAAGTGCTTCTTCAGCGCTCATTAATGGAGCAAATTGAACAGGTTTCCTAGCCTACCTCTATAATGAAGGCCCCCCCTCACACACTAACATCGTCATCCTGCAGTCTATTGTTCACCTACAGTTAGGGTCAGAGCTGCCAAGCTGTAATTGTATCACTCTGACCCTATTTTGGTTTTTATTTTGTCACAGAGACGTGCTCTTTATAGGGTGCAGGAGATCCCTCAGGTTGTAAAAGCCACACTGCCCCTCCTCCTACACCTAAGGACAGGGGTGCTGCCTGCCTGCCTCACAGCAATCAATATGCCACTGTCATTAACTGGATTTGTTGCTGTGGCGCTTGCTTATGAGGCAGCAATTAGAGTGTGAAGTGGCAAGGCCAGGGTATGACGCTGTGGCAGTGCAAGGTTTGGCCCTGGGGGATGAATATGTCACGGGCACAAGCCCAGTTTCATTAGGGCCTGAAGCAACTATGACGATCCATACTGTCTGTGTAATTCATTCAGCCAAGGGGTTTTCAAATTATTTGTGGGAGACAGTTAGCAAACACAGAAAGAGGTCACAGGTTAGAAGCAGCTGTGGACACTTGCTCACTGTGAAATCCACTTACATCCTGTGGAATCCACTTACATGCCTCCATTGTTTTATTACCAGATCAGTGGTTTGAGAGGATGATACAGCTCCGCTGCCGCCTCTTGTCGTGTACCACCTCAACTGTCATTTACAAAACAGTCTGTCCTCCCATAAGGTGCTTTAACGTGAACTATATTCTGAATGATTCTTTTTTTTAATTGTCTTCACCTGCTGCTTGTAGTCATTTATTGTGTTTCTGTTAGCGTGTCTGTAAGTTCATGCCTAAAAATAATTACAGGCCAGCATGGTCTTGTCCAGCATCATCTGTGTCAGACAGACTCGGGTCAGATTGGTGACATTGAAGCATTTATGGCAGTTGGGGTGCCTGGGGGCCCCAGTGTCTGGATATTTTTCTCCCCTAAAAGGGTCATAGTGTCCGTGGTCAAGCATGGGGAAGTGGTGCCCTAATGTGTCATTTGGGATTGACTCTGACCTAGGGCTCTAAATCACTTTCCATTTTGGGGGACAATTAAGTTTGAACCTTCGATGTGTACAGCCTTCAATTGATTCTGTCAGTAGTACTCAACATACAGGGCGGGGCTGTCTATTTATGTGGAATACCCCCCAGTTTTAGAGTCAATGTGCTATATTCAATCCACGGGTCTAGAGCAATTCCGAGTCCCAAATGTAAACAACTGCCTCAGAGACTAGACAGCTAAAAATGTATTTGTATTGGTTGCTTGTATAGAAGATTGCTTATATGTGAATGTCCCAGGCAGCTTGTTATTGTAATGCCACTGCTCATTTACAACGTTTTGCCAGTCAGTCAACTTTTGTAAAGTCACATTGCTCCATGGAGCTGTACACAAAAATACTGAAGGCTAAAGACAAAGGCAACAAATTCTAGTTTCTGGCAATAGGGGACAACAGATGTTCAAACTATCCCAGGCCACAGGGTTACCAAATCTGAATATCGAGATTAATGTTTTCTCCTCCAACACTTGACTGAAGGTGAGGGGTATAGCAGACAATTTAAAGGACATGATGGAGTGATATTGTTTTTCTAATCATGATTACATTCGGTTTATAGTTTACAGAGGAGACAGGAAGATTGAAAAGGTTTGGGTACAGACAAGAAAGAAGTCCTGAGACATGCAGTTAAAATTCTGGGCTCTGTTCCAATAGTGACAGTGTAATGGTCATATACTCGCATATTGTGAGTGTGATGTTGACTACGTGAAAAAATAGTAGATAAAAACTAACTTTTATTTTAAACAGTTTATTACACACTCGTATTCCCTATACATCATAATGTTAGATAGTTTAGACTATAGACTACTAAATTAAACATACTACTAGTACATGTCTGTGAAGACTCTCAGTCATCCAGGTCATTGTTATCCCAAAAATGCTGTTTAGTGGCAGCTGGACTTGTTTTAAGTTCTTGATCCACAACGCTTATACTGATACCTGCCTGACTTTCCAGTGACTAGGTCCTCTCCAAACTACGTTATTTTCCCATTTCTAATCTACTGTATATACAGAACAGAAAAGAATGAGCACCTGTACAATATAATCCCATCCAATATATAATATAATACGGATTGCTCCATACCACCTATTCATGACCGATACCATAAACCTGAGTATCTGCTGATACGGGACGGCCCTACTCACGTGCTTTTACTTATCTGGGATAGTTGTGCCAGGTTAGCAAGGTGTAGAGATGCTCCATATACCCCATTAGGTGTTCAAAACCTCAACGCTGCTGCCACGCCTCTCCAAACGCTCACGTCACATGAATTGCAACTCTGCCTTGAGTTTAAAATGACTCCACACAGCCAACATGATAGACTGGTCTCACCTTTGCCTGTAACTCACGGTCTAGCTACTGTTTACGTGACACATGTTGCTCATCTCTCTTTACGACATGTTGCACAGGTGTCATTAAGCAGTTATATGATAGTTTTAAACACATTGTCACTGATGTTTTGGATCAGATTATACTTTACCTGCCCTTACAATATCCGATCTGCAGATTTTGGCCAGTATCGGCACCCCTACATTATAATATAATTTAATGCAATAAACACTGCTTTTAATACCCACTTAGTGATGCTTATAGTTTGCCACCTATTAACAGAGAAAATAAATTGCATGTCTTTTAATCTGGATGGTCCAGCAATCTGCAATATTGTTTATTGATTATATGCCACAATTAGAAAAGAGGTTTAATTAAACTTTGCGTTGATTCTCACACCCACTGGGCTACTTCCTGTAACAAATAACAACTAATGTAGGAGATGTCTCAGTGATATTATACATGAATAGCTGGTACATAATTTAAAAAAAACTTTTTGGCAATGGACAAGTTTATATTGACAATATAAGCTACAGTAACATACAAGGCTTGGGAGCAGTAACGGAGATGCAATTAAACACAATGTGTCAGTAGAAGCAATTATCAACAGTACATAATGGATTAGCTGTACACTATGTGCTAATATAAGTGTGCTGGCAAGAGGCAACCATAACGCTACCAACTGAACTGAAAACTTTTCCAAGTTAATCTTATTCTCCTCATTAAATGAACACATTTATTCAGTAAAATTGCAAAAATAAATAGAATTATAATAGAAGTGTGCAAACACTGTATTTTCCATTATGTGAGAAACCCAACAGGTTAATAATGGTATTTATACATTTATATAGCACATCTCAGTATTTTAAATGTGTTTTGCTTCCTGTCTTGTAAAGTTTATTCTCCCTAGGAAGACTTGTAAATTCTTAAGCACTGATTGAGTGTGCTCATGCCAACTCTTGGGGATAGAAATGACCGTGAATAAATTATCCTGATGGCTTAAACAAATGCATTTATTTGGGTTACTTGGGTGTTTATGAGACTAACTGTGGATTTTTCAGAATTTCCTACAGGGGTAATGAAAATAAATAACTTCCCATTTTAACAACTGTATAAAAGAGAACCAGAGGAAGCAGAGCCTGCTCAGAGCCATGCTAATGATGTCTGTCGTTGTGGGTCTGAGGAGGAGGACTGCAGAGAGGAAGGGCAGCGTCCCAGCTGATAAGGACGTTGGAGAGATACTTAAAAAGCTCTTGTCCTCCCTTCCTCTCATTCCCTCCCCTCTGACTCGTCAGGACTCAAGTATTCACTTCTCAGTCATTAGCGGCTGCTACCCATCACTCACTGGACCAGATTGTTTACAGTGTCTTGTCATGTCAGTGACTAGCGCCCTGTTATCAAAGTCTGCTCTAGGTGGGAGACGACAGTTGTGATGAGTTTTCACAGAGTCTGATTAAGCAGCTGTATTCAGGAAAAAGTAGGCCAGCTAATTAGCTGCAGCTCTCAGGACCCTGGGAGTGGGCTGTTTTTCACCTAGACAGGGAAATTCCATAAATGACAGGAATGTGGAAGATGAGGGGCTGGAATATCTAATAAGAGTGGGAGGCAAAGTAAGGTTGACATAAAATAGAATAAATGGAGGAAGAAGACAGTTCATCCTGTAAAGTTTACTTTGGATTCTCTGCAGCTGAACACATTCAGATTCTCACCGCATGTTTGTGGATTCTCTTCTGACATTTATGAGTTTGTTAGTGGTTTGTAAATTAATGAAGCATAGGTTCATAAAGTCAATTCTTATTAGACCAGACCACACCCACAATGATCAAACTGATAAACTTGTTTTTTTTAAGCGTTAAACTCTTGATAAAATTATCTAAGGATGTTTTTTTTAAACTTTATTTAGTCATGAATATTTTATAGAGAAATACCCCAGATTTGAGGGGCTTTAGGGTTTTCTTCTTGAAACTGCAAACCTAGAAAGTTCCTTAGTTCCATTTCTACATATTTGTAAACATTAGTACACATTTTGTCTCATATGATTTTCTTATAGCTGCTGCATGTTCACATACTTTTTTAAACAGAATGTCAAACTGATAGTTTATGTAATGATTCACTTTTTTTTGTAATCCCCAGTTTTGCAACACCTGATAGGGTGCCCCTATCTCACTTCCTGCGCCTTTCAGTGAACGCAGAGGAAGACGGAGCGATGCATTACATACAGAGTTTATGTCCCGCTGATAGAAGCCTCTCTCCACACCAAGCTCAGGTGTCATGTCCTCCATACTTCATCCATCTGCTCAGTCTCCCCCTTTAAGCTCCTCTGAGGGAGTATCAGAAAGTACAGAATTTAACATGTGTTTCACTGACTTCCATTAAATGTTTTATTGCCAGTAAACCCAGACCTACTGTTTTATGTCTCCAGAAACTTGGGTTCTTAAATATCTCCGTGTTCCTTGTATCATAATAAAGCCACAAGCCTAAATAGCAGTCCAAGTTGCTGAGACTCGGCCAACTTTTAGCCTTAATTCATATTTAATCTGCCACATTTGTGGACATAGTCTTGGGCCATATAACCTTTTTGTAAGTACTTGAGGCTCATCCACTCCTAAGTGGAGTGATTTGCATTGTTGGACAGTGCATCACAGTGAGAGGTTTGTCTCTTTTTCATCATAATACTGTAGCTGGTTGTGTGCATTAAAAGGTCGAGGGAGAGGAGGGACAGAGACATCAAATCGATCTCTATACTCTCTGTCCTGCTGGAATGGAATCTGGAAAACTTGCTAAATAAGAAAGTAATATTTCAGCGCTGTTAAAACACATGTAGGGATCTGTTTATGAGTTATGAGTGTGTTGTACACTGCTCTGTGTGTATGTGTGTGTGTGTTTGTGTCTGCCTCTGTATTGTATTGGAGTGCTTGTCACTGTGTGCGCCTATGTGGGTGTTATAGCCGTGGATAGTGCGGAGCAGAGCACAGCTTAATATCTATGTTTGACATAGAGGCCCATTAATAAGGGCCTGATCCGAGCCCAGTGACAGGACTGCTGACAGAGGAGGATCATGGGGAAGAATCATGCCCGGCGGAGGGAGCCTGGGCTGCAGGTAGGCCCGTTCTGCCTTCCCCAGGTGTCATTACGGATGCCTGGGGGGGAGCAGAGGAGGAAAGGCTGGTACTGACATCTACATTAATCACCCTCCACACATCAACTACCCCCCTCCCCCCCAAGTCCAGCCCCTAATCATCCCCACACAGAGACCCAAACCCAGTAAGGGGATACTCAGCCATGAAAGATATCCAGCTAAGAGCTCCCCAAATACCACTCTGATCTGATCATGAATGATGTTGCTACCTGAACCTCTGACCTGGCACACAATTAAAAACACTTTCCTCCTTCTCCCCCAGACACATAGAAGATGCAGCATTGCTGAAGCTACACATTTTGTCACTGTCTGCGTTTGATTCATAGTTTGAATTGCACCTTAGTTACTTGCAATTAAAATGCAGAAAATGTCTCTGCTGGAATTTGTAGTCTCCAAACCCCCTGAGTGTTCGCTGCTGTTGTACACACTCCTGATTGTCTCGTAGATATCACACTCTCCACTTGGGGACCTCCTATTGATCCTCAGCTGTGCTTTTATCTACAAAAACAACATCACTGCAGCACTTTATGTTCACATTGCTTCGCTATATACTGAGCCACAAGATGTTAAGATTCTTAATCATAAGCAGGAAAAATCAGAGGGTGCACTAACTAAAGGCAGCACCACTCAATTTGTAAACTAAAAAGTTCATTTTATTTTATTGTAAGCTGCTTGGGTGTTTTTATATATGAATAGAAGTATATATTCATTTAATTTTGTCACTGAAGTTGGTGTACTTGGTAAATCAACTTGACCAATTGAAGTCATGTCACTTGAAAAGTGGATGACGATGGATGTGGGTCAAGCCAACCAACCGTCCTAATGAATGGCTCTACCCAGGATCCATCAATGAGCAGATGTTCTGGGGAAAATAATTGGAAATTATCTGATTGATTATTAGTTTTGATCCAATTAAAAACACAAAAATGTGACAGTAATGATGGCTTGATTAGTTTAGTTTAACAAATGATCCATCTCAGCACCTGGTGGTGAACTCAAATTGTCTTTGCTGTGGTGGAAGAAAATGCAAACAAGACTGTTTCTTGTTTGTATTTTCTTCAATTGTTTAGAAAAAGACAATTGTTTTTAATATCTTTCATCACCAGTATTTTGTTGATGTAGCTTTTCCAACCCACCATTCATGCTTTTCTTTCCCCTCTGTGTGTCACACTCGTTTGTGTTTGGTTATAACTCATCTGCATGACGTCTGTTTTTGAAATTAAAGAACTAATCAACACAGAGAAGATATCAGTACTATTGTGGATATCACCCTAATACAGTAAAAGATCTGAGACGTTCTTTCAGCGGTGGAATAAAGCATATGCTCATATTATGTCCATGAGTTATCAGTCCACGGCTTACCCACACCATCTCTTTTTTTTATGTAACATGCCTTGTCCTGAGTAAACACAGCCTCCAGTTTAATTAAAACAAATTCACTTTCAGCTGATATTTAGAAACCCGGGCAATATCATTGCCTTCGGTACAGATACAGTGATTAAAAAGTGGGGAATAAAAGGCTGGGCTTGAGGGAGAATTACACTCTACTTACTTTTTCCATCAATGAAGCCATACACTCCATTGTTTATGTCCGAAGTGAGCCTTTCTTCTTGGTAAATGACCTTTCTCCAATTCCCCTTTTTTCTCTTTTTTATTTGCCTCGAACCTTCAGCAGCACTGATGACACAATAAATTTCTGTTTGGCTCTTTGTGTGTTTGTGAGTGTGTGGTTGCACGCATCTAGTAGAAACTGGGACACTGTGGAGGCACTGAGAAGACAGCATTTGCATGCAGCTCACAAGCATATTA
This sequence comes from Sandelia bainsii, assembly GCA_032362345.1. Classification (NCBI taxonomy): domain Eukaryota; kingdom Metazoa; phylum Chordata; class Actinopteri; order Anabantiformes; family Anabantidae; genus Sandelia; species Sandelia bainsii. The sequence continues at coordinate 6,966,577 of JAUMHL010000005.1, forward strand.
AAATATGAAGACAAATCACTGTGTCTGGCCAGCTGACAGCGCTGCCTGCAATGAGAACAACTAGCAAACTTGCAACATGTCGCAGTTCCCTGTAAGGCCTTTATAGGGCAAGCTTGAACGTGCAGCTTGACAAACAAATAGAAGAAAGAAAACCCATGAACAGTCAACACTATTATTAAAGGCAGTAGAAGCGGTTCCCTTTGCCACAGCCGTCCTGTCATGGTGTTATCCTTTATATTTTTTATTGCGAGAGTTTGGATTTCACAGAGACCTTGAGGGCACACACTGAATTTGAGGTCTTTGTTCTCTGGGTGACTTTGATGTAAATCATAAAAAATGGGAAATGTAAGACTTTTAGGTTGTGCGCTTACTAGTGTCTAGTGTCTACTAGTGTCTGTTCAGTTGAGAAAGAAAAAAAAAGGGGGGGGGGGGGGGGGACAACAAGTTGTTATATTGCATTTTGCA